>JAKEEE010000057.1:957500-1557500 GCA_021498325.1 Bactrocera minax
CCTGGAAAGTCGCCTCGGTATTGTTTGCACTCCAAAAACGTACCGTAAAATGTGATGCAGTTAAAAATCATTCCCACGACCGTCGGTCCTACGCAACCCGAACTGAGCCGGATTTTTATGCGCCCAAGGACTGTCAACACGACAGCATTCCTCAAAACTATTTGGGAATGTTTACTGGCTCTACAACAACAACAACATCATGTCGCTCAAAAAGTGTATATCTTAAAATTGAGGTTAGAAATTATTTCTTTAGCTATATTTGCTCCAAATGACCCTATATGGAAACTTCTATTTTGCTAACAATGAAAATATTGGCCAAAGTAATGAGGCTAGTGGGAGGGATGTCAGAGCAATTTGTAGAATTTTAACCCGTAAACTATATGGTGGGTGAACTATATGCTCATATAAAAATTAATTGAAACTAACAAATAATGCTAAATGGTCAAATTTTCAAAACAATATCGTATCACTTTCTTTAGCCACCGAATATGATATATATCGGATATGAGCCAATTGGATTATAAATATATTTTCTCGGTGATAAATTTTACTTTAACGCCACTTAACAGTAGAATTTTTGAAAGTATGGGGCTCTCTATATAGAGTATAAGAGCTCGGACCATAAACATGTGGGTAATGATAATTTCACTTTTGCGCCATCTAATGGGATTTTAATGTGTCCCTAAACTGTTCCAAAGTGTCAATAATAAATTGAGAGAATTTAATTGACACCCGATGCATAGTATGACTGGAACAATATTATGTGTTATATATATCAGATTTATTTGTTTATTAAGTACTGTTTTCAATCGGAAAAAATCTATTGTAAAATATAATTTTATAATTAAGTTATTTTAATAATAAATAAATTTTTTGCCACACTTGGTAAAGATACTTTCGTAAATTTGCTTAACTGTAAGCAACTTGTTGTTATTGTATAATCGCATACGTTAGAGTTTAGCTAGAATAATTGCCATTTATTTATTTATTTAGCAAGGTGTTCTTTTTATTATGAAACACATATTCTATTTCATTTGTTTAATTAAAGGTTTTTACTTGATTTCAAATATTTGCATATGCACATAATGGGTTTTTCATTACAATTACTTTTTAAACATCACCTCACATATAATCATTATTTCTGTATGTGTATGTGTGCGTTTATTTGCATTAATAATCAACACGTTGTCATACTGAATTTATTCAATTATTTATTTGCTTTGCAAATCCCAAGTGGCCAGCGCCATAAATTCACACACGCACACACACACACACATAAGCAAACTCTCATAAAAATCAAATGCAACAAATCGACACTTAATTAGATTTGAGTGGTATTTAATGTAATATTTTTTGATGCTCATGAAAACACAAACATGACACAGACACACACACACACATACACGTACATATATAGAAATGCACAATTAAGCAAACAAATTTATACACACACAGATGTAGGTGCATGCGAAATAGGCTTGTGCCTATGTATGTGTGTGTATTATTCTTTATACTAAGCGCTCGTTAAATCCATTAATCCACTGTTATTGTAATGGAATTTTATTGCAAATACAGTTTGCGGTTTTAAAGCAAAAAAATTTTATAAATTAAAATATAGTTTAGCAATTAACGCTTAAAAGTATTTCTTTTTTCTCTATCAGATGAGCACTGAGTAAAAAAATGAGCGAAGTGCAAAATAAGAGAGAAGAGAAGAGAGAGCAGTAAGCATTTGAAAAGAATATGTATACTTGTTGTTGTTGTAGGTTCCAGAAGCTTTTGCGCGCACTGTTCTTTTGTACTATTAAATATACTGTTGGTTTAAGTAGGGTCTCTTCCGCTTAGAGGTCTTATGATTCCTCTTCTCACTCCTTTAAACCAAGCAATCAATTATAAGAGAGGAGTGAGGTACCCCGGTTTTGTGAATTTACAATACTGTTGTTGGCTATATGTTCAAAACCGAACAGAGATTTTCATACCAAAGCAAGAGAAAAGAGAACCTGAAGAAGGGTCTCAAAACGGTCACAGAGCTCTGCCATGCCGAATTATTGAAGAAAAATGTGCTCTTCCACCATTACAACGCAATGGCTTGCACCTCTGCCGTCGTCGCAGCCAAACTTGCAAGTCAGTCTGTGTGCAGACATTTCAGTCGAATGAGAAGGTTATAGCCGTCACGAAAATCTAGCTTCAAGAAAGGTTAAAGAAGTTGAAAGAACGCTGGGTCAAGTGTAACGAACTACAAGGAGATTAGGTTGTCAAATAAATCACAATTTACCCACCTTCTTCCTTTGACTGTTAAATAATCATGCTTAGAAATCAGTTCTCACGAAAGAGCTATTTTACCTAAGATTGTTTTGCTAAGCATTAGAAAGTAGTGAATCGAACATGTTCTCTCCTGTAAGCGCAGTTATGTTGCACTTCTTTCTTTGCTGATGAAATGCCACAACAAAAAACATTTTACTAACACCTGGGTTACGAAGAGCGTGCTTGCTTTACATATTCCTTTATTGAGGTATGCGCACATGCTTTTGTATCGAACTGAACTCTCAAACTTTGTTGTTGGTTTTATATGAGCAAGAGAGCAGCGCCCAAAGATAGCGAGCAGAGAAATGGTGAATCGATGGCGGCTATTATCAGTTTAAGCGACGCATTCTCAATTTCTTGCTTAAAAGTTTTCTCGAAAGAATCTTACTGAACTCTTTAGTTTGTAGATAGTCTCAAATTTCTTCCAAGTCAGAAGGAACTTTTAGCAAATCTATGAAATTATTCTAAGAAAGAAAAAAAAATGGAATAAGTGGAAGTACATTAACTACTTAGAATGGAAAGACTTAAGTTCTATCACTAATCTAATATTTTCCTAATAATTCCAAGGGGGATGAAAATGATATATTAATTGTAATCAAAATAACATAATACAGATTAATGTCAGGTGGGTTAATTAACCGAAAATGGAGTTTTAAGAAACAAGAAAATGAATATAAAAGCAAAATAACTAATTAACTCAGAGAACCAAAATTGCATTATTGTGATAATAAGTAAAACGGAAAGCAGGAAAAAAAAATTTTCTGTCTTTATTGTTTGCACATTTTTACTTATATTTTTGCAAAGCAAGATATGTTGTAGGATTATAATTCTTGTTTATATCTGTTAAACCCAGAATTTGATTTAACTTCTTTCATTACAGCGTAACATTGATAATAACAACCGCAATTCGGTTGAGTAAATGCATTCCTTCGAACATTATCTTTCATAATTTAGCAGTTTCATAGTTAATAAGATTTGTTAAGTCACTCAATCTCTTTACATTTATACCCCGGGAAACACGTCGGCAAGGGATAAAAGATTTTCCTATGTTTTGAATATTTATAACGACAATATAATTCTAGATATATCGATAGTTGTTTAGCTGGACTTTGTTGAACGAGACGAAAAACTTTTCAAATACTGATTTTAGAGTTTCTTGGATTAAAATAAGAAGATGGGTAGACTCTCCAACATGATTTGGGCCTTCATATATAGTAGAATGAGAGTGTTATTACTCGGAGTTCGCTCTGCGCTCATTACCTTGCGCCTCGGCCTTTTAATTCTAGGGTTTCATTCTAGAGACCTCTTCGTTGATTCGTTGATTCGGACCTCTTATATTTTAACCTTTCTATGTAGTAATCATGGCGAATTATTTGAATTATATGAGAGCACTAGTTGATTTCATAGTTGTTTGACTGGCGTTTCAGTGGGTCCTATTCAAACCGGGGTGTCGTCAGCTATCATAGACCAATCTCTATCGACGTAATGTTTAAGTATCTTTTAAGTATATTTTTGAAAATCAATTTTATTGTTAAACCAATTCAGTGATGTCCAACTTTAGAGCGTCGTTAATTAAATTTAGCCAAATTTATATTGAATTTGATTTCTAAATCCAGTTGTAGATCTCTTGCTCTCCCGAGGTTCCCGACTCAGTGGTCCAAAGTGAGACACTCAACAAACAAATGAAAATATTTTAACATTGATTCCGTTAGGCAAATTATGGGATACTGCTGCTTTTTATTACACTGAAGGAGCGATAACTCGACTAGAAAGTACATAAAGAGAGAAAGAGAGCACGAGAGAGAACCGGTTCACCAGCCAGTACTTTAAAACTGTTAAAACGTGTACCGGGCGCATAAAATTCGGCTCCGCGCTCGTTTAGACTGCCTTATTTCTTTTGTTTTAGTACTTGTTTTCCCCTTTTCAGTATATATAAATGAAACGTCGTAATGAGAGTGCGAAAAAATGCCCAGAAAAATTGTGAAAAGTTGTAGGTGTTGATGGAAAGCAAAAACTTGTATTAAAGGTCGGTGAACAATTAGAAAAAGAAATTGTAGCAAAGTGACCGACACAAGAAAATAGAAATAAATAATAACTAAAGTACACTGCAGGAAAAATCTGTAAGAAGTTCGATTCTTTTAAAATCGAATTCGAGCAATTAGAAAACGAAGTTTTAGCAAAGTGAACGATTCAAAACAAATAAATAAATATTTAATGAATAAAATGCCCTGTAGAAAAATTTTGCATGAATTACCAAATTCGAGTCTGAATTCTTGAATCTCAAAATTTATCAAGTAATTGCTTGATTAAGAGGAGTAATAAGGTGTTTCCTTGAGTTTTTCTTTTCTTCGACGAATAAATGGTAATCACTGCTTACTATGAAAAATACGAACTGTAATACAAGTGACTCTAAATTGTTTCTTTCCAGCTGGGCATCTACTAGCTGACATCAACTGGCTTTTTCCCTAACTAACAGCAAGTGGTTTTGCTCGTGGCGCTTCCAAAGCTGATTGAGCTGTAAGAATGTGCAAGTGAAGCGGCGACAGTGGGGAAAATAAGTAACGGGAAAGCAACAGCAACAACTACATTAAGTTAAGTTTTCTTTCCGATCATTTTTTCTCACATTGTACAAGTAATCAAAACTTATACGGAAATAAAATTAAGCTCAACATAAAACAACAACAATAACTGTGGATGTGGAAAAGAAATGTTTGGTAATTCTTATGCCTGTGCAAATTGGATGCTAGCAAAAGTTTTGTATTTTGCGCAAACTTAATAATGAAGGCAGCAAAGGCACCTTAAGCTACACGGCTACGTGTAAGGAGCGCTGGTGTGGTATTAATGCGAAAGGATTGGATTGCGTGTCGAGTGTGATTCGGTGGAAATGTGCGGACTCATGGTCCAACAAAGTGTTAATAAATATTAAAGGTGCGTAGCTGCTGAGGCGAATCATGTTGAACATTGCGCTGCATTCCTTCTCTCATCTGGATGAAAGCGCTGAAAAACGTTTGAAAAGCGCCACGGAGTGCTTTGCTTTGCTAATGTAATCAAAAAAAGTTTCAAATTTATACAACAGTGGAAAAACAAGCAATGGAGATGGCGTGGTAAAATATATTTAAAAGTTTTATGGGAAAATGAAATTCAATTCAATGCAACAAGTGAAATTCCGTATGCAAAACGGTTACGGCTGGTATAGCAGGACCGGTGTTTTGGTTGACACAAAAAAATTCACTTGCGAAAAATTTTGGGTAATAAATTTGTCTTTTTTTTGGCAAATGAAATTAAATGGAGGCAATGGGTGTATAAACCTAAAAAGTAGTATTCTAAGTTAGTTATATAAATATTTATATTTTGTTATTACATATAGGATTATTATTGTTGTATAATTATTATATATAATTTACAGTGTAAAGATTCCATGTTTTATAATAAAACAAAGAAGAAGCGCTAATTCAGCCAGAATTGTGCATTAAACACTCTCGAAAATTGAAGAATGAGGAGAGGTTAAGGTTAAGGTTACCTGTGGTTACTTGGCAGCATTGAAGGTAGCGGTTATATCTTTAATGTGGTATCTGCTTTTTCGGTTGTATCGAATCCAACTAGCTAACTTTGTTGTTACTTTGCGAGAAGAAGATTTGGACCGATTTCACTCATATTCAGCGCTAAACCACATTATGTTTAAGAAAAAAATATCCATTTAATTTCATTAAATATCGAACATATTATCCAACAGAAATGGTATAAAGACAACCGGTAAGTCAAAAACAATATACTATGGGTAAATTGAAGTATTAACTTTTGGCATTAAACTGCAGCATGCTTGGGGACATATTTCTACACAATTTTAGTACGATAATCCATGCTTTGAGCGATTATCTTGAGGTCAACTGAAATATCGAAAATTATTATATGTAGTGTAAATATTCATGGGTATATGGTGTCATGGTTCATGGTATATCCAAGATTATGCGTACACTTAATTTTGCCAATATGTATTATATATTGTCAATATGTACGGTAAAAAGTCAACCGGAAATTTCAAAATCCCCATATTTGGTCTACGGGTGTTAGAGAAATATAGAGCCGACTTCATCCATTTTTAGCACCACGACGCATTCTTATTAGGAGAAGATGTACTCTTAATTTCATTATCATACCATCACAGATTAACCGATATTTTTGCTATAAAGTCAGCTATAGGCACCGAAGTCCTCATATTCATTATCTGGTACCTTGAAAAGTTATGCCTCGATTTTTCAATATTATTTTAACCACAGATGATCCCTTCTCCTGTGATCCCTTATACCAAATTTGTTTTGTAAGTGCCTAGGAATATGCGTATATAGTCAATAGCGTCAATAGTCTACTTCTGCTAATCGAATATGGGTTCGGTGATAAAGGATGGCAAAGACACTGCTTTCTATTTACCGTTATACTACCTCATACCTCATGCTATATACTACCTCAGAGGTCTTTGTGACTGCCGTATAACAGTTTTATGCTAGCGGAATGTTTTGGAAAATGAAACACAACTAGCCATTTTAAATTTTGCTTGGAAGATTTTAAATTCTCTCTATGCCTTAAGTTTCAGTCGATTCATATTTCGACATTCATGTCTTATAGATGGCATTTTGAATGAAGTTGGTTGGAAAATATTTTGTTATTTCTATCACAATAGCGCCATAATGTTTTTATAATCGATTCATGGGCACTAAGGCACTGGTATGAACTGAGGATTTATAAGGTTCATGAGTTTGTTGAGGAAAAGGCGAAAATTTTAAGTCGGAAGCCAAATCCACTGTGAGTTAACACAAATTCAAACGTCTCTGATCTCTCTACTCAATATGTTACAAACGAAGGTCGCGGGAACTTGACAACTCTCATTGCTCCATTCGGGAGAATATTTCGGATTGGGTCTATAACTATATTCATGTGTACTTTTTTTTTCAAAATTTGAGCCTTTATTTAAGGAAAACATATACGATAGTAGCATTTAAGGGTTTTCTTTCACCTCAAAACTTTTTTTCCGGACTTTAAAAAAAAAGAAAAGAACTATTTCATGATTTCGAACAAAATTTTCATGGAGATGGGCTGGAAGTTCCATCAAATATCGTCTTGCAAGCATCTTCACATGGTAAAAACAATATCCAAATCGGTTTGAGGAATTCTGCTGAGTTGATAGGGCTTGGTCGGACAAAAAGCTGGCTTCGTTCCGGTTATTTAGACACGAAGGTCGTGGGATTGGCCATTAATATTCGTTTAAATATTGAATTCGACGTCTGAAAACTTCAACGGATCTACTCTGGTCGCTTTTCAGTCTTTTCGAAGTCATACTTTTGAAGAATTCGTAAGAATCTTATAAGAAAAGCTTCATGGAAAGGCATGCTAATAAGCTTTTATTTACCCTGGTGAGCTTTGAAAGTGATTTCGATTAACTATTTCGATTATTTATGTACTTCTTGTTAATAAATTACTAAAATTTACACTCTCTCCTTTCGACCGCAAATCAGTCTCTTTTCACAAAACACTCCTCTATTGCGAATTCTTCGTGAATACTTCGTGAGCTTCTAGAGCGGTATTTTTCAACTGTCTGTAGAATTTTTCGATTAGCATAATGCTAAGCCGGGTAGGCAGCTGTCTATATATGAGAGAATTTATTAAAGCAGTCTGCTCATACTGCCGACAAGCTGTCTATGTCCAGCACACCAATGAAAGCTAACGCTAACCATTGCAGGCACCACAGCTTCAATACTCTCGCACTGCCTTATTTAGTTTATTTATTTATTTAGTTCTCCTGTATGCATAGTTTTTGTTGATTGCAAATACCGATGTCAACAACAATAATGTGCGGCGATTTGCATGGCATGGTAATAAATTTCCAATAGTTCAACATGCTTAGTTCGAAAGCTTTGCGCTTGGTAAGAAGGAGCTGTGCAAGGCGAAAGGGTCTAAAGGTATTTTCTGCTGTCCTGCTAGTAAGTATTTGATATTTATTGCTTGGTCGCCTTAATGCGCTGTAGAGTTTATATTTTGCTTTTGTAAATATTTTGTTGTGTGGGTTACTTTAAAACAAAAGCAGTAACAATCACGTGATACTAGCAGCTTTTATCGGCTTTGCATTTTTTTCAAGTTTTCATACTTTAATTCATTGTTTTGATACTAAGCTCTTCTATGCATTATATAAGTATATCGTGGTCACTGCGCGGCTGTTACAAGACATTAAAAATTCCTTCATGCAGCAGTGTTTTGTTGACCCGCTGCTGGGACCATAAAAAATGTATTGATTTCTTGAAATTTTTTTTACATATTTTTTTTTCATTTAAAAAATGCTACGGTTTTTCCAAGCTGTAGTATGCAATGTTTGAAGGTAGAAAATAGGTTTAGAAATGCTCAAAACAAATGGAAATATTGTGCCCTTTATAAAATGTAAAATAACAGAGCACATAAATAACCGAGACAAGATATACTTTTCTATGTAGGAACGAGCAAGATATTATTATATCACCGATCGTATCCTTTTAAACCTTATGATTGTAGATTCGGTCGAACTGTACGAATTGGCTGGCTTCGATATTAGGCGACTCAACAAATTGCATCTTCCAGCGCTTCATTGATATAAGGGGGTCTTTTGACCTATACTTAGAGTTCTTCATCACATCACAAAGCACCAATGTTTCAACTATCCAAATGATCTCCGTGGCTGCTTCAAATCTCAAAACCTAATTTATGCTCGCTGGGAATATTTTCGGCTGAGGAGTAACACCGCTACTTCTTATGATGACCGGGTCCAAGTGATCGTATTTTCTTTGATTAGGCTCTGCTAGCGTAGCTATTGGTATAGAATTGTCATCTGCAGATTAATCAACTCCAGCTCTAAATGAAATAGAAATAGTTCAATAAATACTTCTTCATTGAAGGCCTCATACTAAGTTTTAAACACTTTGGCACGCCTTGTTGCCTTTGAAAAATTTTTAGGGTGCTTCGGAAAAGCTGACATTCATTTGTAAAGCTCATGGCTTTAGATTAGTAGCAAAATAAGTTCGTGCTCGTTCTCTAATTATATCTTCTTCTTTCCCTGCTTTTATTATTATTATCAAGGAGGCAGTCTTTTTTTTTTAATTTTTAGAAATAAAAATCAACATTTCATGCTCATAGTTTTTGATTGAAATTAAATTATTTAAACGCGCCATATAAACATCTCTATTTCTAGTAACTCAAACCATTCGATGCATTCGATTACTATTCAAGATCATAACACCACAAGCACACCTAAGACAGTTAAAATATTTTGAATTTATTGCTGTCTTCAATTTCACTTATTATTTTTATTTGAAAAATTGTAATCATTCATGCATTCAAAATCCCTTAATTTGAGCTTGTGAATTGTGGTTAACATCATAAATTTAGCTTGGTAGTGAGACAAGTTTATTTAATATTTTAATTCAACTTTGTAGTAAATGTCCTCTGGCTATGTTATTGAATGACTTTATTGAGTAAAAATTTCGTTTAGATTATTAAATTCAATTACGTTTATTCACTTACTTTATATGTAAGTAAAATTTGTGATAGATTGTTCATCAAATTTGACAGTTTGTTAACAGTAATATATTTTCCACCAATTTGTACGAAAAATTAAAGTGAAATATTTCTTCAACGAAATGAATAGGAGAATGTTGCGGTCTAGCCTTTTTAACTCCATGTCTTGTCAAACAACTTATGAAACTTTTACGGTTTCGTATGGTTGCCATCGTTTAACTTTTCGATTTCATTTTTGCACTACGTTTCGTCTTTTGCTTCCGAAAATAGGTCCGAAAACAGGAAAATGTCACTGGGGCTCAGATCTCGAGAATACAGTTAGGTTAGATCAGGTTAAGAGGTTGATTGTTGCAACAAAAGCCATTAAGAAGGCCGGTTTTTAATGATACCAAGAATTCCTAAGTACACACTTTCGCCAAAAAGACGCACGAATATCGGAAAAGTACTGCAAGTGTGTCACAAATTTGCTGAAGTGGCTAATATAAATTCCATGCAATTCGCCTGCTTTGACGAAGATATTACTACCGAGATGTTGATGCTACCGAACCACTGCCGAGCGAAAGCTTGACAATGGAGGAGAAAGTGTTTAGATATTTCCACCTCGCCTTCCTCCAAAACGTTATCAATTTGCGATAGTCTAAATTTTTAGACTCACCACAGGACAGTGTACAGTTAGAACTCCTACAATTGCGGCGTGATGAACCTTGCTGAGAGCCAGTAATTCAATGGATCTGTTACGTTTTACGCTTGGTCAAATGGCACTCACAGCCGCACAAGTACTGGTTGCTGACCAACGCTTACCGAGCTCACTTGAGACCCATAAATCCAGCGCTAGAATGCTAGAGAACAGGTGAGCACCGACTCTTTCCCAGTCAAGTGAGATTGGAGGAAGGCTGTCCTTTCTCGCCAGCTTATCGGCTTTGCAGTTTCCAGCTATTCTGCCATGATCAGGCACCCAAACAATTCTATTAAAGAAGCAGATGCTGCTATTGCTACTGAGGTCAGACACTCTCTGACTACCTTCGAGCGCATTGGGAGCGAGCTCAAGACCGGTATTGCCGCTTTGATATCGGAGTGCTTGGACATCTCTCTCTAAAGGAAGCTTCTTTCGGAACAGTACTTGATACTGACATAAGTAAACATTCTTCCACTCTGGGAATCACACGTAACTGCTTCAGTATGTGGATATGAGTAACACGATCTGTGGTGGAATAGAAAAGGTTAAACATTTGGAGCTCTGTTATATTATGAACAGCCATAAAGTCTTCTGCGAGCTTGGCTGTAGTCCCCGGCCTGTATTAATTTTTAATATTGTTGACGAAAACGAGAACTTATACATATATACCTATACATATATATATTATTCATATATTGTTGTATTTTCCTGAGATCATCTTGAGATCTCTTTTTCACAGCAAGTTTCTCAATTTTGGTGAAGATGTTATAATGCAGGGCTAATAGGCCATAACTAAATGGACTTCTAATCATCTTCTTTCTACTACTTAGTTGCTAGTGAAGTTAATGAATTGTTTCCTCTTTAATAACCTCAATCGTATTGTATATATTGTACTGTCCATTGACTAAAACTGTAACTGTGTGTGTCTTTGTTCATTCGAACACTACGCCAAAACCAAAGCTCTTACTAAAGCTTTCGGAAATTCACTTTTCTTCGTGACTCCAGTACACAAACGAAAAACTTCCAAATATGCGCATATGAGTAGGGTCTCTAGCCGCTTGCTGAGGGGTCAGTAACTTACACACATACGCATGCGAATGTTTGCGTACATGACATGCATACGCAGTGGTCGGCGAGTGTGTGGTCCCCAACTTGCGGAGAACGTGACTTCCGGCCAATTTTCGCTAACATTTCCATGCAACAAAGACTCGCCTTGGATGCTTATGGGAAAATGCCACCAAAAAGCAACACACACGCGAACACAATTCTAGACCCGTGTTGATTGCTGGCGCATTGCATGCAAAATAGTGTTTCGTAAATTTCATCGACACTGCTTACTACAGTCGTTTTAGTTGGTTTTGTTAGTTTTTTTTTTTTGTTGTGCTGCTGATGGCAGCAGAAATCAAAGCCATACTGCCGTGACCAAAAACCGTCACTGAAGTACAAAATCAGCTGTGGCATGCTACTGTTATGCAGTCTCACTTCTTCCGCCCCTCTCCCTCTTATCAGCTCCCACGTTTTTACCCACAGATGTCAGTGCTTTTGTGGTTGCGGTTTGCTGCCTCCCCCATCGATTGGTAAGTTTGGCAAATTGCATCGAGTTGCTGAATTGATTATTGTATGTGTGTAGAACACACAACATTGGACCAGCGCAATCTAAACCGTGGCGATATTGTTGTGATTACCGATACAGGCAACCCCCAACGTTGTGGTTAAGTGTCGTTATCCTGCTGCTTTTAAGCCCCAGTTCAATTGGTCGCGCCAACGTAAAAGCATAACGGAATAGAAATTATAGTTCAGCAAGGTGAAATTGCAGTTGTCCGCACCAATCCAGTTCATGGGGATAGTATCAGAGAAAGGCACGCTTATTTGAAATTTTGTAAAGTGGAACGGCAAAATAACTTTGTTTTTAAAAATATAGCAACAAAGTAGCATATCTAGCACTAATTCTAGATATAGCGGAACGCAGCAGAAGAGGGTACACAAACCCGTATGAATACAACAATCCGTAGAATTAGAGTATGCCTTTTGATGGCTCCTGAAGCGCACCCGTACAATGTGACCCCTATGATCCCAATTAAGGAGCATAACGAACTTCTCTCCAAACAGTTCTTACCAGAATGCTTTCACGGAAATCTTCCTTGCAGTCACCTGTTTGGAGAGTTACCGCTTCTCAGTAACATCTAGAGATCATTCCTTCACTAAATCGAAGACATCCAATATTTAACTAACCAAACTTCAGACAGATACTAAACGCTCGAGACTGCTCGCGAAACTAGAGTGACCCCACGTAGCTTTTTACTGGATATGGCGGTAGAGTAAAATCCTACATATCCAGAATAGACTCCGACAAATTAAGTTTATATCTTTCATGCAAAAGTTTCCCGCATGACACTAACTACCTCTTTGCATAACTTGCGAAACTCAATCATCTAACTCTTTTCCATGTCCTCACGGTCAGACCCCGTCGAAATAGCTCGTTTCCTGGAACTTCCATTAAATGATTACGATGACAACCAATGCCCGAACCCTGCTACCGCTTAATGCTATGAGCCCTACTTTGACCAACAACAGAAAGTTTCTGCTAAAGCGATCGCCCATCTGCAGGCAATGGCAAACGTTTGAATGCATTTAGAATTAAAATTTTGGCATTATTTGGACGTTATTTTCATTTTTATTTCCACTAAATTTTAGCTAATATTTATTAATCATTACCATTACATTAACCAGTACTGCAACGTAAAGCCAAATCTTAACTGCCTTTTCTGCCATTATTGAAAATAAATAAATTAAAAAAAAAATAATGCTTCGGCTATTTGATTGCCATTAGTGCGGTGTTGGCAGCAATTTAATTGCATTACCTGCTATTTATCATTCCGTCTAATTACATCGAACATACTGAGTGAGCAGAAGTAAGTGCGTGGCAAATAAAATTTTAAAGTGCAGCGGAAGAGAAAAGGGAAAAGTAAGAGAAAGCATTTGCCGTCGAAAAATTTCACTCAGGTGGGAGGAAAAATGCGTTTAAAGCAATCCACATTATTGAAACACAAATTAGAGAAATTCAAAGAGTTGTTGTTCGTTGTTGTAGACTATTGTGGCGGTTCACTGCTCATAAAAAACGAAAATAAGTGCAACAACAGTGAAGAGTAAGAAAACGCCTCATAAACTATCCAGCTGACCATCATTTCAGTTACCCTCTGTGAGCACGAAAATTGCCGTTAAGTGCAGGCGCGCTAAATTTTTTTACGCATATTACTATTGCTTTTAGTGAGTGCTGAAAATTTATGGTTTCAATTAATTGCCGTTGTGTATGTGTCTGTGAAATATTACTGTAATGAAATTTTGAATTACATGTCTCAGTTAAGCGCTGCTATGGACAGGATCCAACAACTGTGGCGATTATTCGGTACTTAAGTTGCTGGTGTACTTCAGTCAAAGTACAAATGGTACTGGAATTTTGCTGATCTCTGATGCTGAATTAAGTTTATCAAATATACCATGTGAACCGATTCGCCGGATTTTCCTAGTTCATTTATTCTAAGCTCGAAAAGTATTTATGATATATATACGTTCGATTTCCTTCCTAGGAAACATTTGATTTGTTTGCTAGCGACACTATAGATTCATCGATCCTTGCTCATTTTGCTCATGAGATCTTTAATTCTATGGACAATCCCTGCAAGCTTCGGAACTTTCGGAGTTATGACGTATAAATCCTTTCCGGCCTATACTTCACCTACCTATATACTGCCAAATTCTTACCTCGAATTCCAAAGTAGCCGTTAAGCAATATTCCGCCAATACTAGGTCTTCGAAATTCTCTTACTTTAACAAACGTTCTTTTAGTTTGAAAATGACATTTACACTGCCTTATATCTTTGATTTCTCTTTTTATAAATGACTAAAATAGGTGTGGTAGATATGTCGATATTACAAAGGTTACAACTAGACGATCATTACAGCAGTACATTATTTTTATAGCTGATCTATATAAGTATGGCGTACTACACGGACTACTAGTCTTTCGCCTAACAATTTGGCCTAATTTTGATCTTGACTTCCAACCAATTCAATAACGCACAGTAATATTGTTTACAGATTGTTTTATCTTGTTCGAGGTAGGTCTTGAAAATAATTCCATGTGAATTCCAAAAAATACTGGCTAAAATCTTGCAGACCGCTGTTGTATTTTTGAGTATTTTGTACAACTTTCACCGGGCAACAACTATTCGGCGTATTGACGATTGGACTTGACTTGACCGTTGACCCCGTTCAAACCAAGTTATTTTATACAACGGTCGCGCCTCGGCAAGCAATGGTACATCACTTAGCCGTTTTTCTGCTGAGGAAAGGCTTTTTGCAAACTTAGTTAGTTATTAGAGTTAGAATAGAGTTAAAACTTCTAGGTCGCTGATTTTTTGGATGACATAAAGTGAGTAGATGATCGGATAGGTATTTAGTAGAGCTATATGCGGCAATATATTTATATAATTATATGAAAATATAAATTCCTTGCCTTAAAGAGATTATTTCAGTAAATAAGTGCTGTTAAGAATTCTGAGAAAGCTCAGTATCCGTATTTTAGAGTCGAATTGCAATTTATTTTTCGTCTAATGGAGGATTGTCTTATTAGCTATTCAGCATTGTGTGTCAAACTAACCACTCACTCAGCTCTTTGACGATTCACGATCTGATTAAACGAAAATTGACATACGATACTGCTTTTAGCTGACAGTTATTGTCTTGCTCATGAAGCTCAGTAGAATACGAAACTACTTAGGTATATATATTTATACACTTAGTAAGCAGACAAAAGCAGATAAGTTCGTGCGAGCTTTACAGACTAAGGAGAATGTATTGCGGTTGAATATCTCTCTACTATGAAGCGCCAATGTCCGCACTTCATAAAACTCAACATTTAATCCTTGCCGATGAACGCCTCAACAGAGCCACACATCCGCTGAAATCATTGTGGTTCTAACGCGTGCAGCAGCCGGCCGCAATGGGTTTGAGTTGTGCACTTTATGCGACTTGACAATGGCACCACCCAAATAGCATTAGGGACTTGTGGCGTGCAGCCGCACCGAAAGGAGTATAAACGCAGAATTACGTAACAATGTATTGTGCTGCGTTAGTAGGTGTATCAGTATTGATTACATTTACTACCTGCCAGCTTCCGCGCATAGATAGCCGGGTGCTATGAAAGCGATCCAACTACCTTAGTGCTGATGACAATGCTGACACAATGCCAGACATAATGCCATGTGTACACGTATATAACAACAACAAACGCCTAATTGCCAGTGTGCGTGGCGTTAGTGAGCGACGTTTGTGCGACAGGATGTCTTGCATAAAGTGGCGTCATCATTGATTTCGCATTTGTCAGCCTTAGTATAAAGGTATATAACTATTTACACCGACTGGAACTATATGCTATATACATTCGGGTTGCATACCCGTATGTGTTTGTGGGTTCACATGCGCCACTCGCCAACCTTATATGCCCTTACACAGCTTGTATCTACTAAACATCAACTCCTCTCTTTGCTTTCGACAGCCCCCTGAATCATCGGCTTCGTGCGCTTCATGCTACTGAAATATTTTACAGCGTTGGTTTAAACTTCCTGCTCTACATATCTTTACGTGTAATCGATCACTCAATTGATCTTTTTCTCTTTTTTGTCCACTTTCGCCTCGACACAGCTCCGTTTGTGGGTTGTTCGTCATGCGATTCGCTTTCGTTTCGTTCCATACATTAACTTTGACAGTTTTTTGTTGTTTACAAGCTGCACTCCTAAGCATTTTGCTGTCACCTTCACTTATACTTGTACCGTTGCGCTCGTATGTGTTATTGATTAACGTTCGTTTCTTTATTTTCCCTTTTCAAGTACATTTGTCACGTGGTGGTTTTGAGTGACAGCAGCAATCAATTGATTGTGAATTTAAGCATGACAATTTTTTTCGGGCGATTTTACAAGAAAATACCATAAATCTACGAGAGAATACAATGAAAAGTCAGTGATTGGAGAGTCGTGGTCTCACGAGCTCGTGTGTCTTAACAGCGTTGCGGAGCGCAATATTAGTGATTGCGAGAGAGTGCCGAGAAGAGTCCGATTTTGTGAATATTCAAAGAATCGTCAATAGTTCTTTAAGAAACTAAGTATCACCTACAAGAACAAGTACTTCGGGAGATTAGTATAAACTTTTCTAACAAACAATCTTAAAATATCTAAATCTTACACTGCCTCTACAACGATTACAACGATACAATTTGTTCTTATTCGAAAAATGGGGTGCCACCGACTAACTGACGGAATTCAATATCAGCTTTCTCAAGTCAGGGAACGGTCTCTACCAAAAACAATATCTTCCTACAAAGTCTGATTCGACTACGGTCCAATCCAAATTACAAAATATTTACAATCCGACTGGCGTCATAACAGGTAAGCTCTTGTTGCGCTGACAATGAGCGCTGCAGAAATAGAATGAGTTGAGAATCAACAAATCGCTGTCACATTCACTGTATTCGAACGGGTGTATGCCTTCGCTCCTAAGTGTATGCTATTATGTAAAACTTTACATTACACATGGCGCCTGGAAAACGATTTGAGTGGAACAAATGATGACGGCATTTGATCCAGTGAAGTGCTCAAACCCCTGTGAAGTGTTCACAACGTCGTGTTGTTGCGAGCACCGCATGTGTTTATATAGAACCATGGCATTGTTAGGTGCAGCGAGGGCGAAGGGGGCATAGATGGCACATCAAATATTAAATGTCACGCTCAAGTGCCAAGGTGTAAGAATTTAAGGTGTTGCACATACAAATGTAAATATGGCTGTGTTTTTTAGTAAATAGTTGTACACAACAACAGCAAAATATATTGAGTGAAGGTATAGTATTGCATAAGGCATTAAACGACAGCGGAACGAGTGGCACCCAAAGCAACATATGAAAGCTGCTGCAGTTCAAGTGCAGAGGCAAACACTTTGGCAGAATAAGAGCATACAGGTGCGACGAAATCAAGGAAAAGTTGTTTCTATGTGAATTTATAACTATTTACATGGCTCAACTACATTCTAGTAATACTATATTGTAATTAAATTTTTTAGTTACCAAAAAAACCTTTATCGGTTATTTATCGATAACAGTAACACCATTGTACAGCAATAAAATCTATCTGATCTTGGGGTTAGGAATTTAAATGAATCTTCATTGGCGGCTTTAAAATCTGGAAGAACTCACTATTAATTGTATAAATTTATTTTCAAATCGAACAATAAATACAACGACATTACAATTTCGAATAGATTTATCGCAAATGTTTTCATTTTTTATTTTGGCAAAGATTAAATAAATTGTAATTTTGCATTCTCCTTACGGCTTCGTTAAGTGGTAGTGTCTTCAAATTAGATTTGGAGGAGAAAAAATGCATTAACCGATAACAATTTACTACTTTCATATTATTAATCGATTAATTTCGAAATAATAATCGATTGTTTTCAAGATAGTAATCGATTACTAGTCTAAAAAGCTTTGACTTCTTGATGGATATTTAGTTAATGGTTGATATACTTTTATTCAGGCTTCTCACAAACTTAAATTATATTAAATTTTTTGACTGATTTGTTGCTGTTGTTGAAAAGTCGTTTAGTTTCGGAAAGATTGATAAATAAATCATTCGATTATTTATAACACTGAGCTTGATTCGATTAAATTCAATTTGGAGGGAGAAGTGAGTTATCGAACAAAGATATTTATTTGATTTATCTACTCAGCTCCATGCGTCCTAACTTTAACACATTTTGAAACCTACGGTACGAAACTTGCGATGGAAGATCAGAGGCATCCTATAATATCTACGTCTTTATAGTTCCAGAGATCCAGATCATAGATCAGATTAAAGATTATAGTGAGATCTTGGAGAAGAAATTGTAAATCCCAGTAAGAGGAATGAAGGAGTAGGTAATATAGACAAGGAAGATACTATCAAAATTTGCACAGATTGGTTAAAATCTATTATATATTAAGATCACTTCAAAGTATTTTCCGAAATGTAAAATTTTGAATAACTTGGTGGTATATCAACATGGGTTAGATATAGCTATATGCTGGATTCTTGGTAGAAAAATATAAAATACAACGAGTTAATAAGAAACCCAGTATAATTGGATCATATCGGAAAGTATCTGAGGAGGAGACCAAACGGAACTATATTATATGAATTTTTAATAGATTGAATACCGTAGACATGGCTAAAAAAACCATCATATGTGATCTAAATTCTGATTTGGTGAAGAAAAAGTAAAGGAACTTTCGTTAAAAATTGTGAGTTAGTTATAGGAATATTTCGAAAATCTTTTTCTCTTTTTACCAAGCGCAAAATTGGAGTGTAAGAGAGCCCTATAAGGCATTAAGAGTTAATTGAATATATTATGTAGTTGAATATAATATAGAAACTAACATGTTAAGTGTATAAAGGCGACAACAAAATCATGACAAGTAAAAGTGTTAATGCATTCCGCTAAGCTCTTCCATAGGTGAACTATGTAGTCTGAAGTGGGAGTATCTAAGTTGCTAAGCATATATGTGTATTATATTTTAGGGAAGGTAGACATGTGCACATAAAATACCACAAGCACGTGTGATAAAATGTATGACAATATCATGTAAAATTCATTATATTTTTATTTGATGGATTGAATCGTCTCATACGAGTGCATTAAAAGGCGAATGCGAAATAAGGCTTTTAAGCGAAGCGAATGTGGAAGTGTAAGATTACATTGTACTCTTGTCTCGTAAAGCAACAACAATAAATTTACAAGTATTCTTATATTACAAGTATATCTTAGATACGAAAAGACAGGAAGACGCATGAAGGTACTCTCATTCTCAGAACTACCTATGAAAGTTTCCTGGAACATCCTGGTATTAAAATGCTATTAAAATAAAGTTAGACAACTGATGATTCATCAAATTATTTGACCGAGTGCCAAATATCGGTGTTATCATCTCTATTTAGCTCATTCATTTTACAACGTCTATAGAATTGTTACCTTTCTGTATGAGACTCATTCTATCTGTCTCTCTCTCTCTGTCTCAAATGGTTTACCCAAGCTAAAAGTACTTAAAATATGGTCTCTTGTAATTTCATTTCTCTAACACGGCAATTTTTTAAATACAACTCTCTCTCTCTCTCTCTCTCGCTCTCGCGTGAGAGAATAGCACCTGTTTTTGAAACGTACAAAGGGTCAACAAAGTGACCGAATGGAACCTTCAATGTATAGCATAAGAAGAGTACTACAGAATGACGTGAGAAATCATAAACGCAAGCGGTAATATAAAAAAACAAATACATCACTAAATAAGGAACTTTATAAAATTACGCAGAAGTCAGCGGTTTACCCAACCAGGTTTTTGTCTTAAATTTGATCACATCCACTAATTAGTGGTCTCAAATTAACACCCAGTAAATGTCAATAATTCCTTTAACATTCTTATTTATGCCCCATACCTTCTCTCATTCGACATTTAACAACCTTCTCAGTAAATATAATACTTATGAAGCTCGCCAAGTATCTCTGTATAATGGAGCGGCATCTTGATGCTGAAAATTTTACAATCTTCGAATGCCCACAGAACCATCCAGCTTTTATGAGCTCACAATAAAGCACGGGCATAAAGTCGATATGCATTGCAATAAATATGAAATACGGTGCTGAAAGCTCCAAAATGAAAACCATGAGAAAGTTGAAGTAATATAGAAAACGCAAGAGTTAAAAGAGAGGCATGAAAATTAAATTACTAATGCACTCGTGGTGAGGGAAGATTGAAAGTAACAAAATAATATTATATATCAGATTTAAATGATAGTGAAGAATGTGAATGCAAGTAAGGTTACAAAGTTAGTAAACATGATGACATACAAAATGATATGCTGCGAAATAAAATAGTAATATAATTATTTGTTTTAGTACGGTCACGCCATATATTTAAGTAGTAAAACTGTACAAAATTTCCAAACCGGTAATAAATATTTACAATACAAGAGAATTTTTGTGCCGCTCATAGGGACCTTACAAATTTGGAATGTTTTCGTAGAGATTTTTGCCGAGAATGTAGAATGAGCGCAACCAAATATCGCAGCATAGTTCGAATGCCATGTAGAATATCCCTTTCGAAGAATTGGACCGATTTTGTTGAATGCTCAGAAAGTTTTTGTTACTCTGGTTAATATTATGACAATCATTCTATAATTCCAACGTTCTACAACCCGCGGAAGTTTCCGTGGTGAATCCAACTAATCTTTCACTAAGTTCATTGAGGATAAAGACTAAATCTTAGCTACTAGATTATGAGTATATTTGCACAAATATTATTAGGCATTAAATTCAGTCATTAAGGAATTGTTAGTACCTTTTAGTTTTCATGTTGGATCTACATGAACGGTCCTAGGTATGGACATAGTGAAATATTTTGTAACTTCGACTTCATTCCCCATAATCTTGACCACTGCGTTGCTGAGCGAACTTCTGGTGGTCTTTTATACCATAACAGACCTCAGTGCTTAAGACTAGTCAAGGAGTACTAAGCCTTTGTGATGAGACTTATGTTGGTACCTCCTTACAATGGAATCATTGGAGCTTGTAAAAAATTACACTCTCGTCCCAATATTATCAGACTGGAAACGAATTGATTTTGTCTGAGCAAACGCAAGCATTTTTTCAGGTTACCACTTCCTACTGGTTCAGAGTAGATCCATATGAAATTATTTGGTTTCCGTAAGGTTCCTCTAGCCTTATAGACATCTATAAGGTGACACTACAAGTAAGTTGTCTATGGAGAATGGATTTGATTAGACTTGGACTCATTCCAAGAGTAGAGGACTTGAACTATAGAACAAGAATAGCAGATAAAAGTGCTAGATCTAACGGTCCAGACCAAGATCCTAGCACAGGAAACTAACTCCTAGCGGTCCAGCCTACAGGAACTTATGAGCTGCTTAAGTTTTACTTAAAAGAAATGTTTTCGGATTTGTTAACTGGAGAGGATCGGAAACTTCTTGAATTTGCATTGAGACCTGCCTATCAGAATAGCGTAGCAAGAGAATAGGTCGGAGGAAAAATACATATTGTACACCACTAGATTAAGTGAATTATAGTCTGACATTTCACTAACAAAGAAGAGATTCAAGGCATGGAAGAAAAGTATTCACACATATTTTATGTCAAAGCGGAAAGATGTGGGTTAAGTAAGTTATTTTCTTTTCTGTCTGCCGTTAAAGTTCTGAGCTTTTTATGCCTTTTATTTAAAAGTGTTGTTTTTCTTTGCTTAACAAACTACTGGAGGATAATTGTAAATCTGCTTCAGCTGCGTGTTATTCTCTCTGTCTCTCTTCTCAGCGAGTATAAAGCAAATTTTATGACATTTCAATTTCGTGAAGAACTCGTTTGTGTTGGATAATGAAAAGTGAATGTAAATATGTATTTATATACATGTTTGTATGTATGTCAGAGAGCAGCACGCAAAAGTCATCAAGTAGGAGGCAATAAAAGCAGAAACGAAAAGCGCCGCCTTGTCAATTTCAAGTCAACTCTGCATAATACGAAGTGACAAGCACCCGACGCTGGAATGGCCAAACGGTAATCAGCCCGCTTAACATGTCCGCTCGGCAATAAAGTAACAAAAACGAACAAATTGCTTTGCAATACGGTTGTCGAAGTCCCAAAGGAAGCGTGTGAAGGACGACAGAAATTGCAACTATGGTCGCACATCGTGCTATGTACCGTTAAAGTAAATGTTTTTGTTGTTGTTATCGTCAAAACAGTTGATACGGCGCATTCGCGTGTGAATTTTAGCAAGTTTTCAAGGATTTTTATTATTTTTATTGTTTTAATTTGTGGCAATGTCGTAAAAGTGTGACCCTTGCGCTGCTTCTCTCACACATTCGCTTGACGCTTGACGGCTTGTGACTTGTGGCAACACATGTATGACATTGTGCACATTGCATATATCGGTGCATTTGCTGCAGTACGTGTTGCATGTAACGTGTTGACGCGCTGCTGTTATGCGTCGCCTCTCTTCCGTTATTTTAATCCTTTTCGCGCGCCGTGTTCAAATGCAGTAGCTGCTGTTGTTGTTGTTGTTGTTATTATTGTTGTTGTTGCTGATATGTGCTTTCATAGCGACACGCATGCGACCAACACGCCACTGTGCAATAAATGGAAAATGTTTATTTCCTCTGTTTGCCGGTGCTCAAGCCACTGCCCGACTTCGGGACGCTTTTCGTTTGCTCTTTCGCTGTGCGCACTCACAGCGGGAATGTTTGCAAAAATTAAAAGACAATGTGAAAAATTCATTCGTTATTCGTGACTTGTGGTTTATTCCTGTGGGCGGCGAGTCCTTGGTAAGGCCGCTAGTGGAATGAAGCTCGCCTGCTCGCTTTGTAAACAGGCATTCTGACAGCTACGGTGACATCGTTGATCTCCAAAGAGCGACGCAGCAGACAATATACACATACACGTTTATATATATTTGAGTTTAATGGCAGCCACTAGCAATGAAATACAATGCTATTAACCAATGTTTTGGATCAAACAAATATTGCACAATATAAAAGAATTAGCAGAGTTGAAGCTCGCTATTTGAGCTTTTTTCACATTAAATTGGCGTAAATGCTTTTTCATTTCAGCAATTCAAAGACTTTTTTTATACTTAAAAATTTTAAGAAAACATAAAGCTTCGCGCTTCTTCGCAATTTTTATAAACCAGATAGAAGATCTTAAGGACTCTGAATGCAGTTTCTATAGGCAGAAGTGGGAAACCCACTTTGCAGCAATACTCCAGTTTATCAGTTTAGTGTTTTCTGTCGAAAAATATTCGTAAACAAAGAGTTTACCAGAAAAATCTTTAACTCGCCGTAAAGACCACCTATTCCCAACCACACAACCTAGTTTATTGCCCATTTTAGTGTTTAACATTAAAAAAAAGGTTGATAAACTTAGAGTTTATTAAAAAAGTATTATTCAAGGGTCTTTGGTTGCGTTTTTTTTTTGTTAAAAAGTATTCGTTCACATAGAGTTTATGAAAAAAATCTTTAATTCGTCTAAAATACGACGCATTCCCCATACAGACTAGCTTATTGATCTTTTTGTGTTTATCATTAAAAAATGTTTATAAACTTAGAGTTTACGAAATAAAATACTGCAAAACGTCTTTAACAACGCATTTTCAACACAAAATGTGACCCTTTCAGATATTTAATATGAAGGCATTTTAACAAGCTTATCAAGAAATTATTTAACTCCTTATTAACACCATATTTTTATATTAAATATTGCATTTCCACCTTAAATTTTTAAAATCTTTTGGTGTTTGGCATTCATAAATATAGAGTTTATCAAAAAAAAAATTAACTCTCCTTAAACACCACATTTTTGTGTTTGTTGAAATAGAAGCTTGCTTTCCAACGAAGGTTGTTCGTACTATTCGAAAATTTGACCAAACTAGGCTTTGATAGTTACATTGTTTACATGAGAAATGTTAATTTGAACACGAAGTTTCTTAAAACTTCAAATGAGAACGTTCGACAGTTGTTTATAAATACTAAAAATTAAACTCGAGTTTAGAAGTCAAGTTGAAAATATTTTATATATCCATAAATATATATATTTCAACCGAAGAACTACTGAGCGACTTAAAACCACACTTTAAAATTACTAATTAGAAGTACTAACTTCTCTATAATTCCCCTACAATCGCATATTCGAATCATACTCCGCATGGTATAATATGCCAATTGGCGGACATCTTACCCGCATCCAACTAATGAACCATATGGTGTCTCCTCGAAAAACTTTTTAACAGGTAATGCGTATATATATTTCTCACCAATATATGGGGAACTCGAGTTAAAAGTGAATTTAGTGTTTGCAGCAAAGAGACGGCTTTTCAAAGTGACGAGGCTGTTAGAGATGACTGTAGACTTTAGGGCCTATATTTATCATAGACTATGTCTTGGAAACTCTACCAACATTGATCAGCTTTTAATATAAAATAAACATGTCCGACTGTAGCCTAATACAATTTTAGGAGTTAAAGAGTTTCTGAGTTCTTCAATGGAAATTTTGACAGCGATAGCTTTCATTATTGGTGAGAGGACTAGAAGTTTATCAGCAGTAACATATGATAGGCATTTTAATGAAAGGGAATTGATAGGGTTTGGATACCTTTCAACTTTTATCGACTCTCTAGATAGTCCCTTACCTAAGTCTGAGTATCTTCGTCCAAGATGGCAGCATAAATTATTACCCTCTTCTCTTCATTGGTTTAAGACAGCATGACCCGATAACTATAGAGATTATATTGGTTATAATAAAACCCTTGGAGACATAAAACTTGACTAAACCACATTATTTTATTATGAGTAAGTTTTATACGAAATCTTCAGTGTTAAGTTCTCAATGTTCTCTGAATCGCTGTTTTTCTTTTGAATCTATATAAAGTATTGAAATTTATGGCTTTGAATAATTATTCTCAGCACATTTCTCCCCATTACTCTCACATAACTTTCACTACGAAATAATGACATTACTTTTCACTCGCGTTCTTAGAGTGAACGGTTCTCCGCCGATTCGAGTAAGTGCTTGATTAAAGCATAAAATATTATTCACTTAGCAATTCACGAAGCTTGTGCTTCCTAATGAAGGCCCATAAAACGTACCGACTGCACATAAATGACTTCGATTCAATCGCTTTCACACATTACTACGCCAATCATTGCAACGATTTTATTACTTATCCGCTCATTAACCTTGTAATTAAAGTCGAAAATGTAAGTGAGAGGTACCGCAATGGTTGAGCGGTTAGTGTAATCGCATACTCGTACATATAATATATGTAATGCTTATTAGCGCGCGGGTTCATTACCAGCTGCCCGCTGCAGGTTACGGTAAAAGCAATATTTTATATTCGCTGCGAAGTCAAGGAGAAGAAAACTGCAGGTAAAAATGTGCATGTGTGTCTGCCATCATGTTTTTCGTCTTCCACCTTTCGCCTTCCGCCGTCCACCTTGAGATTGAAATTTATTAAAAACACTGAAACGCATCATTTAACACTGAGCGTCGAGTTGGGATAATTGGAAGAATCATTAATACGCTCACATTTAAGTGGAATGAAGCGGTGAGGGATTATGCAGTTTATAATTGCGTCTGTGGTGCAAGAAAGTCGATTTCGAAAACAATGGGAAATATATACTCGTGCAAATGTGGAACAATTTACATAAAGCAAAGTTAACATTATTGGTTAGGCAAGTAGGAAAGTTGATTGCTGTTCGGTTCGAAGCACAATTCTTGGGTTTGTGTAGTTATACTGCTATGTTTGTAAGGTTAGACCTATTCAAGGGACCTGATTGAAATTTATGCCTCCGCAGAATTAAATGTGAACTGTAAATGGCGAGTAAGGTAAGAGATTTCTTCAGACTTCTATTTTAAACATCACTAGCTCAATGGACGCAAAGATATTACACCCTTCTCGCATTCAATTCCCATCCTTTGACTTATAGCGCAGAGTTTTTAGACACCTTGTTTTTGACATCCTTTCTTTGTAACGTGGGATGCTAAATGGTGCGAAGTGAAAATTTTTTGCTGATTAGTTTAGGTTAGGCCAAGCTTCGGAGTGGAACCCTGCGACGGCGGTCTTAGATTTGTGTCAAAAAACCCTTATATATCATCGTGGCGCTTTGAGCCGATCACAAAACAGTCCAGGCAGCTAATTTCGACTACAGGAAATTTGTTCGGTAGACTGAAGGCGCGACATCCAAGAAGTTGCTCATCCTTCTACACAGTTTTGACACTCGGCGTTTATGAATTTTGATTAAATTTTTTCGTATGTATTCTGTTGAGATTCAGTGCAGATAATTCAACTGCAAAAATATTATACTATTGTAGAATAAGATATGTTAATATTCTATTTGATTTCGCATGCTTTTATTCTTATGCAAAACGCCAGAACCTTTTTAGCTTACATTAAATCTCCAGTGCGGCTTTTAAACAAGCCAGACAGTGTTGTTGAATTCGGTTGCCGATAAATAAATAAAAACGTGTCAAATATAACCTGTAATAACATCATCGTTAACCCTTAACACACAACAGTCCTCGCCAACAGCAGCGCAATAAGTTCAACTTCCGGCGGATAGCCGCACAAGCAGACAGCATATGGTTAGCATATGAAGTTGTATATAATATACTCGTATATATTTGTATGTAGGCCCTGGCGTGTCAATCCTTTTCGGTGGCGGTGACAGGCGATTTTCTTTGTACCATGTTTGCTTGATTGTTTGCCTTGCCTTCAGCCTCGAAACTGTCAGCCAGTCAGACAGGTTGTCTACTGTCTATCCGCGTCTGCTATTTTGTAGAAGACAGCGCTGAAGTGTGGTAGGCTGATAAAAGTAAACTAATTTCGCCGGTAACAAGTCATATGTACGAGTATGTACGCGTGTATGCAAAACTGAAAGCTGACATGATGAGTTAATTAACACCCAGGCTTATGAGTCTGATTGTCTGATTGTTTGTAGATTATTTTGTAGATTATAATGCTTAGTAGGTTTGCATGAAATTTGTAAAAAACTTTCAGGATCTAATGTCAGTAGTCTCTGATTTTACTTTAAAGTGTGTCAATCGTTGGCTAAAATGCATCTCCAGCTACCTTTTCCAACAAAAATTGGAAAGTTGCGATCTTGTCAATTCCGCAGGAAACTGTCTGTTTCTGAATACAATCTTGGTACTCGAGAATTATGTATGTATGTATTATTTGTTCACAATCCTGATCGAGGAGATATGGTTGTAATTGTTCTGTAAAAATATATGTAAAAATCATTGGCAAGATCAGTCTGTAGATCATTTTATGCGATCATGCTTTCTAAAACGGGCTCTGACACTATGTTGTATAATTCTATGTCGATGTATCAAGAAAGAAAAATTACCGCATATAACCTTAAAAATAATGTCTATAAAAACTAAAAATTTCATTTTTTTCTTTATAAACTTTAGAATTGAAATGATAACGAATTTCATGGTCATTCTCTCTTAATTATGCTCTCGCCACAAGTTGCACAGTTTCGTTTATCTAACGATTGATTGAAACACCCAATATACTAAGCTATATATAGAGTTATATATATGAAAATTATCACTATGACGAATCCAGTTGAATTCCGGATGTTTGTCCGTACGCCCGTTCTTCCGTCTCTCCGTTCAAGAGATAACTTGAATAAGCATTGAGTGTGTCTCATAGTGTGTGTCACACTGACGTGTGAGTTGAATAAGCATCTATGATGTTAAAGGAGGGGCATCTGTGGCTTGAAACTCTTTGAAAAGTGTGCTAGGCCCCGTTCCCTAACATGTTTATTATACATATCTCAAAACTACTATACATATCAACCACATTTGCTGAAAGCATTTATTTCTGTCATCTTATCATACAATGTGAAAATTTAGGAAATCGGATAATAACTAGGTCCACCCCCAAATGAAGGTTATGTTGAAAAAACTTCAAAGTGGCGTAGATTAAAATTTACACTCAAGATGGCACGAAATGGCTGCAGATAAGTCGATATAAAAATTCGACAAAGGTTCTGGCCCCGTCAACAACTATCCGGCCACTTTGAACCAAATTTTGTACATAACATTACTTTGATATAATTATATCATAATTTGAATATTGAAATCGAACCACAACCACGCCCAATTCCCTTTAACTTTGATCAGTTTCTTTCATTTTGTATATAAATAAAGCACCAACGTATATATCTGAATAAAGTTTTGCACAAATAGTATCTTTAAGTTGTTACACCTCTCATTAAAAAATGTTAAAAATCAGACTATGACTTTTGAAGTCTCAAATACCGACTACGAAGATCCCAGTGTCTATCGCTGACTTATACCGAAAATATCGGTCAATTTGTGAGCTATATTAATGAAATTCAGAAGCCATCTTTTCCTGACAATAATGTATCTAGGTATTAAAAATTTATAAAATCGGTGAGTACTTCCACTAGCCCCCATATATCTAATATAACGATTTTCAAACATCAGGCTGATTTTACACCCTTTAAATCGGTAAATATGTAAACATAACTGTATATTCATCGTACTAACCCTTTAAGTGCTCGTTAATACCATACATTTTTTCTATAGTGTACAAACACACCTTTGCCACGAACAATTCAGATCGTCAATCAATCGATTTAGTCGCTTAACCTGTGGCGGGTTAACCGCATACGCACACATATAATAGACTGCGTGGTTTGTGGTGAGCGCGAGGCTGTGTATTCGCTTAGCTGTCTGCCATACAACAGCCATAAGCACCTGTCAACCCAGGGCATAGTTGGGCGGTAGTTATTTAACTTGGCAGGGGTTCACGAGTTAACATCAAACATTTGTTCATAATCTCAGCATTTCACTCGCCTTACTTCACCGCCTCGCACGCAGGCATACACACCGTCGTGTCTCCCACACATTATTGCAATTGATTGCTGCCGTTGCTCATTTCCGGTGATTTCGAAATGGAGTTGGTTGTTTGTATGTATTACCCCCCCCGCTGTTGTTAATATTAAACACACCGCTTATATGTGTATTTGTTTCGTCTGCTAGGGTTGCTGTGGCAAGTTAGTGGGGTCGCAGAGCAATTGCAACAGTATTGCTTCTCTCTCTTATTTTTGGCCTTCCTTATTTCCACTGTTTGCTTTGTACCTTCCGCTGGGAAACTTATTTGTTTGGCTTTCTTGTTGTGACCTGTTTCATTTGCTGCTGGCTGCTTGCTGCTTGCTGCTTGCTGCTGTTATCTGTCGGTTTATCAGACATATTTCGGTTTGTCCGTAGATATGTTAGTATGTTTCATAGTGTAATGTTTGCTTGTATTTGTAGATATGTATGTGTATGTTCAGTTTGTGAACTCTGTATTGGCATTGGTGTTTCGGTGTTTCTGTAAGCGGTTTACCGTTACTATTTGAGTAAATTGAGAGAATTTCTACTTGTTTAGTTTGTAGTTTTGATTTCCGATTTTCGTTTTCGCATTGACCTTAAATATGGTTTAAATTCGGAAAATGAAGCAATTACAATTCTAAATATTATTCTTTTAAATTCTAAATGATTCTTTCATTTTAACGTAGATAAATCAATCACCAATGAAGATATCGGAGAAAAATTTGCGCGAAAAGCGCATTTAGGGCCCCACGTCTAAAATTTATCGAAATTGGATACTTTTCGAAACCCCAAATAACGAATAAGTGGACCCCAGGGCCTATGGCTGACTTTATAAGGAAAATATCAGTCAATCTATGAGATCTATTATTGAAATTAAAACAGAACGTTTTCGCGATAATAATGCGCCCTTGTGTCAAAAATGGATAAAATCTGGTTAATACTTCCCCTAGCCCTATAGACTAATATTAAGATTTTCGAACTTCCAGTCGACTTAATACCGCAATATCGGTCAACCTGCAGGGTATCTCAAGGAAAATCAGATAACATCTCTTCCCGGTAATAATGTGTCCTGATACTTAAAATGGAATAAATCGGTTCAATACTTCGGGTCAATACTTCAATACCTCCTTTTAGACCACGGTCTAAACCTCACATCCCTATTATAATGATTTCCATTTCCCTGGCTGACGTTTTCCTCATATACCCGGTATATTAATATCGACTTTTTGTTTGAATTAATATCACATATACCCCATTTGAGCTACTTGTGTTGATTTTAATATAAATATCTCGGACACGAAGCAAAATATGCTACTGAAAGCGCGTGAACGTATTTGCCTACTTTGATCTCCGAAAATTGCGAGCGTATAAAATGTTAGATTGCTTGCGAACATAGCTCTTCTTCTTTGATATAAAGTTTTGTCAACATATGAAAATATTTCCCCGTATAAAACGTTCGGCTGGAGCCAAACTTTGCCCTTCCTTACTTTTTCTTTTCGAAATTGTGTTTTTTCGATGTTCTTTTATCTCAAAACTATAATTTAGAGCAGTGGTCGGTATTTTGTTGCACGTTTGTGCAAACTGACTTCACACGTACACTTACGCTCTAGCGCTTAGTCATTGCTGAGACAGCAACAACATCGGGCAAAATCTTGCCGCTAAGGTAAATGTGCACTGCGCGAAATCATTTATGATTATGAATACTTTTTGGTGTCATGAATTACATTTTATGTTTCAGGTAGTTTAAAGGCAATAACGTTAGGGTTTTTAGGATACAATATATTTCCTTTAATCCTAAAATATATGAGATGAATAGAGAAATACGGAAATGCTTGTTTCACGAGGGAATGAAACAAATTCTCAGAATGCGAGGTTAAATAGTTCCCACTGGGTGTCGTTTCTTTCCTGCTCTCTCACACAGTCGCAGTTCCTCTCATGCCAACCACTGATTTAAAGCATGAAAAAACAAATCTTTAAACATAAGACGCACATGTAAGACGCATTTATTAACATTCTCGGTAAGTACTATTAGAGTGGCTCCCTCACCAAACGTTCGAATAAATATGTTAGAGAGGTGGAAACTAATCCCTGATATTTATTCGACAGAAACATTTTAAATCTACCCATATTTTTACAAATTATTTATTTTATCAATTTAAAAAATGTAAACTGGTCAATTGGTAACCCTTCCAAAATTGTTTTGCATGGTAACATTTCCTAATCCCCTTTTGTTTGATTTTCAGTAGGTAATGATTCGTTTCTCTTATTATTTTTATGGAATTTAAATTTTAATTATTAAAAATTAAAGAAAAACATTAAATTCAAAAAAATATTTCTTGAACTTTCGCAATTTCAGTTATTTTTCCTAGTATTGTCAATATTTTGTAAACTAGTTTAGACGCCACTCCGGTGCACCCCATATAGTGCGAGTATTGTGGAACTTTGTCGCGTTGCACTTTTGAAATTAAGAATATAAGTCGTCAGTGTTTCTTGCTAGTGAAATGTGATCACGCCTAAAACAAGCAGTGTACTTTCGGATTTCCCTTGGGTATTTACGTTATATATATTATTTGTGTAGTGAAGTTTTCCAATTATTCCTTATATTTAAAACCAAAGAGCATTTTAAAGTAACAAAATAAAGACGGTAACGAAAAAACAATCGAAAATTAGAATACTAAATGAAGAAATTTCGAGCTTATATCCGAGCAAGGATATTGAGCTATAGATGGTTGCGTTTTGCAACAGATAACAAAAAATTAAATTATATAATCAAACTTAACCTAAAATCAAACCCAGTTTTGATATTTTAAATCTTATGCTTTACTAAACAGGTAGAAAATTTATCTCAATGAATATGACAATACTTGAGAGTTTTGTATTGGATTGGATATAGAGTCGCAGTACACAACCGAATATTTCCTAAGCATTTCGACAAGCAGTTGGTTGGCATTCAGGTAGAGCCGATATCTCTTACTTAAAATATTGTTCGAATTGTTGTAGCATGAGAAATTTAAAAGCGGAGACTAGATACTATACTCCCGAATTGCTAGAATTAGGGCTGTGGTTAACGGAAGAGGAATATCGAAGAATACATAGTGTTATTGTGTGCGGCCCGCTCGCCTCGTCTGCTTCGGATCCATCATTTTTCGAGCTTCCAGATAATGAAGTATTGATAGCAGACGAAATTCTAGCGTTGTCAGGCGCGGAATACGTTTCTTCATCTCCGGAGAATGAAGTGACTTATGACCATAATTTGTTTATTTGTGCACTACCGGGAAGCTCGCTGAACTCCGAGCGTTCAAGTGATTATAAAACTTTGATGACAGCTGAACCTTCGGCATTGTCATGCGAAGAACGCATTTGGAAATCTTCGCGTTCTTCAGAAATATCAGAGGCTTGCAGCGATACCAGTTACTCTGACGAGGCCTCCTTAGAATACTCAGAGGACAACAGCGAAAGAAATGGTGGCTCCACGTGTTATCCCGTACGTAATTATATGTTGGAGCCATATGTTGTCACACCCACTCCTTCGCCTAAGAGGATGCGAAGAAGACGTTTGAATTTGGATGATGTAAATTCGACGCAGAATTTCTCGGATATTTCTGACGATGAGAATGAATGCGACGAAATGGAGGCGAAAAGGCAAGCATTGTTTGAATGGATTAATGAAGATGAGAGTGATAGCGAGGAATTGGAGGCGAAAAGGCAAGCACTGGCTGAATGGATTAGTGATATCGAGCAACTGTGTGAATTAAGGAGGCCCACCTGTATAACAACAGATGACGAGAAGTAAATTGCCGAAGAATAAGATTAATGAAATTTGTATGGACTAAATTATGATTGACAAAAAAAAAAAAAAATTATATGATGTAAAGATTTACTTTTTCTTTATTTGAAAAAGAAAAGAAAAGGAAAACGGTTCCTAATAAAATAATATTATGTTTTTAATTCAACAGTGTTTTTGGTAAAACAAAAAAATAAACAAAAACTACTTTTTCGCATTTTCATTGGGAACTGTAAATGTATTCCGAGAATGTATTTAATTAAGTTAAAGTCAATCATTATGCAATATTAAATATCTTCGCATGGAACTAATGGACGAAGTCCGTTGCCATATTGCTAGTAATAAATAGCTAACATATAGAACTATAACATATAGCATTATTCTTCGCGAAATTTATTTACGAGTTCAGCATTCGGGTTTAGACTAGGATCTCTTCCAGAACATTCCGCCGTAAAAAATCTAATTTGCTATTTCATAAATTGTTAGCGAAATTATTGAAAAATATGTTCTTAAAATTATGAATGAAAATTCCAGCTCATTCAATTGCTATATATCATTGAAGTGAGTAGCTCTCCTGCAGGCCCTGAGCGATAGATTTTTCCAAACCCGTTTTTCCCAAAACGACTTTTTCTGAACATGCACACTCGCTAGTTTGAAAAGTTTAACACCAATCGTTTTGAAAATTTCCAGCTACGTTCTTCATAGTATTGCCCTCATAGTTCTTCATAGTGAATCTAAGATCGGAATATTATCATTGTTTAATTTCTTTTTTTTTTCTTAAGTTGAAAAAAAAAAATCATAAAATCATAACCTTTTCATTTTATCCCTGTAAAAAATTCAATTATCCAATTTATACTCTCGTAACATATTGCAACATGGTATGATGGTTTTGTTCTCCTAACCTTTGTTTGTAACACCTAAAACTAATCGATATAGATGGGTTGTAAGTTTTGAAATAGTGGGCATAGCGCCACGCCTAATAGATTTAATATATATACCTTACAAACCAATAAAGTCAATATCAACCAAACTTATTGAGAACATACCTTTCTAGTACTTCCTCTTACAGTGTAAAAATTAAAAACAAAACAAAAAGAACAAAAAAATTCGCCAAATAATAATATAGTATTTGGAGGAATCCTGACCGCAGGATTCGGAAACGCTCCGGGACCGCTAGGTGCACAGCGCAAAGTAAACAGCGACTCTTGACTACCGAAACTAGCTCACAGGTTAGTAGAGCTCGTCTTGAAAATAAAAAAAAAACTATTATCGACGCTGGTAGGCCGGAAAGAGATCGATCGATCGTCCTATACATCTTTTTCTATTATCGTAGTCAACGTGCTGTGGGATTAATTCAAATTGGAACTTGTGCAGGATGAAGAGTTCTCTAGGGTTCTGAAGGTCGACATTTTAATCGGCCGTATAAAATCTCAGCTGTTGACTGGTGCATACTTAAGACTCCGGATAAATTCATAAAAAGAAGTAATGGACTTTATTTTCCATTAACATTTCCATTGCACACAACGAATCGTCAGATGGTCGTAAAGTTTTACATTATATGCATATACTTTTAGGAATGTTCTCACGCACTCTACTTACGAACTTAACACATATTTTTTGTACTGCATACTTTAAGTTTATATGCATGCCCTCAAAAGAATTTGTTCCATTTCTGAGTATTAGTTCTGGCCTTGAAGGGACCTCGTTTTGTAGATAGAGCAACAAAGACAGCGAAGTTATGCTCAACAGAAATTCAAAAAATGCAAAGTAAAAAACCGCGAGTTTTCCTCATTTAAAGCGAGCAATCTCATGAAAAGAAGCTTTTGCAAATTATTTGCATAAGATTATGGTACAGTAAAATTTGTTTGCCAAAGTGCCAAAAAGTATGGAATACAAAATAAAACTGCAGCAAATAAGGGATAATTGAATGAAGAGGGGTCGGGAGGAGACAACTTGCGAACTGAGGGAATTTAAGCATGTTCGCTGCAATTCATTGAAAGGAGTATGAAAAGAGCAGTGGATTCAGAGGGAAAGCAGAGGGCAGAAGAAAGCGTGTTGAGTACAAAAATGAGAAAAGTTGTATGTAAAAATTGTTTCGAAAACCTAGGAGTGCCAGAAAGAAGAGTCGAAATACTAAATAGTAGAGTAGGGTGAGTAGGAGAGAAAGCGTGCGGGTTGACGAGAGCCTGCGGTATGAGCAGTAGTGTCAATTTGCGCGTAAAATTCTGCTGGAAGCAAAATAAACGCAATAAAAATGAATAAATTATGGAAATCACAGAAAGGGGACATATGTGCTACCAGTTACCATATATGAATGGGGAGTAATGGAAAAATGTAAGTTTACTGAATAAATGCAGAAATTACCAAAATAAAGAAAGATTTAAGAATAAAGTGGAACAAGGAGGAAAAAAACGAAGAAGTCACACAGCGAAATGGGTTAAAATAAAATATTTTAAGGCAGTAGAAATGAATTTCGATAAAAAAAAATGTTTTGAACACCAATTTACATTAATAACATTCATATTGTTTTGAAAGCAGAAAGCCTTGAATGTCTTTGGGGCATTAAATTAAGTTGTGTCGATAAGATGGAAGGTATAAAGTTATGAAAAACTAAAATTAAAGGCAATAGTGAACCCTATTGAACGACCTACATATGTGGCTAGATATATTGATAATATGCGTTTCAGTAATATGCGTTTAAAATTTCATTTTGATTTCAGTTTAAAACGTTCGATAGTCAAATAATATGAATTTTACATATGTATCTTACATTTTCTGTAAGTCTGCAAAGCAATCTACAGAGTAAATGTTTATTAATAAGAGGCGAAAAATCTATTTTCAGATAAAACAGGTATTCTGAAAGATATTACAAATGATTTTAAAAAGTCTACAAACTCTACATTGAATATCTACTATCGCATGCAATATTAAGCAACGGGAGCTTACAAAATGTTTCAAGATTTGCAGTTGTGTAACACATTTGGAAGTCTCCAAACTCTCCACTCCACCAATAAGTTGTTTGGGACCTTCCAAAAATATTGGCAGGCAATTTGCCATCCTTTGAAGCAAATTTTACAGAAATGTAACACTTTTAAGAAAGTCTACAAACTCTCCACTTCTTCGCAAAGTTATTCAGGATGTTTGAAAAATATAGGTAGGCGACCTGCCATCCTTTGATTACTTATTATTGAAAGAGAGGGAAATCTAAAAACTCTCCAATCCATCGCCTAAAGATTCATTATTGATTGTTGCATACGCAAACTTAATAACAACATAATATTACATATTAACATATTACGTATTAATATATTACGTCCCATGATTCTCCAGCAACAAGTTAACTTTACTCCATGCAACATTTATACATATATATATGTATATTTGAAGATAATCACAATAATATATTCTCGCATCATTAAATATTTATTACGATGTTTGTATGTATGTTTGTTTGTATAGTTAAAATGTATGTATTTATATGTGTCTATAAACAATTAAGCAAGGCAACAGTAGATTGTTAATATTGATTGCTTGTCATCAATAAATTATCCCGCGGGCGTACACCATTATGGATTAGGTGTTTGCATTATTGAAACGGAAGCAATTCGATTGCCGTAGGCTCTGCGACTGACAAATGAGTTTCAAGATAATTTCGTGGTGTTACGGAAGTTTAATTTATCTAGGTGAAAAGCATGTGCGACAAATAATAAATGTACAAATGTACTGAAATTAATAAGGCAGGACAATGCTTCTTATTAAAGGGTTTATGTATTCGACCGAGGGGTAATCCGAAAGAATGGTTCCATTTTTGGTTGGTTCTTTAATGCAACAAAGAGTAAACTTGGCAAAGGCTTGGCACTTAGTAAAAAGGAGCATTTTTAATGTTGCTTCTACCTAGAGCTCCAGACATTATAAGACAGTACAATTAATAGGGTTTAATGACAATGAAGTGACTCAAAAATTATTTCTAAGATGAAGCTGTTATTGAACCTTATATAACGTCGTGAGATGCTAGTTGAGATGAAATCAAATGTATAGAAATCCAATGAGGAATGATCTCCTCGGGCTACCGAAACCAAGACAATAAATACGCTTCGAAGAATTTGCTTCCAGTCCTAAGTTTAGCACCGATACTTGAGTCAGGGTGAAAGTAGTCTCTGTTTTGGCAAAACTAGGTCTATTTTTTAAGCAGTTTCTTATTACTTTGCACTTTTCTCTCCCTATTTTATGGAAATGTACTTATCTCCCTCTCATATTTCGGTGGTCGCTGTCCTAGGCTCTCGATTTGACCTTCCTCTTCTTTAAGCTTACTCTGCCATGTTGAGTTACTTCACACCTTTGAGTGTCAATATCGTGGCAACTAAATTTATGAAATTTTAACTTCAATCAGACTTTCTTAATTTAATTTTTCTAACAGTTTTATTTTATCAATTTATAGTTCCTTGTCTATTTGAGATTTGTTGTTTCTTATTTATTTAATTTAATTTCTTTCCTTTGGAAGACAAGTTGTTGCACTTGCTGACATATACTTGTCATCTTCAGGCTTATAGCTTTGTAAGCTGCTTGACATTGCTATTGATGAGGACCTCGGCGGTAATGACATATACAGTTACGTTAATAATCTGCCTATTCATGCACTTTTGCACTTCGCTCTCATTACTTTTAAATAATTTTGCCACTTTTTTTCTGTAAATATTTCATCATCATAACGAGCTTTTCCATATTTCTATTAGCGCCAAAGTGCATTGCATCACTATGTTATCATCAGAAGAAGACCCATACGTTAAGTAAGCTCCTCTACTTTGACTCAACTGTGTACGGCAATCCCCCCCTGTCTACGGCATCCCGCTCACCGTAAGAAAGATATGCTTCAATGCATTTGTTGTATGCAAGTGTGTCAGTAGTTGAGCTTTTACTAGCCTTTGCCATTGAATTTATATTTTCTTGATTGCGACGACACACCCCCGTCTTACATCTACAGCCACAAGCATTTGCTATTGAATTTATTTTTCAAGGTTAAATTCTTTACAATTCTCAATGAGTTGTAGTTGTTCTGCTGGCGACACAGCCGTGAGATATTTGCACTAGAACTATGTAGTACCGCTGATGGTGACTTGAAAGCCGCTAAAGTTATGAATATACCAAGCTATACACGCTCTGAAATGCATAAGATTTTGAATTTTGACAGGAAGTATTTGCCAGGGTCTGCATCATCTTTTCGAAACAAGACAATAGTGGCATTCTTATATTCGAGAGAGCGAAAAATTCGTAAATTCCTTCATTTGACAGCTTTAACTGTGCTTCGGGGTAGTGCAACTGAATGTGCGTCTGGTTCTATCTTAATAGTGGCTCGATCGATGTTTTCATTGAGGGTTTTAATCGTTAATGGTGTGTTCGAATTTGTACTTGAAGAAATTGGAGAATAAGGAGTAAAATTCGAAGATGATGCGGAAGTTGCAACGGAAAGTATACCACTAACTTAAGCAGGCAGGTATACTATTTAAGTAACCCCTCTCTTAAGCAGGAAAAATGCTCGAGTCATTGTGGATCAATGTCTAATCACGAAATACAATAAAATTTGGAACTCATTCCTGACTCTTATTAAGCCTGTTAGGCCTCTAAAGAGACTTAATGTTACGAGCCAAAAACTATGATATAAAGTAAATAGTCCGATGAAAAGTATATACTTTTCCAAACATTATTTTTTAATTAGTACAACCTTTTTGGGAAATCGAGATCTTCATCAATACGAGTCTTGCCTATAATGTCTCAAGAGTACATATTATTCTTTCTAAAACTTCTCTCTCGTCGAGGTGAAATTTGTTATAGAGCTGGGAAGTGTGGCTAGGCACGCTCTTACTGGGGTCGGAATCACTGTTATTAATTACCTAAGACCCAATAGCATCTTTTTTGGGTTACCAAGGCGTATGTAATTTTCATCCGCCTTTTATAAGTGTTGAAATTTAAGTAGTCCTTCAAATGACATGCCGCAAGTCTCAAGAATAACCCATAATGCATTGACTATTATACTGCGTGAATTTATGACTACACACAGAGATACATTTCATAGTTCCATTACATTAAATTAAGCGGCATTTAAATCTATTTCCAACCTAATTAAACAATTCGGCTGCAATGCTTGATTTTGAGACAGCTTGCGGTGCAGCAACATATTAATCGAGCAGCCAGTGGGCTATCGACTAGGCAAATGTAAATGTTCCAAATCCAATATATAATAACAAGGACTCGAGTGTCGTTGAAGTGGTTCTGCGTATGTATGTGTGTGCGTGTGCCATAGTTTTGTATACATTACAGTTATGCACACACTTCGCAAGAAACCGCATTATTATTTGTGAAATATCTGCGACCACATTGCCGCCGCCGCAATCAAACTGGTGATTAACGGTAGTTGAGGATTTACACTATACAGCCAAAGGTATAATTGGATGCTTTAGGTTATCTCAGGCTTATGCCACAGGGCAACTGAGCGCCTAGTTTTGTGTATTTATATGTATGTGTGTATCCTTGTGTAAATGAATGCCACGCCCACTTGCGCACATTGCAGCCACATTTATTTGCGCGACTTGCGGTTATTTGTTCATTATATATGTATATATATATAAGTATGTATGTATGTGTGGGTGCATGTGTGGTTGCGCGGAACTTGGTAATCAAAGGTTACTGCAAACTGGCGTTATTTTGATTATTTACTTTTATTTGGTTAAGTACAGTTATGTAATGTTTGAGCTGTTGATTACGATTGCTAGTTTCAAGTTTTCATTGCCAATTTAAATTATAATAATTCGGTATTCTCAAGCACTAATGGCTTTGAACTTAGTGTTTCGGCAATGTTGATTAGAGAGAAACCACTCTTCGTCCTCATTCCAGTTTGCTCAAATATTTTGCTCAAAACGCTTCGTCAAGGCGCATAGCCTTTATTTTCCAGACGATTTTCTTCGAAAGCCAAACGTCAGCTCCTCACAAGTCGATACGAGTTCGAAATAATAAACTGAAGACATTATCATCCTGAACCCCCCATCGTTGATGAGATACCTATTTTCGGGTGTTACTCTCCCAGGCGCACATATCCCTATAAATTCTGTCTGCAATGTACTTTGCTTAACGGAGAGTTTTAATATACTGTTACTTCCTAGGTAGCTACTATTAATAAGCCAAACGCGTACTAAGTATAAATCACTATTCTTAAAATTTCATTAAAAATATATTTTATTTCTAACCTAAGAAATGCTGGGCTGCATTCAAAGTGAGTTGCTTTAGCCAAAGAAACTGAAAGAGACTTTTGTTTGGAAAATGAATTTGAGAGGAAAATATTTTACTTTATGACGATATAAGCGAAGGTAGGGAAAGAAATCTTTGTTTACAATTACTATGGGAGATTGACGGTGCGCTTTTTTTATGACATTTCGTCTCTATCACTCCTGATATTTACTATGATGTTCGCAAATGGTATCGGTAACCCAAAGAACTTACAGAGAGAGAGAGAGAGAGGGAGTGCGCTACTTGATGCTTGATTTGTATGATAATGCACAAATTGGTGCCGAGAAAATTGTGTGTAGTAAGAGTGTGAAAGTTAAGTAAAGAGCTGATTAAGACACAAGGTTCCATTTAAGTAAATTACACTCTTGTTGAGCACAGCCAAAAAGTAATTAAGAGGCAACTGTGAGAGCAAGCGGAAATCAAATTAAACACTTTGTCTACAAAGTAGGATGTTTCGATAGGGCTTGCACCGAAAAAGGGTCTTCCTAAGACCCAGTCGCCTTGGCCACTATTTTCTCGGAAACAAGTTGCTTACTTGTAGTCTTCTTTCTAAGCAGCGGTGACCGAACTAAACACTCTTCTATTCTGCATATAATTTTCCCAAGCGCCCTTTCATACTCCTCCCCCTCTATTTTTTAACACTTCACCCAACAAACTTTAAATTGTCTTTCACCAACTATTCTCAGCAAATTCAATTTAAAACTCATTTCATTGCGTCAGACTCTACTATGCTTATATAAAATAAGAAACATCACACACCTGTTAGCCAAGCTGGCTGATATCGGATTTGAATACGGCTACTGAGTACATTGTTAAGCGCAAACAGCTGGTCTCAGTTACCCAATGGTGATGCTGCCATTTTCTGAACATTTTCTAAACAAATGTGTGTGTGTGTGTGTTGTCTCTCGGGTGAAGAAATCACATAAAGTCTTCGTAATATTTGAACGGAGATTAGCTTTTTATGCAACTTAATGGTGATCTCTAGGGCACCGGAAAATGTCTACAAATTAGGTTAATTCACAAGAAATGACAATCTTAAAAGCAAAGTGTAGCAAAGCCAATGGAGTTTAGGAGGAGAAAGAAGTTTAAGGTGGAATAAAATTGACAAATGAAAAGCGAAAAAGAACAACAATGAGTTTCAAGCTTCAATAACAATCTCTTGTCTCTTGGAGACGAGCATAAAATTTGCTCTGCTGCCTTACCCTCTACACTGGTCTATTATGCTTCAATCAACGGCCGAAAGGCTTCACGCTGTATTTTTGCATGTCGAAAAATTTAAATTTAATTGCTAGGAAATTATTTGTACGGCATAGCTACATGTGGGAGACTGATAATAGGGTTAAGTACAGGGTACTTCCTTAAGAATAATAGAGTTAAGTACAGGGCAGCTCTTAACAACGTTGAGCGGTTTCTTCGAAGATTTGGCTTCAATGGGGCAACTAGAACCACATTTTCAATGTGGCCAAAAGTTTAGATATTTGTTTCAGTAAATACAATTTGGTGGTCTACTGCAATGCATAATAATAAAAGTAAGAGGGCCAACTGTGGTAGTAAGCAACTTTAAAGAGTGTGAACAAATATGGCATGGGAAATCTAGCTTAAATATTTGAACCAGCATCAGCACTTAAAACAAAGTCTATCTTGAAATAAAAAATAGGCGCACTCTTTCTATGAAGACCTCCATTAGACCTTTAAAGTATTCGGATATGCAGACGGATTTTTTGCGACAGACTTATGGAGCTTTACACCTACGGAACGGCGAATATCACATGACATGGAACGCTAAGCTACGAAATATGGAACCATGTCAACGTAACACAACGGCGTTTCTGGCTTGCATACGTTGTAGTAGTTCCCCCGTGTTGAAGTGCCCTCCCTTGCTCTGAAGCAAGATACGCTCTCTTCGTTGGAAAGATAAGTGTAGGACGGTTTGGAACTAAAACAACGGGCTTGTATGCTAGAACGGTCTTGGCGAAACCCCTCAGATGCTTTATTTTTGAGTAGTGGAAAGTTCACATTAGTTTCTGTGAGTTGAATTGATTTTAAATTCATAAACAAGTTACCGATTCTATTTCGTACCTTTGCATTTCCTCATTTTATTTAACCGGTTAGCGCGTAAGAAAACTTAATATATTTATTTAAATGAATTCTGGCAGAAATTAAAATTTGCTTAAATAAAACTGAACATTTCCTTCATTCGACTAATAACTTTTTTCCGACTTTCCGGTCAACATTTTCCCATTAACATTTCCATTTGCGTTTCCGTTGCCATGACGTCTGCACTTACCGCATACTCGGCGTCCTCTATATTTCTGCGCGCTACCATTCGCCTACTTAGGATGGTGTTTGTTCATTTGCAGTGTGCGGCAACACTGGCAATGCCGCCTGCAGACCAGACCCAGTTGAAGTCGTGGATGAATGTATGTGCTGGTCTTTGGCTACATAGTACTAGTAAGTGGCCGTTTGCGATTTCAAAGTTCCCTTGCGGCCGTATTTGCTGTGGCGTTGCTAAACAGCTGCGAGTGTATATATATGTAGATAACTGTAATTGCGGTGCTGCGCTGTAATATACACACTTTTTGCCTTTTAGTTGGCGACTCTGGCCCGACTGATGCAATAAATTTGATAGGTTTCTTCTTGTCGAGGTTTTACTGGTGTTTTTATTGTCGTTACTCTTTGCGGTGCACACTTCGTTTCATGCCGTATTCTTTAGCGACCACCCCTTTCGCATGCGTTTTGCTAAGAGTGGCATTGGCCGAATTAAAATTGCATACACTTTACTTAAAAGGCAGGAAGCAATGGGAAATTATTGCTTTCAGTCGAAGTACATACATAGTATTTTTCAATAGAGCGGCCTGATTTTCTTTTGAGCTCTTGTCACTGGTTTTGTTGCTCTTTCTGCTGGTCGTTGTGCATGTAGGTGGTACTCAGTGGCATCCGTTCGCAATGGCAATTCATTTATGCCAATTTTGCACGAATTTGATTATTAATGCAATTTCACTTATTACAATTTCTACGGCACTTATCAAACCAACTTAAATTTTTGCCTTTTTTTTTGAGTTTTGCCTTGGTTCATTTCCTTTGTAGTGGTTACTGTATTTACGACTTCTTGGTTGCCGCATAAGTTTACATTCTTTGATAAGTCTAAGCCAGCACTACCACATGGACGATACTACCTTTGTCAGCTCGACCCTTTGCCATTCTTCTCGTGTATTGCATTTTATGGAATTGCAAAGTGTGTTTTGTTTTTAAAGTGAGTCATTTCCCAGCTCTGAAGAATGACTGCTGATAGTTCTTACTATCTCGTCGTTCTTACGAATGTTAAGGAACCAACCGTGAATAGATCCATACTTATCAGTTTTACTTTTCAAAAAGTGTCTTTGGAATATGAAGCAGTAATTGACCGAGTCAAGGAGAATTAATTTGCTTTTTAGTCTTTCAATTCGGCAATACTGGGACTGGACATGTTTTTACCGAGTAACTTCTCGAGTTCCTCGCAAGCTGTGAGGACATTGAGTGAAGGTTTTTCTTCTCTATTAAAGATTAAGATCAAATAATGGGACGAACCGTTGTGATGTAGTTATATAACACAGTTTGAGACTAGAATTTATATATATAAATTGGCAATTGGTTTTTAAATTTGGTTCGGTATTTGACAGTTACTTTAGTATTGTATCTGATTTGCGTCTAGAAAATTTCCAATAAGCGAAGTCCGTAAAAAATTTAATCCGACTTCGAGAAGCCGATGTGCTTTTTGGGAAGCACTGTTATTTCGGAATTATACTCACAAGGAAAGGCGGTCAACGCTTCCCGACTTTGAATTTTACAACGGACCATTTTAACCTTACGTTCGATATCCAACATGCTCTCGAGTTCTGCTTTATTTTCTAATGCTAAATTGATTACAAAGTCTTACCTTGATTACAAAGTTTATATTCTTTAGGATGACATCGTGCATTAAAGACGTCGTAAGTGTTTCGAACCTTAGTAAAGCATATCAAGCAAAGTCGCGGCTTTTAAATTTCCCTTAGAATATTCCAGTCAGAAGTTTTCGTTGGGATTGTTATTACATTTCCATCTTATCTTTCGCGGTTAACATATGTAGGAAGGATACAGAGAAGGTAAGATTTGTCTAGCCTCAACCACTCAAAGAGCTTCCAAGAAATTGGTTTAAGAGTGTGCAATCTTTCGGATGATGTTGTCAGTTGAGCTTAGCGACGATAAAGGTTTCTCGGTTTCAGTCGGAACTTTTGTCGAGGTTTTTTATCTCCATTCTCATCTGGCAGTGTTAAACTGAAGGGACCAAAAAGTACGATAAGATTTTCCTTACCACACCAGAGCTCGAAGTATTAACACCTAGTACGCACAATGTCAACGTGCAAAGCTTTGACTAAGTTTTATTACAAATTGGTAAGAAAAATATGTGGCGGATAATAAAACAAAGAGCAATTGAAGGAAGTGGAAAGTTCTATCAACAGCCATAGACAAAAATTGATAAAGAGAAAGCCAGCTGACCGCCATTGCAGACGGATGTTCAATTTCCGCTTTGATTTTCTTTTCTTTTTTGTTTTTTTGCCCAGCTTACGACTATATTGGTGTTGGTCTTCTTTCATTATTATTTATAAGCTTAGTCTTTTTGATTTGTCGCTTACGTTATCGAACGGCGTTACCAAGTTCTACAGAGAATGAAGGCAAGAAGAAAGGCAATAAAATGGTATAAAACTGTGTAGGCTTGTGGCTTACGGTCGACCGCAAAAGACCGCATAGCACCGCATAGAATTATCATTTGAATTCCCCACTGCGCATTGGCGAGAATGCCACTTTGAATTGATCCCACTAAAGCACCACTTCAAGCTGGCAAAAGGAATTGCGTAGGATTGCAGGAGGAAAGCGCACAGGCAATGCGGAAGCGCACGAACAAGGGTCGGATGGCGGAATGCAAAGAAGTATATGCGCTGCATTGCGGCTGGCAAGCAATGCAAATAGTGAAATGTAGCGGTGCTAGCGAAGCTTGTAGGTGTGAGCGTTGCTCGTACTTGCACTTAAGCATACCACGAATGACTGTGGGTTGCTGGGTTGGCTGTTGAGCTCTTGCGGCTGTTCGCATTTTGAGCGGATTGAATGGCAGCGCTGTGCGTTATAGGCGCGGTGGAAGTGGCAAACATGCTTGTCCCTTCCAGCGTACCGAAAGATGTCAAGGGCAGTTGGTGGAAAATCCGTTTACTTGCCGCTTGTATTAACTATTATTATTCAAATCCTGCCAAAGCAAGAGGTTGTCAGGCTGTTGTACTAACTGAGCACGTACCATCACCATTCCATGCCACCCAAAAGAGAGCCAGCGTTGTGAGTGAGTTGAGTCGTCTTCGATGCGCTACTGAGGCTATATCATTTTTTGCACGAACGGTTCCGCTGTCACACCATAATCAACCGTGCTTGCCGCTGTTGTCATGCCACAGCGCTTTCCGCCGTATTTTGTTGAGTTTCAGTGCTACAATCTAGATGTGCATGGCTTGACTCAAGCGACAGCAAAGTTCCTGCGAATTTAGTGATTTCGTCTCTCGCCACACATAGATACCAACAAGCCGTGCATAATCGCTGGCAGCAAATGCCACTCAATGCATCTACAAGTGGCTGCCGTATATTTCTATTTACATTTTACATTTCGCGATTTGACAGTTGACAGAATTGAGTGACGCTGCCAACGCGAAGTAATTGAAATGCATTAGAAATACAGGCGGATTTTAAATCAACCCGTCATTTCTGTGAATGTTTTGGACATGATATCTGCAAGATATGACTTTTACTTCGCGTAATCTGGCGAAGCCTTGTGGGTTGCGTACTTGACTAGTAATCGGCTTGATTTTTGTTTGAGAAATGACTACAATCAAATCTATAAAGCCCAAACATAGACCAACTTACGAGGCGGGTTTGGGTTTGGAGGCAGAAGGAATGAATTTAAAGGTAGTTTGTTGCATGAACGCACTGGTCTCCAATGTCCACATTGGTTCACAGTGTCCCTTTACTGCGAAAGGTCTCAAATTCCCTTTTCTTTACAATTTTCTGATAAGTCTCAATGATTCAGTTAGTCCCCCAACCTTCATGGTGGTTTACATGGTACCCAGCACTACCATATCGTATCACATCCTAGTTCACGCTACCGATAATGGGTTGGTAACATCAGCATTCACAATCGAGCTGTCCACAGTAGTGGATATCCTGCAAATAATACAGGAATTTTTATCCAACTAACTCGCAGAGTTAACTCGCAGACTGTGGTTTTTCAATTGGTAAGTCCACAAGGCTGCTATTGTGAATGTACCGCACCACTCCAACATTCACGACATTCTTATATTACGTAAGCATATTCTCAAGGTATTGTCACACAGATCAGTTCCGGCTAATACAAAATCACTACGCTGTTCATAGGATATTGAAAATTATAAGAGCCTCTCGAGAAAAATACAATGCTAAGATTTAAGCCACACTATATTTAACAACTACGGATGGTTCTGCATGAAGTGTATTTCACTACATAAATGGTTCCAGGTGCTTTTGAGTATATAGGTATGGAGTAAGTTCTATATTTTATTCAACAATAATGCTCTTTGATGGAACATAAGAAGCGTCGAACAATCCGTGGCCATATGTAGAGGCAACTCGGGAAGAGAATCAAAATTTGGGGCACAAACCGGAAATAGGAACTTTCAGTTTTTAATTGAACACTATATTAATAAACGGAAACATATTACAAGCCACAATCTCTGTGATAACCTATTCATTGTTACTAAATATCCAGCGAACATTTCCTCGAGGTCTGGGAACATCTCTGGCTCCCAGAGACCCGGAGAAGTATGGTGTACGGCGAAATTATTTTATCATTGTTGTCTCTTGAGCGCCCATTCCGCCCATCGTTTTCGATGCTTATATGGTATCATTGGTCCACATTGCCTTTTTATTATATAATGAAATGGGTCCGACGTTATTGAGCATTATGCGCGAGAAACAATGTCTTCATTGGAACGAACTTTTGGTGTCTAAACCATATAAAGTAATGAGATTGCCAATTCGTCACCTAGATCGTGTAATTTTACTCCACTAGACCACCACGGTCGTTCGTTCATTGGTCTAACTGATAAAACGGTTACGTCTGATCAACTGGAAAGTTGTGCAAATTTGGATTGAGGGTATGGTGTTTATAAGAAAAAGTCACAGTAGGCATTTGCCCGGTGTCAACTTTTATTTCTCTTTAATTTCTGTTCAATATTTTTATTTTAACCGTTTTTTGTGAAAACTGCACAACTCCAGAATTGTTTTGCAAGCTTATTAGTGCACATGAAATTATAATGAAAGATGATTTTGAGCTAATTTGAATTTTATATGCAAATATATGCAGATTTAGGGCTCAACTACAATAGTATATACAACAATATATAGTAAGTTTTTCGGGATTACTTTTAACACTTGGTAGTCAAAGTGACGTTATTTGTGAGCATGGGCGGCCTCTTTTAGAAAAGGCTTTACTCAAGGTTATAATTTTTTATTTTTTAAAGTGATAATTTAATCAGCTGAGGAGGTCTTATTGAAAAATATTTCATTATTTTTTCGGAAATGGTGAAAGGTGCACCTTTTTGTTGGGTGAGCTGTACCGATCGGCCAATTTCTGGAGATGTAAAATCGAAAATTTCAAAATTCCACTAACTTGGGGTTGGATAAAAATGATTGATTGACTCTAGAATTGTAGTCTAGACCCAAATTTGATATTCAAAAACCTTAATTTACCCAATTTTAGTTAATTAATCTTTTGAATTTAATTTCTGAAATAAGTTTAGCTAGCTAAAGCCCGGATACGCTTCGAAAAAAATTAGTTGGGATTTCTATTCATTTGAGTTCACAAAGACACAGCTGCAACAAGGAACAACAAGCGAGCAACAACACCAACAACAACACCATAGAGTCGTGTACGCGACCTATACCAATTTGCTTTTGCTCATAGCCGAAAGTTACCTATACAAATACATTTACACAACTGCATTGGCGTATGTGTGTGTGTGTTCAGTGAATCGCATTTGCATTGGTGTGCGCCTGTATCGGTGTGCCTTATCAACGCGAATTTCGACAGCGGCGCTTATCACTTGTTGGCTACCACGTGGCTGCAGTCGCTGGCACATTGGCACATTTTTCGCCAGTGTTGTTGTAAGCACAATAGCAACAATAACAACAATATGCATTAATGCAATGCGCTCACATATACATGCGCACTCTCTGCACGCTCTCTGCAACACTAACTGTTATACAAATGTTTGCGGCGCCTGCGTCACGAGTGTGCCATTTCCGCAGCGTTCCGACATTTTACTACGCGCCAAATTCATTCATAAAACTTGTTGCCGCACACAATCCGTCCAGTTCAGGGCAGAGCTCAGTACGAAATGGGCTAACGAGCCGAAAAGGCCCTTAGCGATGTGCGCGACTATGGCGGCTAACTGTATGTTGTGCGTGCTCATGCGTGTGTATGTGTATGTGTGCGTGTATGTGTGACGTTGGCCGAGTGGCTGCCGCCTTGCTTGCTTTTGCGGCGAACAGTCTACGGTTATCCTTTCGGCGGTGCAGTACGTAAGCGCGGATTGTGCGTTCAGTTTGTAAGCGGTGCGCCTCGCTGGACAACACTTTTTGCTGTATTGAGCAAAAGGCAACAACAAATTTGTAAAAAAATAAAAATAAAAATAAAAATTCCAAGTGCAGTGCTGTGTGAGTTGCGAAAAGAAGTTGGCGTCACAGCAGTGTCCGGGTGTTGGCTGTCTGCCTCACATACCCACCTTAACTTCAGAGCCAGTTGTGGCGCTTGTTGTTGTTGTAAATGTCGTTGGAGTTGCTTTTACAGCGAATTTTGGCGTGAGAAATTATTTTTGTGAATTTCGCTTTGACAAAAAAAAAAAATAAAAATTCAATACAAATTTAAACACTGCCACACCAAATAACGGTAAATACTGTTGTGTGCTCCAAACATAATTCCACATCTACACACACACACACACACACACATTGGCGTGTGTTAGCGTGCAGCAAAGAGGCGAAAGTGAAAAGTTGCTAATAATCAACGCGGAAGTTCGTTAGTGTGCTGCGGCAAGTGGCTTGTGGACGCAACAATACACACACACACACATATGAAGAATTCTCCAAAGACTCAACTATGCCAACTTGGCCAATTCACAACTAGTTTGCACTAGAGTTTGGCCAATAGTTTAGCAACTTTTATGCACGAAGACACACACACACACACACACGCACATACGTTAAGCGGTGTTCATAAAGTGTTTGCGTATTCACGTTGTTGTTGTTGTTGTTGTTGTTGTATATTGTACGCATTGTTGCATATGCATGTCGACACGAAAAGTGCGCGTGTGAAAGGGTTTTCAATCAATTCGGTGCCAACTCCCAGCGGTTCGAAACGTTTGCAAGTTTGCCTTACGTGCTTTACGTTTGCTATCTATGCTGCTTATATACGCCTTTAAAGCGCACAAAGCAGCTGGCAAATAAATATTACTGCAAAGTGCTTCATTCGAAGAAAGTGTTTGCTCGGAAAACGAAAAACTTCTTGTGAAAAGCGGTTATGAAATAAGAATTTTCAAGTATTTTCAAATGCATAAAATATTAACAAGCATCGAAATATAATAATTTCCTTTGTGCTGCGCTTTGTTGTGCGCGCATTAAGTTTTTGTACTACTAATTTATTCACAGGCATTTCGGCAACTGCTGCGTAGCCGCCCATTGGGTAGTGTGCGATATTCATTCGAAAGGCATGTATTAAATGGTGAGTCGTTCAGTAGCTTTAAAATATATTATTTTATTTTGAAATTTTTTTTTTAAAGAAAAATTTATTTTTTAGAAGTCCCAGTGTTACTAACATATAAATAAAAATATTTTTATGGCAAAATTTTTAAAGTTTTTATATATTTAATATTGGCTGTGTATTAAATCTATTTCAAGGTTTAATTAGTAAAGCTTACTAAGGGGTTAAATCAGTCCAGAGCCCTTAAGAGGTGCCTAATTTTGACAACTTATTCTACGACAGTATTGAAATTGGTTACTTTCAGGTTTTTTTTTAAATATATTTGAGTCCATAAAAAAATGTATTTGGACATTTCGATACAAAATGCGGCTACTGTGCCAATCTTCGGAATTACCCTTTTAAATTTCAACGAATTCAAGGAACTTGTGCTAACTGAAACAAAATAAAAAACTGGCGCTTAATCTTTATAACAATTTCTAGCAAAGTCTCTTTAGCACATTTTTAGCTTTACATAACTTTTTTACAAAATGACGGACTTTTTTAGATTTGTTTTTTGAATTTTCTGTGCTTTAAGAATCTTCTAACTAAAAATTATTATTATTACTATATAATTATTATTATAACTAAATTTTCAAATCGATTTACCTTACGAAAACGATTAAGCATAATTTATAATTCGAAAAAAGGATATATCACTCAAAATTCAGTATCATTACTATATAAAGCAATAAAAGAACCGCTTGATTTCGATATTGTATTTTGAAATGAAGTTTTTGAAATAAAAGTTGGAAAGTAGCCAACTTCACTTATAACTCAATTTTCAATTCCTTCAGATACTTTTACACTCCAATATATAAATTAAGGACCAATGATAGGAAATATTGCATTCAAGGTGTGACAACTGCTGTCTAAAAATGTTCGAAACTGGACAGTAACTTTTCCAGCCTCAAATACCGAAAATGAGAAGCTATGACTAACTCCAAAAATATTGCTCCAGCTGTGAGATATGTAAAGAAGAACATCTTTGCCTGATAATAATGTGCCCTTGACCAAGGATTGGATAAAATCGGTTTGTACTTCGCCTAGTTTCCATATATCTAATATAAGGTTTTTCAAACTTCCTGCTGATTTTATACCATAGATAACGGGAAATATGCGAGATAACTCGGCAAAATTAAATGAATGTAAAATATTGGGCACGCAATAGATTGGTGGCGAAAATGGGTGAAATCGGTCTACGAATTACCACAGCCCCCATATACTACATTTAATGATTTTCGTTATTCTAGTGGACTTTAGGACAAATATATAGGTCAATATTTAAGTTATCTCAATAAAATTGGGTGTGCATATACATTCAAGCTTACTTTAGTTGAATGCCAAAAGTTAATGCATTCAGTTCAGACTTGCCCCCAGTGCCGATACAGTGATTTTCGACTCTCTGGTTGAGTTTATTTCATTGCTATTGGTCAAATAGTTGGATATTTTAACGGAATAAAGTGGAAATGTTGTCTCAACTATAGTTCGGTCTAAATTTTGTAAGCTTAATTATTATTTTTTTGTGAACCACTTGGACCACTTTGGACCGACCGCTGTAACATACCAGGGCATTGATATGAGAATGATTAGATATGAGTGAATGATTACTAAGCGCATCAATTATTGGCACTAGTTTGAAAAGTTGAGTCCCTAAGAGGAAGTGCTGCAGCATTCACTTTTTGCTGAAATGAAAATATCTTTTCAGCCTCATGAGACACCTAACCTAACAATCTGGCAACGTTTTTAGAAACAATAACATTGGAAATATTCAAATTCAAATTCTAGACGCATGAAGTGTTGCCAGAATACTCTTATATTTGTGTACCCGGTTCGCTAGTTCCCAGTACCTCAAAGGGCGGTCAGTTTTTCTCAAAACTGTTAAATTTTACGCCATTCGAATGAAAGAAGACTCTTCTACAAAGAACGCCATTGGAGCTTAAATACTGCATGTATGTGCAGCAAGCAGTTTGGTCAATTGATCAAAAGTATTTCTATGCAAATTTGTGCGCAATAAACTAACGGTGAACTGCTAAGCTAAAAAAGTAGCTAAAATATAATATTTTCAGTTTTTGTATCGCGAGTGCAGAGTTTGAATGTGGAGAACTCCACAATGCAATGCAAAAAGCTTTGCCGAAAGCGCTGTTAAACGAAATGAATAGCGAATATTTTTGCCATGCGGAATTAAAATGTAAATGCATTTAAATAGATAAAAAATAGAAAGCGGAAGACCAAGGGTTAGAATGCTGGGGCGCAAAAAATGAGCAAGACTACTTAGAAGGGTTGCCTTGTGCAACAAAAAGTCGTAAGTAACTGTGAGCTGATCTATAATATATATGTTGATGTATATATGCACTTTTTTTTTGAAAAGTAAAGCAGCATTTTATATAGACTTTTAACTTTCTTTACATTTTACTAAAATTGCTGGCCAATAAATAATTTTGCAAAATTCAAAATTCAATGCAGGAAAAGGGAAGTAATAAATATTAAAAACTCGTTGCTAGCGCTATCAGGTGGTGAACTATGTGCAGAAGTATCTATGTTAGATCTCGGGAACTAGAAGCATCGAAAAAATATTAAAAAGTCTTTATTATATAAATGAAAAAAAATAAAAATTATATCAAGCACAGGTAAAATTTTCCAATTTGATTTTGACTGCAAGAGAATGCTTTACGTATAAAGATAAAGTTTCTTTGCTAATTTTTCTTTGCCGTTTGACACAATTTGTACTTTTTAGACCAACTAAAGCATGTCAACATGATTTCGAGCTAAAATGGAGTTAATATGTCTTAAACAAACAAAGGCGTTTTTGCAAGCGCTTTGGTATTCAGCGCTTTATTCAGCTAATCTTCTCATCAGCTGAATGAGTGCTGAAAACTAAAATTAAAGCTTAAAAACCTGATATGAAGCTCGATTCAGCCGCTGAAAGGGTTTTGAAATGAAATTTGGAATAAAGTGACCTTGAACGAGACCTTGAATGAATTCTTTCAACAAATGCTTGGAATATGTTCTTTGAAAATCTCGAACCAACGAAATTAGGCGCATTTTAACGTTAAAATTTTATAGTTAAAATAGCACCAGTACATTTATTGAAGCACGTCCATAAAATCATGTCTGGTGCGCATTTAAGTGAAATTCATACGAATTTCCAATTAGTTTCAAAATTTTCGTTTGTTTTTATAAGCTTTTTAATTCTTTGTGCAGAATTCAATTTATACCGAATATATTTTAGCAACCAAACAAACCAATATTTACAGTATTTTGTAATTAATCGGAAATATATTTTCTCATTTACTGTTTTCGCGCCAATTTTTTTTGGTTTGAATAAAAAAACAAAAAAAAACAGAAATGTGCAGTTCCGCAGGCATAATATTTTAAAAGTATTCATAGCAAATTGTGTTGAAAGCAAATTAATTAGAATATATATATTTAATTTTTTTTTTTATCATATTTTAAGTTTTTTGGCAGCTGTTGGTGTTGTTAGTTTATTGTACAGTTTGTATAGAACCAAGTTTGAAAATCAGTTCTTGAAGGTTCCTAAATATATGTCGACTAAATGTAGTACAAGAAATAATCCAACGGAGTCAAACAAGCAGAACTAAGGTGACCAAGTGGTAGACCCCGTGAAAGATACGCTGAGCAATAAATAGTTCGTTTCCAAAGGGATATATAGCTTATTGCAAGATCTTACTGGAAGTTTTTAACATTTGCTCCGAATGAGAGAGACCTCGGAGAGTCCGTTCAGGCTCGTTCGCACTGCAGATATGACCCGTTAAGCCAGAAATATGCTTCATCGCTAAAGATGGTTTGGTAGTAAAAATATGGTCTGAAAATTTTAGGCGTAGAATTGCGAGGTTCGTAAATAAATGCACACGATTTTTAAATGCTATTTTGGTATTCTGAACAAAAATGTCAAACATCTGCGTTTAGGTTGACAGTTGGTTTGACAGCTATCCCTTGAAGAAGTTTGTATTCCTAAATCAAACGCTGGTACTGGCACACGGTGGGTTTATGACAGAGGAAAGAACAGTTGTGTTAAGTTGAAACAGAGAATTGATACGAGCATTTGTGGACCGATAAGGTAAGGAGAGCTTATGTTTAAAAATAACCTTGGGAATCAATATATGTTCTAAAACAGTTACGGCTTTGGTTATGTCAGTTTGCTTAATGCTTTTCTAAACGGTGGAAATCTTCTATGGTCCTATATGAATTGATTTAGTCAATCTTCTGAGATGAATGTTCAATTTCGAATGTGACGAAAAGTGAGAGACAGACACCTTGAGTATCTACAGCTAAAGTTCTTCGCCTGTGGCAAACAAGAAATATTAAAATTCGACTAAATTGTAAGCTCGGTCAAATTTGAATAACTCTATTTAATGGAAGCATACAACTACAAAAAACATATTTCTTACATAATATACTCGCATATGCATTTATATATACATATATATGTATTTACGTTTATGAGCGCCGTAATTTTGTAGGTCCTGCTATTGGGACTCATTGGAGTTAATGGAAAACCAATCAAGTTTAACATAGCAGAAGCAACTGTTACAACAACTAAATCAATTGCCATCGTACGCAGTAGCATCGAAGCAACAACACTATAAAAGGGCAACAATAAAAATGAGGCTTCACTATGAAAACATAGAAGGCCAGCTAGGAGAAACAAGTAGTGCGAGCAAATCAATTTAAAGTAAACTTTGTAAGTATGGCCGAGTGCTGGTATACCCAAGTGGAACACTTGTTCTTTGACATATATGTGTATATTTTGAAGAACTATAAATTCTAATAAAAAAAAGTCACGCGAACATTAGAGCGTATTCTTCGAGAGTCTCCGCTTTGATGTCTTCGAATTTTTGTCTCAGAATAGTGAAGAGGTTGGAGCAAGAAAATTATTAGAAAAATAGGGTTTTTAGTGGAATTGCTGTCCAGTATTGGAGTCAAATATAATAGTCAAATGGAGAGATGAGCTACCACTGCGCTACCTAGAGTAGATTCCTAGAGGTCTATTGAACTATTTGCTTTCAGCCAATATCCATCTCGTACTAGGGGTTCTAAAAGCTAAGGATAACTCATAGGCAGAGAGAGGACATAACTCTTGCCGATGGCCAATTATAGAAGTTGCTTGGAAGAAGTCGTGGTAAAATCAGCATGGCACTTCTTTTCTGACCTTTCGCCTGATTAAAGTTGAAATACTTTGAGTCTCCTGCTCTTGCTCTTGCTTTCTTGCTTACTCGTGATCCCCATTGGGTCTAACTCAATACCGAAGCTAATCTAAGTGGTTTTAGTATCCTAAAATTACGTATATTTGCGTTAAAATTCTGGCTAGACTCATAACATCGACTTTTGGATTCTTTTGCAATATGCTACTAGCAGAAAAGCATAATGGACCAACAAGCTGGATTAGTTGATATTATTAACTGTACTAATTAAGGATGCACGTTTGAAACCACATTGATATGCGAACCCCAGGTTAGGAAATATGTTTGCTCTCAACCTGCCTTTGTAGTGCCCGCGCTCTGGACAGAGTTATTATATCTTTTCATATTTGAGTCCCTTTCGAAAGCAGTAGACTCAAGAAAATTGTTTAATGGGACTCAAAATTATCCCAGAGAAATCGTGCTTCAGTTAAGGCAGTTATGGTTCATGTTTGATGGTTTGCTCAATAAGAGAACATTGTGTAAAAATTTGCTCAACATTTCACCTAACTTCCGCCTGTCGCTCTCGCACAAACTTCATCCAATTACTTAGTCATTGTCAAATGACAACAACTTCCAGCTGGGTAAGCGCGATTACACTTTTCAATAGTCTCTCTACCAATGCCTTTTTTACTTCTTTTCTTATTGCCACTTGCTGCTTTTTACGAGCATTATACTTTGTAGCGAAATATCAAAGATTTAAAATGTTTTTATGGTTCAGCTAAAAACGCCACCCTCTCTTTCGCTCTCTCCATCACGATCTCTTTCTTTCTCTTTAGCTCTAATTTTAATGCCACCATGACCATGGACTATGGACCATGGACGACCGAAAAATGTGGACACGTACAATGTTGTAGCATTTTAATCATTTAATTGCTTCTCGGTGGCTTCTCGAGCGACTGCCGGCGAGTGCGCGCAAATTAAGCGGGCAAATGTAAATTGCCAGGCACATGCAAATACATATGCTTGCATGTTTGAGTATTCGTTGCGTTTGCAGACTGTTTTATGCAGAATTTGTGGTTTAAATTTCATGTAAAATGCATAAAAGAGATTTGTGCTGCAAACCTCAGTAGCATTTTAGGTTACTCATACGCCAAGGCCAACGCAGAGAACGACTGCTGTTGATTTATTTGCCTTTCCTCCCCTTGCTTTACACAATTTTTCAAACGCTTCTTTTTTAATTTGGGAAATTGACCGTCGTCAAAGAATTAGCATGCAAAGAAAATTGTTGGGGATTTTGTAAGATTTTAATTTGCCTCGTAAAGAATTCGATAGCAATGACTTCAGAGAAGTGTGTGGGGGACAAGTGATGAAATAAATTGGTAAAGCGTTAAGGATTTAATATGCGGATGGAAGAGATGAATGTGATGTAAATAAATTATTGCTGATTTTTAATGAAAATATTTTTGGACTCTTCGTTTTTGAACCAAACAATGGTGAATGTCATAAAAAGAAGCAGAAAGCTTACCAAAGACAATGTAAAGATCTGTCATAATTAATATTATATATAATGTTGGAGACAGATTTTTGGTTCCGACAGGCAACAATGAATATTTATTATAAACTGTTATAGTTTTTAATTAATTCAATTGTTCGAAAATGAGCAAAATCAGCAAATTATCAATACCACCGCCAATGCATCAGGTATTTGCTCCCATATAACCGATTTTTTAATGCCAACTGATTATTAGAATTTTCAGTAGATAATTCAGTTAACAGCAAATATATCAATTTTGAAAATCATCTTAACTAATCCACTTGATATATGGTAACTCTGAATCAAAATATTTGAATTTTGTTTAGTAGAGGTATAAACTTTATTATTACCTAATTTAAGGATCTTCATTTTCAGTTGACTTTATTCTATATATATAGCTTCTTTTGCGAAATTTGTAAGTAGATTTCCGTGAGTATAATTGGAATTGTTGCCGGTGAATGCTAATATTGGTTTATACGTTCACTTAGTCCACATATATCCATGGCGCACACAGTCGAATAAAAAATTCCATCTAAATGGTTTTTGACGTCACGACAAGAAATTCATATCGCGCCATTTAAATGAAGCACAATTTTTCTTCTGTAGACAAAAATGTATTTGCAATGGAAGAATTATAATATCATATAGTATATAATTCTATAGACCACTGAAAGTTTAAAGAAATGCAATAAAAATTTCACAAAAATAATAGTTATAAATACTTCAGCAAAACGCTCAACAAATTTAGGCACCAGACACACAGCTTTATATATCAGTGTTTATATATCGCCAGTGCTTTTTATAGAAAAAAGTTGAAGCAATTATTTGGCTGCAAATGTCCGCAGCAGATGGACCATTGAATGATTTATTTGCGAATATTTGTATGCCACAAAAAGGTGTCAAAACAATTTAATGGATTTTTCTTCAACTCAAATACAACAAAGATATCGTCCAACAGATAATTTCATGCAAAAAATGATATATAATGAAAAAATAATAATTTGAAAAAAATTAAAAAATTTATAAAAAATTAAAAACTTCCAAAAAATTCCTACTAAGTCCATAAAAATCGACATTCTTGTTAATTTTTGGTGAGTTTTCAACATTTTTTGTGCGAAAAGTGTACGAAATGTTTATCTAAAGGCAGTGAAAATATTGTATTTGAATAATATTCAGCAAAAAACCTTCGCTTCATATTTTCAAAGCGAATGGGAATCGTTGAATTTCGTACAAAACCGAATGCCGCGGAAAACTTTGAATTCGATATTTACGCGTTTAGGTGAGTTCAGCGAAACCGAGTTGACTTTAATAAGCAAGTTTTCGACTTGTTCCAGAAAAATATTAAATTTTCCTAAGTCAAATCAGAAATTTTTTGTATGATTCAGCACTTTAATTGAAAAATAGTTCATAGATTCTTCTATAGAAGATTACGTGTAGTGTGGAATTGAGGCTTAATGTACTTTTGAATTGTTCAGAAACAGCAGAAAATCATTTGAGTGAGCAGTTTCGAGACTTCTGGTTCATAAAATGTGTCTCAAAATAGTTAGGAAGAAAACAAAATTCGCCGCATTCAAGAAGCCTCTCTAAAGTATACAGTCGAAAGGGTTCTCGAAGTTTTCTTGCAGTATAATGAAATATTTATACAAGTCACTCCAACCTAGATCTATACATTGCACTCTCTACTCTCTACCCATATATAATGAAATTTTTGTGAGGTTTTCTAAAGAAAAAGAAAGTGATAGATACTTCCATAGACAGAAATAACACAGTCGAAATAACACAAAATATACTGCGATTTAGTTTCAAGAATTCTAGAGGCATCTTCCAGCTGGATTTGCCTGACCTAGCGATGCTTCAACTTCTCTAACCTCTCTCAAAGATACATTTTGTGTAGGTCAGCAAAGTAGGACTCCATGGTAGCGATAACCTAACTCTTTTCACTCAAATTTCGTACGAGTTGACGAATGCGCTTCTTCAAGTTTAGAAACAAAAACAAGTCGAACTCGGCTAAATTTGGAGCATACGGTAGATGGGGCAGCAATTCGTAGCCTAATTTGAGCAATTTGGCAGTGGCATAGTGTTTCGGTATGGTAGAACGCTAGTGACTGTTTTGCTTTTCTTGAGGTAGTGGATGTAGATCACGCCGTGTGAATCTCGGAAACCGGTGACCATCATCTTGCCGACTGTTCGGATAGTCTTCGGCCTCTACGGAGCAGGTTCTCCGTGTGAAGTCCAATGTTGCGACAGTTCCTTGGTCGCTGGTGTTCCAGCCACCAGTGGTTCCATGTTTCATCGACGGATTGTAGTGAATGTTGGATTTCCTCTATGCTCACATAATAATACAAGGACGTACTTGGTAAGTCGCTGAAAACAATTTTGCTAGGTCATTTGACATGCTTGGTAATATTTCATTTACTTATAGCAAATGGAATTTTTTTTTATAATTTCGCCGCTCTTTAAAAATTTCAACACTGCTCTTGAATATCTCTTATTTTTTCTCTGCTTTTGTTGTATTACCTAGATACTTCTGCACTTTTGCATATATATATTTTTACTCGTTTTCACTTTGCGTTGTTAAATTGCGTTAACAAGGACATTAATTATTTTCACTTAACGACAATTGACTCAGCATACCTATGAATTACACACACACACACACTCACACCTATTTACCACACTCATACATACACTTGTAGATTTGTATTAGTACTCAGACACTTAAACTCGCAAGCCGCCAGCCTGTTATGCAACTAGCCACAGTTATTTCAAACTTTTTCTTGTTGTTGTACACAACATTCGTGCTACGCAACAACAACCATTGTAATCATTTATTTCTGTCATGACCTCCGCTACGTTCGTGTCTGCGCGTGGGTGTGTATGCGTGTGTGTGTTTTGCTTTAATGTGTTTGTGCGGCAAAGTGGGTTGTATGTTTTGGTTGTTTTACAAACTCGCACACCGCAGCCAACTTAATTATTACTTGCGTGCAATACAAGTACGTTATGATATTATATTTGTTTATGAATACTTAGCTTTGAGATATATATATATATATATATGTATATATATATATACAGATATGATATCTTTATGTATTGTTTATGTATGATGAGTGCTGCACGCTTTGTGGCAGCCATTAACGTTAAGAATTCAGAGACGCTTCAGAACTTGAGTACTGAAATTGTTGTTGTTTTGGAATTATTTGCCTTAAATGTTAAGGAATTTTTGATTAATTTTAAGCACTATGTGAATTTTTTATAGCTGGACCTGAAAAGTGGTCTTATATGACTTATGTTAGGATTTATTATTTTTTTTATATTTGGTGCTGTGTTTTAATTTTCGTAATTTTTTACCACCCCATTCCCGTGACAATCGGTTCTACGTAAGCGGAATGGCCCGGATAGTAATTATAATCCTTTCCGGTTATTAACAACTCTGTCAAGGGCTGTGAGCACGGCAACTTACTACAAAAACAACAACTATTAATAACCATAAAGTGATTGCTATAGTGTAGATGTTAAATAAGATTCAAACTCGTTACATTGAAGGTGAAGAAACTGTAAGCAGTAGTAAACCGGAGATGCTTGGTTTGTGACTTAACTGTAACGTTATTAACCTAGGTATCTCGAGTGCACTTTGAACACAGTCTCAAGGTTTTCATAACCTTAAAACTTCTCACAACAACTTGGAAAATATGAAAAGGAGTGAAAAGGAGGAGTCCAATTTATAGCTCAATTACTGAGGCTTGTTTCAGGGTACTGCAAATCTTAGATCCAAGTGTCTCCAGTGAGCCAGTGTGCCTGGATCTAAACATGGCAAAACAAAGCATAGAAGCACTCATAGATTGCAAAAAAGGCAGACATACTATACGAAATTGTGTTAGATGTATTGTCATCTGATCTGTTTATATATGATCTGCATATTAATATATTCGAATTAAAAAGAAAAAAAAATACAAACCCACAAATTCTGTACGAAAAACACGCAAACTTTTGATGTTAAATGGATTTGGCGATTTATTTCTCAATAAAGTCTCCTTTTAGCTCGATATACTTGATCCAGAGACGATCCGACTGCTTTAAATCGATTGAAAAAAAGTTTCTTCAAGGTATGTATATAAAGTAGTCCGACTAATGACTTTTCAAGTTTGAAAACAAAAGGAATTCGCACGCAGCCAAATCCAGAGAATAAGGTTGATGGAGCCACAGCTCGTAGCCTAAATCGACCGAAATGTTTGTAGAACGGCGAAGGTGTGAGCCGGTACGTTGCTATGGTGGAAGAGCGCTTTTTTCCTCGCCAAATGGGTTCGCTTTTTCTGCAATTCTGCTTCGAATCGGTCCAATAGCTCGATACAGCGGAGCTCAATGGCCTTTCTGTCCTTCAACAGGTAGTCGATGAAGATCATACCTTTCCGGCTGATTGGGAAGTATTCGCTTTCTTCGGAGCAAATTCGTAGGTGAAGTCCACCGTTATTTGTTCTCCGGGGTGTACCAATGGATCCATTATCCACAATGGTTATGAAAAGACGTAGCAACTCCTTCGGTGTCAAATTTGACAATAGCCGAGTTTCAAACCCATAACACCCTTAAGTGTTACTCAAGAACTCAACCAACTCCTGTATGCAAGATCTTCTACTCTTATATATATATATATTTGTATGTAAACAAGTAACTGTACATATACTAATTGAAGTATATATTTATCTAAAGTTTAGAAAACTAATGCTTCCTTCAGTATTCACTTAGTTATTGCCAACTAACTAGCTTGTTGCCCTACTCTTCATATATATAAATGTAGGGTTTGCGCATAGTATATGCAACTTGGAACATTTTCATTGCTGCCACTTGCGCTGCCGATAATGGCATCATGCTTGAATGCAAATTGGGCGTCCTCCACTCTCACTAAACGAGTGCATAAATACAGCGCCATACAACAATTGTTGCATTGTAGCAGTGGGTTTTTTGCTGTGAGTACAGTTATATCAATTGCAGTTCTGCAATATTTATTTTCACTCTCAGTGCAGCCATTTTGTTTGTAGAAGCCGACTTTGAACTACAACAAAAACAAATTAATTAAATGCAGGCACATAATTGCTATATATGTAATGTGTGTGTGTGTGGGTGTGTGTACATATACTTACACATGCAGCCTATTCATTGTACATAAACAGTTAGTAGGCAATTTTGAATTATGTTTTCCATAAATTTGTGTAAAATCATGACAGTATAAAATAATATATTGCTATCAGCAGCATCGTTTATCATCATTTGCGTAGGCCGACTATGCACACATACACACACGCACACACACATACAAATATATATACAAAAAGAAATATGGCACACAGTTAAGTAGGCAGTTGTGCAGCATTTTGTAGGTCACCGAATGTTTGCAATGTAAATTTTGTTTGTAGCAGTTCCAGCATTTAATGACTCCAGCAGCAATTATGTGTGCGGTTATGTTGCAATAAATGCCCAACTTTGAAACTATGTTGTGAAAAGATTTACGCACTTTTATATATATAGATATTCCAGATTTGTTTTTGTTTCACTTCCTTCCGCAATAGTTTTGGCGGTCACTTTGCATTCAATGAGAGTAGAGTGGCTTCACTTGAGTAACGGTTTTCGATATGTCACATAAGAGTGGTATAAGAATCCTTAATCTATAATAGGACCAATTGTTTTTCATGGTTATAACCTGCAATAACTTTAGGTAAGGTTAAAGGACTGATCCTTGTGACAAGAACCAGAAGGACCCCACCTCGACAGCTAAAATTGCCGGTCCTCAGTGATGCCAAGAACTCCTAAGTATAGAACCTCTCCAAAAAGACGACTGTAAACCGACAAAGCGCTTGGAGCCTGCCAACAAGTTATTGAAGCGGTTGAAATCATCCATCCAATTCAGCTCGTTCGCCGAAGATATGACTACCGAGATGTTTCAACCTCAATTTTCCAAAAACTGGATAAAGAAGGAGGATGTCCAGCAAAAACTTCCACAATTACGGCAAGATGAACCTTTCTAAGAGCGAGTAAATCATTGGATCTTATGAGTTCTATTCTGGGCCAGAAAAATCTCGCAGTCACGCAGTTGCTGATTGTTGTTCAGTCCAGCCAAGAGGAAAGCGGAGCTCCAGCTCGTTTCCAACCCGATGAAATTGGGGCAAGGGTGCCTTTATTTGTGAGCTCATCGTGTTTGCAGTTTCCAGCAATTCAACCAGGCGCCCAAATATAATGAAGTAGCTTGTTGCTATTTACAGTGGGGTCAGCGAGCTCAAGGCCAGTATTGCCGCTCTGCTATCGGAGTGTACGCTCAGCTCCCTGAATAATGCTGCAATTCAGAGGAGCATAACTATTGCAGTGGTCTGGTATCCTAAAATTATATTTGACGGAGAGATTCTTCTGTAAGGGTAATCTGTTACCCTTCAAACTTCTTCCTGAGCTTCGAGCGTTCCAAAAAGTCACTCTCTTATACCTCGCCGGCATGTGAGCAAAGAAAGAATCACCGAGAATAGGGAACCTGCTGGGAACAACTTTGAACATTTAAGAATTTTTTTAGGTAAAATTGAAGGCCTAGCAGTCGATGCATACTCTTTGTTATTGTTGTAACGCTTGTCTAAACCTAGTTTGGAGGAAAGTTAAGTTAACTGTCCTCGAAGACATCTAACTTTAGGTACAGGAAACAAGTGGTCTCGACGGGGTCTGTCCGTAGAGAAAGGGTAACGAAAAAAGTAGGCTTGAGTGGCTAAGTCAAGACTTAATCTGCAACAGGTGGTAATTTAACTCCCAAAATAACATTCTCTGGACTTCTGGATTCTCTAATATTAATAGAATTAATGTGGATTCAGCCAAGGGGTTTCCGATTACAAATTCTTCCAAAAGTAGTTCGAGAGTGGAAATTGAATTAAATGCTTTACCAAAATATAAAATACTAAAGCCGTGGACAAAAGTTTAAATTCGTACTTAAGCATACCCAAGTTCAAGAGGAGGAGGACACAGGACACACATGCTCAGTGGTAGTGAAGCAACCTTTCCTGCTCGCTGGTTTTAATAAAGTTAACATTATGTAAGTATTTGTACATGTGCTTATGTGCTTATAAATGTAATAAATAAGTTACAAACGCTACTTAGCACTTCATAATGCGAGCGCCAGCAAGTGCGCGTGGCATATAAACATAGTCTCATATGTGTTGGAGACAACACGCTTAGCGCCAGCGCCCGGTGTTTGGCGGCACGTGGTGTTCCAATGCGGCTGGGTAGATAATACGAACAAATACGCGTGATCACGAACACCAAAACGTGCGCAACATTACGAACGAGCAGAGCTTTAAGGCACCGAGGAGCCAGACGAGGATCCTGGAACGGGTATGAGCTCGACGTTGCGTGCGCTACGATGCTGAGAGATGCTCGTGCGGAGAACTTTGAATGCACGAAGGCGGTGGGAGTATTACGTTTATATCTGCTTGCGAAACCAAATTAGGAGCAACTGAATGAACCGTTAGTTGTGCATAGTGAAGTTGAAGCTTCATGGTGAATGCGCACAGGTAGTGCAAGTAAGGAATGGCTTAGGATGGCTTAAGAATAGATATACTAAAGTTGCTTGCTATGAGCACTAAAATTTGTACCAAATATATCAATATTGTAAATCTTTTATAAAGATATAATCACTCCCCCACAATTTGTGCTAAATTTTGGAGAATAAAAGAAATGAAGAAGAGCGTTATCGATCGGTGATTCGATTCTTGTTTTCAGAAGGGAAAATGCGCACTGAAAGCAATGCGTGTTTGTATTGTTGCATACAGTAACCCCGCTTCCTCGAAGGCGACTGTCACAAATTGACTTAACCAGTTTAAATGTGGTCGCACGTAGCCAGGTGCCTCGAGACTGGCTACCACGGGCCATAACGTAACAAAAGTTCACCATCTCGTTTTAGCAGACCGCGAATGGAAGGTCAGCGAGATAGTTGAGAGTTCTGGCATCTCAAAAGCATACATGGGTCATATACTGCTCGAAATGTTGGGCACGAGAAAGTTGTCGGCATGACGGCTGTCCCGTTTGCTCGCTCCGGACAACAAGCGCAACCTTGAGACCACTCTTGAGAGCAGAGACAGTGTGTGATGGTGTATTAGAGAAATACGGAAGACTTTCTGTTTGGTTTAGTGCCTGTGGACGAAACATGGATCCATTGGTACACACCAGAGACGAAGGAACAGTGGAAATAATGGACTTCACAGGTTCGCCAGAAGGCGAAGACTGTACTAATCGAACGGAAAGTTGATTACCGTCACCGTTTGCTGGGTTTCACTAGGTGTGATCTACAGCGCCCACTTTGAGAAGAACGAAATGAATATACAGCGCTCTAATTTGTTGCATTGCTGGATTGATTCGGAATACTTCGGAGAAGAATTTATACCATTTGGAAAGGAAAAAAGTGCTCTTCCGTGCATTTTGTCATATCCAATATCTTAGGAATGGTAAACTCGTTTTGACAAGAAGTTGACCTAGTGTTACTGGAGCGCTTCGACAAATTTTACAATTTCAGAAAGTAGTTTACAAAGTGAAAACGCTCGAAAAATGTTCGACGGATAAATTTTCATGTTAACCTTTGCAATTTGGGCGCAGTTGGGTGGTACGCAGTTTTGAGAATGTCTTCGGACAGCTTAATTATCGAGTTGAGTATGAAAATATAAGCGGGCAGATGCATATTTAAATGCTTTGATATTGAAAAAATATAATTTATTCCAATTGAAATATGCTATAAATTTCATTCTTTCAATTTTGTTTGTGCATTTTTTTGGCTTTCTTTTCTTTTTTTCTTTTATATTTGTGCGAAGTGGCAAATAAACGAGCGCTTTATGAAAATTGAAGCGTATTTTCGCGCTGAGTGTTTGCGCGCACTCATATTTATATTTATATTTATATTTATATTTATACGCGTTGCATATTCAAGTGCGCATTTGTGTGATATTGTTGTTGTTGTTGTTGTTGTTGTCGCAGCTGTCATTGTCGCTGTTGTTGTGCAATAATTGCGTGCGAATTGCGTGCTGAGCGAATTAAATTCGTGTTAAATTGGGAATCAAAATTAATGGAGAATGCGAGCCGGCACACTTTACCAACACACACACACACACACACGGATGTCTATAAGTATATAGTAACACACACACACACAGCTAGCACTGCATTTTTGCGTAAGTTGTACAAAAAAAGGGAAATTGCAGGCGATTTTTATGTTTATTTTTCTTATTATTTTTCTTTATTTTTTTTATTATTTATTTTTCGCACTTTTTTGCGCCGAGCGATTTTTGCGCTTGGCAAATGTGTTTGTATGGCAAGCAAGAGTAAATGAAAGCATATGTGCGCGTACGTGCATGTGAGAGGCTCGAATTCCATTACACTACTACACAGATATATTTGTGTGTGTGTGTGTGTTAGCGCCTGCTTATATGCTACAAAAAATGCTATGTGTTGCATGAATGTGCACAATGCGCTCGTGCGATTTTTGTCATCGGGCTTGAATGTTTTAGCGCTGCCGCTGCAAATGTAGGCGTATGCATACCAACACACACACACACACACACACTCGCATATGACCATTAGACGCCGCTACAAATTTGCATGTGCCGTCAGTGTTTTTTTGCTGCTTTCGTATTTCCGCCTGGCATTTGTGGCAAGCGACAAAGATGAATGTTGCACGACTGCTGCTGGCATTGCTGCATTTACTGGCATGCAATGCAATGTCATGTGATACTATGCCAGCCAATAAAATAGAGAAAATAATAAAAAAAAAAGCACAAAAACAAAATAAAAAAAAACAAAAAAAAATGCTTTAAAAATGAAAGTGCAGCGAAAACTTGCCTACAGTGGCTAAAAAGCATATAATTCAAAGTCTGTCTTTTGTTTTCGCACAAGCGAGTCAGCAGCAATTTTAACTGCACTGACATTTGCAGTGAAAATTTTAAAATAAAAAAATTTCTTAACCCTTAAAATGGCCTGATAATAAAAGCGCAATTTTAGTAAAAAATTTTTTTTTTTATTTTTTTTATTTTTTGTTGTTGCTGTCTGCTATTTTCACCACCAAACAGTGTAATCGTAAAAGGCAAACTTCAAAAACTGCGTGCTAATCTTTTGCGCTCCATAGTCGACCATACGCCAAAATAACAGCAAACCAGAAATTTTTTGCTGTATATCTGCAGGCGCAGTGGCTTATAAGCAGCTAAATGAGATTTTAAATCGGCACACTAGCACTTTTTTCTATACAAAAGTTTTTACATGTATATATGTATGCATGTATGTGTGTGTAGAAGTGTATTTATTAAATGGTGCTATTGTTGACTGCGTTGTCAGTTCAGCTAGCCGGGTTTTACAACACACCGCCCACTCAGCGTGCAGTTGTCACGACAGTTTGTGGCTGTAAGCGGCTGGTTGTCGCAGTCAACAAAATGCCAAGCGTGAAGGGGCGTTCTAAATCACTGTGTGGGGAATAAAACAGAGCGGCTGACATGACAATTAATGATATACGAGTGGGGTTTCAAAGATTTTGTTGTCGACAACTTTCTGAAATTTTTTCGCTTTAACAGCTTCCATAACGCTTGCTCCTAAACACTTCAGTCTTAAATATTTTTGGGTACTAGAAACAGTGGACGCAGCATAGCTGTTGAACTCTCTGAGTAAACTGCTCCGGAAATGTTGCTTGTAGTGAAAAAAAACATAAGGTACGAAAAAGTAGAACTATCCAACATTCTGAAAAATATCTCTTTACTGAAACCTCTTTAACTTGATGCCCAAATTGCTTTATATTTAATTTTATTATGTTTTCTAAATAAAATTTATTGAGTAAATAATTTTAAACAGTTGGCAACACTCCTCAAAAATATTTTCAATTAAAACCTTTCTTAAACCGCTTCAGTTTGATGGTCATATTACAGTATTCCTTTTTAATATAAAAATTTTTTGGCTTTCAATTTCTAAACACTTGGCAACCTTTCTCAAAAATATTTTTAATTAAAATTTTTCTTATACCGCTTCAGTTTGACTCTTATATTGCCGTGTTTTTCCTTTATAATAGAAATAATTTTGATTTTAATTTCCAAGCAATTGGCAACGCTTCCAAAAATATTTTTAATTTTAAACTCTTTTAAACCGCTTCAGTGTAATATCCATATTGTAGTATTTTTTTTTATATATTTTGAATATTAAGAAAATGTTTGACTCTGAATTGCCCAACAGCTGGCAACCCTTAGCAATAATGTTTTTAAATTGCAAGCTTTCTTAGACCGCTTCAGTTTGATACCCGTATTGCAGTGTTTTTTCTTTTTATTAGAAATTATTTTGATTTTAAATTTCCAATCAAACAGTTGGCAATCCTTTTGTGGTAACTCATTTTTGCTTTTTTTTTCTTCCTTTTTATTTTTTCAGAGCCGCTGTAGTCAAGCGATATTTTCATTTTTGTATGCAGTGATGCCCACATTTTTTGTAGATTTGTTTTCAAAGCTGTGCTGTTACAGTTATTTTCATTTATTTTCCACATTTTTCTAGCTTCGGTCGAGTCTTCTTTATTTACTTTCTGCTGCTGTCCGCTTGCCCTGTCGCTTTGCTAACACACTTGACTTTATAATTTATTTTTGTTTCTCTTTTTTTTTTTGGCATTTTTTTTTGGACATGTGTTTGTAGAATTTACAGCTAATTTCATTATATTTGGCAGACAGCATAAGCGCCGTGTAGAAAATATAAATAAATAAATAAGAACCGTTACAATAAAGTCGAGAAGATATAATACTTTCACCTAAAATGTAAGAGCAAATAAAAGAAAGCAGATATGTGAAGAATAATGGCCAGTCAGCGCTTGCCAACTTTTCGACGCTGTGTCCGACTTGAAGGTCACATGTACATACACACACACACACACACACACACACCTCAGTGTGCCATGACGCCGAAAACGAATGGCGTAACCCCAGGGTGACATGCATTTTTCCAAGCCATTGAGGCCGGTATAAGTAATTGCACTCGTTTGCATGTGTGTGTGTGTGTGTGTGTGTGTGTGTGTGTGTGCGTGCGCGTGTGTGTGTGTTTGTGTGTTCCCGTCTGGTTACGTCTGCTTTAGTGCTGGAAAATCGGTGATTGGACAGACAATTGAGCAGAGAAAGTTATGCTCGAGTGTACTTTCGGTCATTTGGTCAACGGGACATTTTGCTATAAAACATGTTTACTCACACAGGCAGGCAAACAAAGACATTTCGAAATATATATATAATATATATGTGACTTGTAGCAATTTGTTAGACGACTTAATTTGCCCATTGGCTCTGTGTTTTACGCGCGACAAATAACTACCAAATGCTTCTCCGGCTCTTCGAGTGAAAAATTAGAAATTATTGGAAAGAATTTTTGCAAGAAGAACTTGCTGGATTATATATTCAATTTATGAGTTTTTAAGGGGTAATCCAGGCCACTAAGATGGATGAAAAAGTTTTAACTCTTTAATTCACCAAACGGAACAAAATTATTTCCGGTGGCTTTATATCTTCAGAAAGACAGACTTGAATACTAGAACGTTCTGGACTGACCCTTAAGATATAACCAGTTACTAGATCTTCATAGATCACTCTTAGCTCTACAGCTGAGAAGATCAGTGCTAATCTTTCGATTATTAAAAAAAAGTTAAAAGTGATCGGTGCTATCTACGAATGTCTGGACTTTGCAAAGCGAAGCACTTTTTGGGAAGGTACCATTTGAAAGGGTTCGGATAGACGAGAACAGCCTCCCCTGACGCAAGTTAGGACAGCGTGCAGCCATGTACCCTGCCAGACTAAGGTTTCACATACACTTAACGACAATTTGGTTGAGGTAAAATGTTGTTTCGGAGACAGTGGACTATCTACTCCTTGAATGACCAGCAATTCTTCTAGTAAAAAAAATAATAGAGTTCTCGGAATGAAGTATTCGCAAGGTAGCACATCGGTTTCATTAGCGCCAAGCCTATTCTTCCTTAATGCATTTGGTTTGGATGAGGGCATATGGGCGAGGGAAGGGCACTATAGTCCAAATGTAACAGTGCATACCTTACCAGCTCTACTGTTCTAGGGTCTATACATGTAATTTGAGCATTAAAACTAAGCTAACAAATTGAAGACCATTAAAGTCGAACGAATCACGATGGATCAACTAGGGGTTAGTAATTATTATCAAATATTTTCTACTAGCAGTCATCGCTTGAACACCTTATCACTCTGCCTCTACAAAAAACCCCTTTAATTGCCGAACAATGCTGGATGCTATTGCAAAGCCTTTGTTTGGTCGAACTCGACAAATATGCAGTGTTTACTTAACACAATGCGCTTGCAAACGAATATTCGAGAGGAGTCGGCAAATAAACTATATACGATTACAAAATGTTCAACTCTTACCCTTAATTCCATTATTTCGCGACCTTTGCTTGGAAAACAATAATTTTGAATTCACTTAGGGTAACCGACGCGCTCGGATTGTCATGAATAATTAATTTTTCAAAACGTAAGCGGGTGTAAGTTAAAAGTTTATGAGTGCATGTGTCAAGAATAGTTTGGTTACTTCGATGGTAACTAAGAGAACTAGCAAGAATATTCAAAGAAAAAATTATCAGTTGGAATTTCATTCATGGATTTCCTGAATATGGTTTCATATAAGGAAAGTGAATTACAGCGACATCTATGACGGTGAGTACAAAATGGGTTCGCTGATTAGATACGTAGACTTTTTTAAGACGAGCTATTGCTCATTAAACAGGTCTGTATTGTAGCAAAATAAAATAAAATTTATACCGCAAGGAACATTAAGGTGCTTAGGCATTTAAGCACATTTAAATTCAAGGCATCAGAAATGGTTTCTCGCATTGTTCAAATATTCTAGAAGAGTCAGCGGCAGCTTTAACTAAGCATGGTGTCTAAGTTGCTCACTCATTTAACCCTTAATTCCGTAGGGGAGCGAAAAAATATTTCGAATAATAATTAAAGCTTTTAGTGTTTCAATTTTAGCCAGAATTTTATTGGTGGATCAACCACCAGTTCCATCAAGCAATCACTCACATAGTCCGCATTGCCAATATAATTACATCAAATTTTCATTCTTGTATTAAAACTAACAATTTTGTGCCGGAAATTAGCAGCGATTTGCATAGTTTGTTTGTATTTCTGTAATTTATCGCGCTCACTTATTGTTATATTGTGTTTATGGCTGCTGTTATGCCTTACCATTTTGCCAGTAATCTCAAGAGAGTCTTACACATTTGTCGAATATTTAGCGTAGTTACAAAAATTGCCGAAATTTCAGTGCCCCTGATGGACTTGTTGATGCAAAAATTACTTCATTTACTTACAACAACAACTTCATCAAATTAAGCAGCCAACAACAACAACAATAACAACAACAACAGCAGTTGAATTTCAATTAATGCATTGACCTTCAGAATGAGAAAATATTGAACTCAACGAGCATGCGTACAAAGTGGGCAGCGAATGTAGGGTTACATAAAAAAAAATAAAAATCCCATCTAACGGGCTTGATTTAGAGTTCAGTAAAGTTTGCCAAATTTGTTTGTGGAGTTGTGGAGTTTGTGTAGTACACATGAAAGTGAGACACTCATTGCTGGGGTAATGAAAACAGTGCTGCCACATGTCTGTATTAATGTATGTAGATCAGCGGGGCGGCGCAAAAGCAACTGAACAGGCACAAAAGTAAAAGTAGGTAGGAAAGCATTGGCAGAATAGGTGAAAATTTACGGTGGCTTAGACAATGAAGTGCACGAAGCACGCAGCATGTGTGTATGTGTGTGTGTGTGTGTGTGTAAGTCATGGAGCGCCAGTTGTGTCTTACAATTTCAGCAGCGCACAGACACTCATGTGGCAAGTATGGCGAGCAAGTTGAAAATGTTTGGATTGCAAACGAAGTGAATTTCTAATTTCCTTTGGGAAATGGAACACTTACATAACGGCTAATGAACACAAAAGGATGCCAACAGCACGCAAAATACACACACACACACACACACACACACACATGCGCAAAGGCAGCGTGAGTGAAGCGGCTGCATCCAGGCTGTTTGACTATTTCGGCTGTTCTTTCTAGTCGACCACCATTTGCATTTTGACCCACTGTGCTGGTGTAATAAGCATGCAGCAATGGGCGTAATCCATTAGTGCTACTAACCATGGTGGGTTAACAAAGGCCTAATTGCCTCAATGGAAATTTCGAAAATGAATCAAAATGCATCAACTGTGTTTGTTGTTGTTGTTCTCTTTTAGTTTATTCTTTTTAGTTTTTTGGCGAATTATCTCTGCAACTGCTGGCGGCGGCCGGCGGCCGGCGTCCGGCACAAAGAAACAATGTACGACTTGCACTGCGACCATGTGGAGCCTGTGGGGTGAAGGCGACTACTTTCGTTTGTATGAATATTGTACGGTGTTGACAGCCATTTTGTGTGGCGCTGGCGGCGCGGCACGAGTTGAACGCGCTCCAAAATGCTTACGAGGCTATTGATGTTGGACTGTCAGTGCCAGCTTGTCTAATGGGACCGTGATAAATGCGGTCATTTCGGCCGGCTGGGGAGTTCAGGCCCGGCTAATGGGCAACACTGCTCGCAAACAATACACAGCCACACACGCCTAACTCCACTCAGTGGCATTCGGTGTGGCTGTGCGAATTTTTGGCTAAGCTACTAGGCGCTGCTTTGGAGTTTTTCTTTTTTTGGCTTCTTTGGTTTTTGTGTGGTTGTTTTTGCTGTAATTTCATCGATTTTTGTGCATAATAAATTAGGGTTAGCGCATAGGGATATGAAATTTGTAATTAATGTGCCGCAACTAAGTGCGATGGTGGCAGTTGTGGTAAAAATTATATAAAAATTGGCAAACGCTGGCCAAAGGGCTGAGAGATGGAGTTTAAGCAAGTAAATTTCAAAATTGTTGAAAAAAAATTGTGCTCCACTTAGTATAATTGTGTGTGGATTTTGTAAAAGTGGAAGTGAAATTTGAAATTCTGTCTTATTTCTGTCTTTGAAAAATAGATTTGTATGTAAAACGAAAATGTTGTAGCTTTTAAAAAATATTTAGTGTAGCAAGTTTAGAAATTTAAAATCTGTAAAATCCTACCAATACTTATTTAGAAAACATTGCAATTTCATATTAGTTAATTTTTTATTGTAGTTCTCTGAAAAAGTGCTGTCCTCCTCATACTCTTCTATATAATTTAGAGAATACAGAGCAAATGACGTCATTCTTTAGTCAGCTGGTATTAATGCTTAGATCGTACCTAACCGTATCAGTTTCGGCTATGCCATGCATAGTTATCCCTTAGATGACGTCATTCGTCACCGAAATTATACTCTCCAACCTTAAAGACATTGTACAAAAACCAATGTCCTATTACACAAAAGACGTTCCATTTGGTACCTCATTTAGTAGGAAACGCCGCGGGTGGGTTCTTCCCTATGCTAACTGAGCTGATAGGGTTCTGTTAGGTTAAATGGTCGATCATTGCGACAGTGGCCACTAAGGATGTCCCTTGCACAGCTAAAAAAAAGCCGGTCCATTGTGATGCCTTAAACTTCTAAGCGCGGATCATGAAGACTTTCATAAATCGCCAAAGTGTTTCGAGTCTATTACAAATTTGTTGCGGTGGGTAATATCGGTTCCCTAAATATGCCTGTTTTACCGAAATTATGTCGAGACGAAATGTCTCAACATCAGTCTTGCAAAAACCAGACAGTGGAAGAGAAAATGCATGGATGTTTCACCTTACCTGCCGTCACAGAACTTTAACAATTTGCGACCGACTAGATTTTTAGCCTTGCCGTATACTTATGCCTAGACATACTATGGAGAATGTTCAGTAAGAAAGAAAAAAAGAATAAGTAATGCATTGGAGGTCCCGCGTTCTACGCTAGGCTAGAAGGATCTTGCGGTCGCGATTGAGCAAAGATTGCTGAGTTCATGCGTGGTCCATAGCTCCAGTTACTATGCAAGTGGACAACGAAGCTCGAGCTCATTTCCAAACCCCAGATACTGCTGCTCAAACTCGTAAAAGTTTAGGTTAGTGGTGAATTTAAAATCTAACTGTCTTTCTCGGGTCTTTTTCCAAAATAGTGCCACATATTTGGTAAATTGTGGGTTTCTCACTTCTAAAGCCATACTAGTGTGGTCTAATCACTTAGGTGACGCTTGTTTTTCATGGTTAATTATAAAGTACGCTCATGAGTGCACTATTTTGGTAGACTGGCTAAGTAACTTTAAGTTCGCACCCATATTTGGCTAGCTCCAACGGTCATCCATCCCACCAACTTATACTTTTATTGTTCCTTACCCCGCCTATTATTGCTATGACACCCACACGGTCGTGTAACGGAACGGCAATTCGAGATTTTCGGTTAGTGTTTCAGGTTCGCAAAATCTTTACCGGATTTTCGCCATTTTAACGTCGTTCATCAAAGGCTGTCGTGCAATAAAAGTCTAAAATGATTATCTCAACTTGAGCAAGGTCAAAGCGTGCCAACTAATTCAATATATATTGACTAAATTTTCGCTCTCTACTTCTTGAAAATTCACATTTTGAGTATCGCATACAATTCGATGCTCTTAATAAAGAAGTGCGAGAGCACTCTGTAGTAAACCAATTTTTCATTCAAGTCCATAATACTTATTTGCATTTACTCTTGAGCTGACAGTTTCCACTCATAATTCTCGCCACTCAGATTTAAAATTTCACTTCGCACAGCGGCGAACGAAACGCTTTAATCCTTAACCACCAACGCTCCCACTGCCTCGCTTATAATTGGGAAATTTAATTGATTTTCTTGTGGCAGCAGATTTCGGTAGCACCAAAACCAATACATACTAATAATAAAATAACCGTTATGAAAGGCAAAGCATAAAAAAATTAAATGCCAAATTTGGCAAAAAACGGCGTGATTTCGACTACCTGTACTGGCTTACATGGTTGCGTAGGCAGCTGTTGTTGTTGCTGTTGATCTAGTTGTTATTTTTGTTGTTGTTGTTGGTGGTGCGGTTGTTGCATTGCCTTGCTTTGCATGTCGCTTGCTTGGTTTCATGCTGTTTATTTACTTCTGGAAATATTGCTTCCATTTGCTGCTATTTACCATGCGGACACCGCTGTTGTTGTTGTTGTTGCAAATGTTGTTGCTGTTTGAACGTATTTCATTGCAACCATTTTCTGCAATTAAATTTTGTGGTTACACAACTTTTTGTGCGATTCCGAAAGATACGTGTTTCACTGTAAATACCTATGTGTGTGTGTGTGTGTGTGTGTGTGTGTATGTATGTGCGGAGCTTCGCTTTTATCACAATTTAATAGTCAATTAAAATTGTGAAACAACGAAGAAAAAAACATGAAGTATGTATGAGTAGTAGTAGAGTATGCGAGGTGTCCTATCAAATTTCTGTCCGCGAACGAGTGATTACAAAAATCCAATACTACAATAAAACCCAATTTGGTATTTAAAGGAAATTTTTTCTCTTAAGAATGCTGATATTCAATTAAAAATATGTTATATGCCCGATCTAATCAATACCAAGAGCAATTTGTAGTTTGCAAATTTTTTAATTTTGAAATTTTTGTAATTTGTTATTTGCAATTTTGTAATTTAGCAATATTGTAATTTTAATTTGTAATTTGTAATTAGGAATTTTGTAATCGTGTAATTGGCAATATTGTAATTCGTAATTGATAATTTTTAATTTGGAATTTGTTATTTATAATTCGGAATTCGGAATTTGAAATTTGTAATTTGTAATTTGGCAATCTGTAATCGGTAATTTGTAATTGATAACTTGTAGTTTGCAATTTATAATTTGTAATCAGTAATTTGTAATTTTTAACTTGTGCTTAGTAATTTATGGTTTTTTTTTGTAATTTGTAATTGATAACTTGTAGTTCATAATTTATACTTAATAATTTGTAGTTTGTAATTTATAATATGTAATCGGTAATTTGTAATTTGTAACTTGCGCATTATAATTAAATTATCTACATATGTCGGACATATGTATATATCTTCTCAGCTCTTCTTCTTGTTATAACCTCGAAATTTGAATACTTCAAATTACGCGCAAAGCCATTGAAATTATGCTACCAAGGTTGTGGCAAGCCTCCAGCTTTGTGCAGATATCTTGGAAACGAGCTCCACAATTCCAGTTGCACGCATGTGAACAAAAGCTGAGATTCTACCACATTAACTAAAGCACGCTCAAATTATTTCCAAACACATCTATCTAATGTATATACACCATATAAAACACCATCAACAGTGTAAGCCATGACGTATACGTAACATTTGTGAGTGGCTTGTATGGAGAATTTTGTTTGCTTTTGTTTGTTAACAACCGACTCGGCTTGCGGTGGAAATTTTTGTGCCACAGCGCGGGATCCGCATATTATACGCATCACATTTCAGCATGCAGATCTACCGCTTCCTGTCGCACGATACCAAGCGGCGCACTCCAGTATGGCACACTGCGCCGAATTATAATTTCAGTTGTTTTGCAAACTTTTTGCCGCTTAATTTTAAGCGCATCATTCTATGAGCGGAGCTAAACCCACACCAGCTGGCTTTCATGTTATTGCTGCCTTTGGTTAGTTGTTTGTTTGTGTTTTTTTTGCTTTTTTTTGTTTCTTTTTTTTGAGTTTGTATTTGTGCACTTTGTGCGCGCAAACAAATGCCCGAGTGTATGCGTCATGGAGGGCAATTTAGTGCAGCGCTGGAGTTCACAACTTCCGCTATTATATCTCTTAGACTTGTGTGACCCCATGCATATACACATACAGACTTTGTTTGAGTCTTCGCTATGCACGCCCGCCGCGCTCTGTTTACATGCCACATGCTGCTCTCGAAACTCAGCACTCATGTTTCCTTCAGCTCTTTTGCTTCCGCAGCAAAGCAAAGTTGATATTTGTTTCACTCCAGTGGCGCTCATATAAGTGTTTACTTAGCTTTTTGGCTTTCGTTTGCATTTATGATTCCTCATATTGCAATTTTACTGCACTTATTTGCATACTTAAATGAGGCTTTACGCACCTACACTACTCGCACATGCATATTCATGTGTTTATGCAACACATTTGCATTCTCATTTGCATAAGCTAGTCAAACTCATCACTTTTCCGCGTGAACCGCTAATAAAAATAACATTTTTGCTTTTAATTTGGTTTTGCGGCAGAGTGAGAGAGAGAGAGAAAGAGTGAGAGAGAGCGTTTTTCTTGTTGTTGTGTTTATTTTTAAATATTTTAGTTGCATGGCATTATGACACCCACGTAATAAGCTCAACTAAATCGCTATTTAGTGTCATGTGACTGTAGCAATTTAATAAAATATTGGTTTAGTAAAAGAACTTTTGTGGAGTGCTTATTATTTTAGACTAGATATTTAAGTTAATAACAGTAAAAGCGCTTAAAGCATTTATAATAGTGCGAGATTGGTTTGAAATTCGCTTAAGTTCATACGGTGTGTTAGTGCTACAAGTGCCACCGCGTCTTACGTTAAGTGCAGCTTAGGTAAGCGCTATGGAAATAACGGTTTCATATTTGTAGCTCAGCGAAAATTTTACGTGTCGACAAACCACTCGCAGTATAGATTCAACGCTACTTTAGTAAATGGGTATTAAAGTTCGAGGAGACAAGTTCCACTTTCAAGCGACCATGATCCGGCTGATCTAGCACAACAAAGCATGCTGGACACATAGCTCGTAGCACAACATATGTTTAGAACAAGCTGGATTCCACACTTAATATTATTATTCTAGCGTCTTCAATGTAGCTTTGGATGTATTATTTATAAAAGTTCGCAAACATTCGTACAAATAGCAATACATAGTCACAATATAGTCTCATAGCTCCCTAAATAAGTTCAAAGTAGCCATTTAAAGACTCACCCGGCACTGCAAATCTGCAAGAGTATTTGTGTTAACTAAAAACCTTACATAAGGTCCATCGAGCCGTTCAGAGTAGCCTTAAAACGGCTAGGTGGGTCGGTTCAATACAAAATGTATTACTTTCGAGCATCAAAGCCCCGACGTAGTTGTTGGAGTCAATGCTCAATATGGGACAGAAGTCACGCTGAAAAAGAAAAGAGCTCCCAGCCTGTTACTAATAAACTGCATACATATCAAGGTCTCTCTTAGCTCCCTTTAAGAGAAATGTTTTTAGAGGAAAAATATATATTGAGACCGCAGAAACTCTATGCTCAAGAGTACAACATTAGCTGTTAGTTTCATGAATTATGTCAATATATTCTTGCTTATCAGTTGACAGATTTTCCGATCCGTTAAGAGTTTTAGAAGTGTATACATCTTAATTACGCGGATATATGATCTCTGAGGGTAAATATAAAAACATTTTTCGATGATCGTTATGCGGTCTCCAACTGAACTAGGACCATTTGACCACTTCAAAGAAGCGTTACTGTAACGGGGAGTGTTCTATGACATTGCTCCTTAAGTCTCCTTTTTCTCTTCTTCTTGCTTCTCTCACTCAAGCATTTTATAATCAAAATTCGATAGAAGCATAAGGACTAATACTAGAAAAGTCGATTTAGCTATTTACTAGACTTCCAGTGAAATGCTTCTCCATGGATAGATGCTTCACTTGGACTGCTACATGTTCTTCTCATGCTAAGAATCCACTGCCACTACCGCCACCAATTATACATACCAACCGGACAACGTGAATTGAATTGAAAGCACAAAATCATTATTGTTGTCAGAAGAAGGGAAGCAAAGAAACTGAAGCAAGTGCTATTTTGATGCTCCCACCATTACTTCCACTATTAACTAAGCAAACTAAATGAGCGCATTGCCCAGCGGCCTCGGCTCTTCACGGCGCTCACTCGCCGCGCACATGCCAAACAAGTTCCTTCAATTACATGCCATTCACTGCACTTTAATCTTCAACGAGACCGGCGCGTTCGCCGCTAAATTGGAACTCATGTCTAGAGTGATGAATTAAGCAGAATTCAACGCGCGCCCGCGCGTCTTTCAATTACCGTGTAAATAGCACAATGCTGTGGTCTGTGTAACGCCTCGAGCTCTCAGCGCAACTCGTACAAAAAGGTGCGTCCGACATTCCAACCCATCGATGGTTAAATTGTTGGCTTCTAATGTGGTTCATGCTTTTTTCGCTGCACTTGGTTGCTTGGCTTTGGTCGCTCGTTCGGTTGACTGCTTATTTGTAATGTGTTGATGCGGCTGACCGGAAGTGCGGACTGGTTGACTAACGAACTGCCTGACTGTTGACATGGAAGGCATGCGGTGACGATAATGTGACAAATGATTAACTGTTGACGGCGTCATTCACTGCTGGTGTGGCTTTGCGGACGCATTAGTCCAGCAAGTCGTGCTATCAAAGCAGTAAGTTGTGTTGTTGTAGAGAGTGTGCTTGGTTCAGGCGGCGTCGTAAAGTTTGCTGGTTGGTGGAAAGCTGCGGTACTGGGGTGATACTGGAGCTCAATGCACTACTTCCTGATGAATTTACGTACGCTCCGCTAACTGCACTGTTAACTAGCTTCGTAGTGGTGAATGGAGAAGATAATTCTTTCTTCACTCCATGGAATCCAAGTGTCTATATTGGTTCACCCCTATTCATTAAGTGAATTTATAGATATCTAAAAGACAAATAAATGGAAGAAATAGAGCCGTTTCAAGAATCATAAATCTATTAGTCGCTTCCCCTACCCAAGTATACTTAAGATACGAATTCTTATAGTCTATAGATGTACTAAATATTTTTACTAAGAAAGGTTGCAAATTTCCTCATTAATCGAAGAAGGTAGCTGAAGATAATAAATTTCTCATAATTCATAATATAGTGTTTCGGTTATAAAATCCCTCTCTGGTTTGGAGGTCAAACTTTAAAACACATTTATGATAAGCTCGAGAAAATATGCTTTCTTGAATATACACCGATGACTGGTTGTTTTGTAATTTTAGTAGACGCTCATAAGGTTGCCACCCTCAACGTTCTCGTGGTATCTTACTGGTCCATGCGGAGAACCCGCAAGATTTAGTTGCCATTGGCTGGATCCCTTGACTGTAATATTCTTTTCGAAGCGATGAAAGAATCTACCAAGAAATGACTTTAGCTGTAAATCGGAACAATGAGATGGCGGTTCTGAGAGGTTCCGACTGATCCATAAAATAAAACAATAGATTCTGGTTGTAAAGAACTAGTATATGTGCTAGGCAATGAAATTCTTTAGCCTAAAATAAAATCGGAGGTGCTTCAGTTCTTTAGAGACTTTGTAAGACCTTATGTATAATACAACATATAATTTGATCAGAAACAATCCATCGAAAGCACTTCTAGCCTTGGAGAAATCGGTGATTTCAAGTAAATCTCTTAACTGACTAATATAGCTGGTTTCTCTATGCTGATTTGCAGGGATACTAAGTGGTCTGTAGTCATAGATTCTACTATTATAAAATATGTATTTCCAAGGGATGGCAATGGCACTTACAAAGCTTTAGCTCTGGTTGAGGGAGACCCAAGCACAGGTCTTCTTCATTCTCATTTCTGAACAAGCAGCATTATCGGACACTGGAAAAGAAAGGGCTGATTACTATAGACCATTGGGTATATTAATGAAATACATTCGAAAGATAGGTCGACAATTTTTGAATCTCCGACGCGGCGAGCACTTTCATGATAATATCATCACCCTTTTTCAAAACTGTTCCACCTGTAAACAACTGAAAACACTCAAACCCTTGTTGTTCCTTGCAACCACCCATCCGTAGCGCGTTTCCAATATTAAGCTATAATTACAAACGGCTTCCTGAGCTCTTCAACTTCTCAGCTCTTCAGCTCTCCATACCAATCCTCGCGCCAAAACCTATTTGCTAGTCACGGCGAGAATTCTCATTTGTGTTGGTTGACGCATGAAACAATTAAACTGTGCGCGCATCCGCGTAACATTTTATAATGCCGCTCCCACCGAAGCGACGCAAAAACTACAATGCTTGCATTACAAACTAGCTGATGAGGACACGCTACAGTAAAGCCTGAGCGAAACTAAGTAGATGGTGATTGTATGTGTGTGTGTGTGTGTGTGTGCCACCGCGCTCATGATAGTGTTTACTTAGCACGCTAGACGAGCTGTTTGTCAACACTAACTAACACGCCGATTCACAACTACGTGTCTACATGAGCGTAGTGAAATGCAAAAGGCAGGCGGCCTGGCTGGAGAAGGACGTGACTCGGCCGGTATTAATGGCATTTTCATGCATGTCAACTGTGCCGTGTGCAGTGACAGCAAAGCCGCTCCCAACAGCATGATGTGAGTGACAACGCCAGCGACAACAACAAACACTAACAAATAACAACAACAAGCAACAGCAAGCAATGGCTATAGAGTCGCTAGTCCTCAGCGGCAGTTTGAACACGGTAGAGTGGCGTTGGGTCGGGTCAGTGCCAGGGACATGGATAATGATTTTAAATATATCCCGTTAACATCCGTTAGCTAGAAAGTCAAAAGTGAAGTCATTTCAACTAAATGTGTGTAAACAAAGTGAAAAAAGTGTCATCCATGTGTTGCAAATAGCGAAAAATCTTTTAAATGCCGATAATGCGCTGTACCGTGCTGATGCGCGTGGTTGGAGGATGCAGGATTGCTGCAAAGAAATAAAAGAAAGAAAAACAGTGTAAAATTCATGGAAAGGTGGCGCCGGCTGTTAATACTAATGGAGTACTGAGAGATGTTTGAAATCCTTAGTCCAGATCCCCACTTGTTCAAATGTTCAGAAATGCTTTCAGTCACTTAAGATTGGAGAATACAGCTGTAACAGCTTTTTCCATACCCCAAAAAAAGCCTATGAATAGGCTTATAGTACTCCCAAGTAAGGTTCAACCAAAAATCTTCCAAAACTATCTAAATTTAATTGAAGTCATGAGTTTCCTCAGGGTCGCAGAGGTTAGAATTCGACCTAAACTGGCACTTTAGGCACCAAATGATCAAAAATAAGCTTGGCACTCGCAAAGACTATAGCAGTACCATTTCATTCTCCTCAGCGCTGTCCTGACATCTTGAAAATTTTATCTTAGGTGGGACCTCAGGGCTAAATAATGAGACCATCCCTACCATAATTTGGAGTCTACATTGATCTAGAAGTTTTAATTTCTAGCCTATCTAACACCCACTCTATTGAAAAATAAATTTGGTGTAACCCTTATATTGGTATAGCCTTATGCAATGTCATGGTGTAAGAGCACTTTTTCCTTCCCGAAATAGGAAAGTCTTTTTTCTGTAATTTGGCGTCGAATCGGCCCAATAATTCCACATAACAGAGCCCTGTTATCGTTTTCCCTTCCTCAAATAGTTTATATGGATCGCACCGTGTGAATGCCAGAAAACGGCGACCTTCACCTTTCCGGCTGATAGGATAAGACAGGCTTCATTGGAACGGGTTTGCCGCTGATTCCACCCACTCTTTCGACGATTGCTTGGTTTCGAGTATATATTAATGGCTCCATGCTTGGTCGACGGTGACGAAAGTACGCAAAAACTTCTTCGGATTGAGCTTGAACAGCATCAGGTACTGCTATAAAGTGATATCACGATTGCGCTTGTTATCCGAAGTGAGAAAATGTGGCATCCATCGCGTCTACAGCTTTCTCATACGCGAAATTTCATACAGTATATGGCTACATTAAAAAAAAAAGTAAATAAATTTGACAATTATTGGACAAATGACTGTCGTGTGCAAAAAGCAATTCATCAGACCACAGTAAAAACTTGTCAGACATGACGTGAAAAAGTGAGTTAATTATTGCTGAGCTGATGGTTGCGAGAAAAAATTTGTATAAAATATTTGCATTGCTCTGCTGCCGTAAGCAAGTGTAAGAAAAAGTGGCAAACTGGCGTAACCAGGCAGAGAAATGGAATGACTCTTGGCCGATGGGTCTGTAAACAGTTATCAAACAGTAACAGAAATTTCATTCTCGAGTTAAAAATTTAAATTACCTCAAAATAATTGAAAAGATATATATTTTTATTTACATAAATGCATAAAAAAATATTTTCATGCAGCGTTAAAGAACTAGTTATATACTAGTCTATTTGTCACCACTTTGCATACAGAAAAAAACTTACCATAACGAAATTTTCGCTTAGAAACCACCACTATAAACATAACAAGCTCTTCACGTGTCGAGTGCCGGCTCAAGTGTTGTTGTTGAAACACTCACACAGCTGAAGTTGCCTGCCTTATATTATGATGACGAAGGCGTTGATGAGGTTGCGGGTGGGCGGGCATTCGGCTGCGATAAAGCAACACTCAAATGCGCGACAATTCCCTTGGCGTCACTTTAGCGACGCTGCCACAAATACTTTTCCGCAACCACACGCACAAACACCTACCTACACATACACATACACATACACACACTTGCATAGTTAAGCGTGCCTGTATTATATAAGACACAAAATGGTCATATTTGGTTTATTCAGCTGCTTTACAGGCAACAAATACAACAAACCAACAAGAAGCCAACAACAAACCGGCAATAATGTCGGCGCCTGACAACGAAGTGCTGATGTCTGTGAAAAGTGTAGCTGTCTCTAAGGCAAGTGAGTCCGTGCCACACTTTGGGGAATTGGCTAGGTAGTCCTTGGCTCGTTATACAATTGCGCAAGGTAATTTGAGTTGAGCGCACAGTTGTATTTGTTTTGCTTGTATGCAAGTGACTAGTGGCAAGCACTTCATAAATATGTTGCATGTACTTGTTGTGCCGTTAAAGTAAATATGTTTTATTAAAAAGGTCAATCACTTTGAAGGAGCTTTCTTACCGTTGCCGTGAATGAATTCGACTCGACTTGCTTGCATGAATGAAGAGGGGCACATACTGCAGTTAATTATTAATTAAGGGTTTAAAGCTTTATGTTTTTAGGCTTTCGACACTTTCTTCAGAATTAACGGAATACGCATTTACAACTGCCAAAATCTAGCATAATTTTAAGTGTGAATATAAATCTGTAAGTTTGTGCTTTTGAAGAGCTAAAAAGCTTTTTAAAAAATCCCCAACCGTTCAACGTATACCTAAACCGAATTTACGGTTATTTATTTCAACGAAAAAATTCCACTGGCGCTCCTACCTAGCAACGACGTCACCAGTGCATTAATTTTATCAAGATATTCACCCTAACCTTGGGAATAAAATTTACTGGCACCAGTTCACAACAAATTTATGTCGCAGAGAAAGGAACGGAAGGCATGGACCTAGACATAGTGGCTATAGGAATTCCCTTTCCCCCATTGCAGGTCCCAATTTCGTTCTAAGAGATTAAGCCGTTAACGTTCCAGGAGTTCGTGGCTCGTGCCTAATATAAGTACTTCGATACCGAGGCATTGTAGGAAATGAGCTAACAGACGACTTAGTCCGTTCAGATCGATCAGACCAGAGTTGTTCTTCACAGTGGCTGCCTATGCTATTAAGGAGGAGTTCCCAAAGAAGAGAGCGTAGAGAGAGAGAAATATAAGTACTGGGCTCAAAGTAGTTGCTTGTGACAAGCAAAAATTACTACTGCGAAGGTTTAACCGGAAAAGGTTCAAATCAAATAATCAACCATTCCATAGATGGACTAAGTATGCATAAATACAAGAAATGCATATTCTCAACAAAATAATGTCGTTTCGACTACTGCGGCTTACTGTTAGACTCACCAAAACACCAGCGATTCAATGCAAACTCTTGCTGATTATGCCAATCTATATGACTTATGCCAGTTGTTGTTCGATTCGTTACTCTTACAATTTATATGAAGTTAAAGTTAAGCTTAAGATTAAATAGGAGAATCAGAGTCAAATATAAAATGAGCGGACAAATTATTATCTTGAAAGATTAAACAACAATTGAAAATGGTAATGAAAGTGAAATTAAAATGCAAATGTAATTGAAAATAGGGGAGAAGATAGAATGCGGAAAAAGAGAAAATCTGAATGGAAGTGCTTGAGTACTGAGAAAATATGCAACCGAGAATGCAACAAATAAATCAGACAAAAGGCGAAGTGAGCAGCCGAGCAACCGAGCGACTTAACAATGTCGTGACACAATAAAAATAAGGCGACACAAGTAATTCTCACTTTGCGGCGAAAGCATGGAAATGGAACAGGAAAGTGAATGGGTGAAAAAATTATGCCCGAGGACACACCAAAAAGCTACCAAGTAGTAATGAAATAGTGTGAACGAGGCACAACAACAACGGACAGTAGTAATTGATAAAGGAAAGTGACAGCGACGCGCACAATGGCAACGCGATGAAATAATATTAATGGAGATGGCAAAGTATTATATATAAATAAAAGGCGAAAATAAAATGAGTTGCAAGAAAAATTTTATTAAGCACAAAAAACAAACAAAAAAACAACAACAATGGGGAAATGTTATAAAGCAAAATGAAGGAGATGACAGTGGCAGTGCTACAGCCGAACATATGCAAGGACATTTAATAAAAGCTTACTTACAAATATGGTCAAGTATATATATATATAAATATAATATCTGGGTAAGTCAGTTGAAATGTGTAAAAGCACATCTCGAGTTGGAGAAAGGCAGTGAAAATTCACAAATACCTGGTACTCGAGTTCCAGGGATTTTAGTGAATGGTTCCAAGTGAACGGTAGACCAACGAATGGGTTCCACATGCGAACTCTGAACCGGTGAGGTAGATGTGAACAGATTTGAACCAGTTTTCAGTTCCTTTCTTCTTGCACATATATTATGGAGTTTTCATCTACTGTTGAGTTTTGTGTTCTTAAGAAAACACAATGGGTGAAAATAAAATCGAAACTAGTCGAAAAATATTGTAGCAGATAATGATATCTTTAGTTGGGCGATCGGAGATTTTATGTATCGATGATATAAGCGCTAAAGTTGACTTTAGTAAAACATATATCAGAAATTTTTAAAGAGTATTGAAATAAGACGATACTCTTGAAGGAGGAGAAGGGAAGAAGAAGAAGACTAAGTCAAGAACGTATATCGAAGTATAAAAGTATGTCAAATCGATTTAAAACTGCGCAAAATATAAGAAGTGATTTTGTGCAGTCAGAATGGACCGACGTTAGCCTTTGGATCGTACCTTGACTTCAGCAGACAGGACTTAATGGGCACCGGGAAACAAAAACACAACTTTGACCCGTAAAATTCAAATGATGTGATCTCAATGTCACAAATTAAATTTTTTATTTTTTTTCTAAAGCAATACGTGAACTATACCTTGAAATGCTCTGAAACTACGTTTGCATCGATTGTTAGTTCAAGCTGAGGTATCCAAATCGTGAAAATGGGATGAAAACTTTAGTCTGTAAATACTGTTCGGACTCTGAGAAGTAAAGCCGTAGAGTCAACTCAATGAATTTCGTCCGAGAGCCTCAAACAATACATACCTCGATAAATTTAACGAACTTAAAATATGAAATTCAAAAATAGTATCGAGCTTAACCTAAAAATGTTGAGGTGAGATGAGAGAATTCCACTAATTTTGAGTGAAAATTTATGGACGAATAATGGCAAAATCTTTAAAAAAAAAAATAAAAATAAAATAAAATGTCAGCAGCTTTTGCTACAAAAAAAAAGAAACAAAGCCATAGAACTACATAGCAAATAATGTGAATTTAAATGCAAAACCAACAAAAACATTGAAGCTTACAGCAAATTCTTAGCGCCAATCACACAAGCCGCCCAAGGCGCCGCATTGTCTTCGAAAAAAAAAAAATGCCAAACATTGAGAGGTTCCTCACGCTGACGCAGCCGTTTTGTAATTCATTGCACGACCAACAGTTGCACCATAAAAAAGCGACGTCCAACAAAAGTAGCCAACAAGCTGACCATATTAAAATAGTCACGAAATTACTGAGCCCAATATGCTCTATGGACAACAGCAAAAGGCAGTCGTGAGAGCAATGTGCGAGGTTATTATGGGATTTAAATAAGTACCACGCTATAGATGCTGTTGGGAGTGGCACAGTGGTTCGGTGGTGGGCTGATTGGGGCAAAAATTTGTATTGATACTAAGAGTTCTCTTGTTGTTGTACTTGCTGAGAGCACTTGGTCGGTTAATAATGCGGATCCGTGCCGATTACGTAGGCCTGACTGTCGTGGTAATGGAACTTGTAATTCTTGTTAATTATGGTTTCATTGGTCGGGACACGGTCGTACTACGACACAAGTTTTAGTCATGTAGAGCAAGCCTAACAGAAAACTGTCTGTAACTCTATGGACTAACCAGGGAAAACCGATTTGATGTATAATAGCACCAAATAGAGTGTCTTAAGGAACTCTCTCTCTCTCTCTCACTCACTCTGGAAGGGGCTTAGCAATCTTATCTGAGGTCAGACCGTTCTAAATTGATTGGAACTGAAATCTAATTCCTTTGGTGAATTTTTCACTAAACAAAATTTCGCTATAATTTCTTCATGTGGTTATTTTCTGATTCCAAATCGGGAAGCTTTATTATGGATAAACGAAAATTTGGTCAGCGAAATAAATTGAAATTTTTAAATTTTCCATGAATTTTATTTTCAATAAAAGAAGAAAAACATTTTCAGCTGAAAACCTAAATTTACATATTATTATTTCTTTTCGTTTTTTCGAAATAATAAATATCGGTTCAGAATCAGTGTGTTTTTTGTATTTTTTGTTACAATAATTACACGAAATTGCCCACTGTTTCGCAACTTCATTATTTTTACTGGCTTAAAGTCCGTTCACCATTTGAGGCCAACGCGAAGCAAAGCACAAAAGCAAAGTAAAGGAAAAGAAAGCATTTCTCGCGATATAAAAGCAACGAAGCTGTGAATGAGCAACTTCCAAGAGGCGTGAAAAAATATTTAAATTTTAATTGAGTGCGCGAAGTATAAAAAGGCAATAAAAAAAAGCAGGCGCTATATGAAAACAACAATTAACACCAAACACATATTTGAACTTTCAAAAACAACAACAATAAGGTCAGCAATAATTTGAGTAAGACTTTATATGCGCCGCTTGCAGGCGAACCACTTGAAGAGTCTTCTTTGCTGTCGCTCTTTTCCACTCCACACCAAACACTCGCGCGCTCCCTGCTGGCTGCCGGCTGCTGGTCACCCCACAGGGGAAAAGCTGTTGGCTGGCGCGCTTTCGCACTTACACGAATGCATATTAATTAAATATGAATAAAAGAGTGAAGCACACCGGGGGGGGGTTAGCTGTGAAAAAAAAGGCTAAGCTAATGAACCCTGTTCTTTTTTAGTGGAAAGAAAAATAATTTTTTTTAATAAACAAAGCAAGTGCAATAATAAAAAATTAAACAAATAAGCCGAATACACAAATGAGTTCTGAAAAAATTTTGAAAACATGCAAAGCGGTTTTAAAAGCCTGGAGCATGTGGTTGCCCCCAAGCCTTTAAAATACATATTAATTGTACGCGGATTATCTCTGCTTAAGTGTAAACCAGCTTTTTATGTCGAAAACAACGTTGTTGCTGATTGCAGTCCAAATAATTAGCTTTCGGGTAGCTAGGGGCACGCTACTTAATATATTTCGGTTTCAGTTCGTATGTGGCTCCGCTTTTGCTGCTCTGTTGTGGCTCGGCTCTTTTCATTTCGTGCTTTTAATGTTGCCAATTTAAAATTTTAATGGACGTCGCTTTATTTGCGGTCAAAGTTAGTTGAGAAAACATCTGTTTAAAATTTTACTGCTTTGCTGTTATTTTTGTTGACCGTAGTGGACTGAAGAACAAGCGTCTGGAACAAATTTAATGGCGCTCGAACATTAAAGCACTGTCACAGTTCTACCTTCGGTGTCTTAAAAATCATTAAATAGTGCCAACAAGCTCGACTTGGGCAAAATTTAAACTGTTTTTATTGACTCTTAGTCGAAGTAGCTATCGCGGGGTTAACAGCGCTGCGTCATTTCTTTCTTCACTGTGGTATTTGGTCAACAAATTCGAAAGACCTAATTACATGGTTTCTGCAATTCAGTGGGCCTCTCTTCCTCTTTTTTTTACTACTACCATTTGTCTCAGCCTTAAAAAGCGAAAAAGAAGTCGTCGACATGGGCTTCAGTCTCTTTGACTAAAAGGCTCAATATTAGCAAATCCTAGTTAGGTGTTCTTATCAGACCTAGTTTTTCATAAGCGTTGATGCACACCCTATATCAGAATTTGTAGAGCATCAAAGTTATTCCATCGGCACCCTAAGGCCACCTTGTATTATTTATTTGACATTCAAGTACCATACTATTGTTTCGGTTTCAGATATGAATCCCATATTCCAATTCGTGTTGTTCATGTGTCACTGTTATTACCATTCGGTTTATTTGAGAAGTGATGCCTCAATAAATGAAATATTCCCTGATCTTCAGTTGGCAGACTTCCTTTCTCAATCCTACAGGAAAACTCTCCAAATTTTATGGTACGATTGATAGATGCTTTTGGGCTTTTATAGACACCTATATATACTTTAGAGTTGGTGACGATAAATTTCAAAACCCAACTCTTGTTACGGGCTTATCATAAACCGCAAGTTTCTCAACTTAACCAAAAATTGTTGTATTACGAATTTGTAAATTGAGTGGAGGCGTGTCAACTTTAAGTTTTTTGTGTTCCATCGAGATACAGCCGGAATTTTATGGCTGCTCGTACTTATTATATAAGAAATTTTGAAAAAGAAAATGTTCGGCAAATACACGAGATATTTTGTTGCTTGAAAAGAAGAAATATGATACTGAATGGGAGGGAAGGAAAAAGAAGAAGAACAAGGAACAACTTCGATACATAATGTTAACCGAGCCTTTCTGGAACCTGTTTATATTATATATTAGGTGTTTGTGCAATTATTATTTCTTAAAAACAGAAATTAATTTAAATTTAGGCAACTTGAAAAATAATTATCGCGTATGTGTTAAAAATTCATACTTTGATTGAGCTCGAATCTCTAACTCTCTTCTACTCAGCTCATTCAGTGTTCTCTACTTTACACAGTTTTGCTCTCATTTCTCATTTTGGTACTTAGGGTTTTTTTATTCCTTATCCGATTGTTATTTAACTTGGGTGCAGTGTTTTTTTTTTATTATTTCTTTGTTTTGCTGGAATTTTTGCAATTGACTCTTACTTCATTTCCCTATATTCACAATTATAGGTCGGATCAGTGGCCAATGAGCAATTGACGAAAAAAGTTTGAACTCTTGGGGTTCTTTAGAAGATTTATTACCGCTTTTTTTTCTGTTTTTTTTTTTTTTTTTTGAACTACCAAAACGCTTAGCATAAGCCTATTTTATGTAAGTGCTTTTCAATTGGCTTGTGTTGCCAGGGATTTTGGCAATGAAAGGTATTTGCCCATTAAAATACTTATATGAGGTCTGTAAATGGGCAATTAAATGAGAGTGGTAGAATTGCTGCTGCTCGTTTTTATCGGCTTAATTATACGCATTTACTAATTCCTGGAAGCATAAGTATTTTGAGTGACCCGCATAATTTGTAAAAATTTCTATTCTATTTTCTATTTTATTGTGCTGTTTTGCATATGTGGGTACTTTATTGACGTTTCGAAATTTAAAGTGGCACTATTTAACTCAGTTTACGCATAGGCAGATAGGACAAACTAACAGAATCTCTCGACAGAGAAACACTTAACCCACTCCCACAGCAATTAGGTCTGTAAAACCTGAAAAAAATTATTTTGTTTTCGGCTAAGGAATTTTAACTCCGCAGCATACATAAAAGTTGTTTGGAATGTCTATTCTATAGCTCTAACATCTTGTAGTGCCGGATCGGACGAAAAAATAGCAGATCGAGCACCATACTCAACCAGTTTCGATTCTTTTCAATTGTGTTTGAAGAGCTGTTTATAGGAGAATAAGTCGGAAGTTATATCAAGCAAGTTTGAGTATTATAGTTCATTCATCTACTGATCTTATTGTTACCTAAATTTAAATAATTTTTAATTTAAATAATAAAAGTAAAGTTTTCTCCATACGAATAAATTGTGCTGTACGATTTGCCAATTTTAAGGGAAGTTTCTGTAGGTTCGGAAATATATTATTTGGTTTTTTAACTGTTCTCTCGTTCTTCGAGAACACGTGCGAAGTGTTTTTTTACTTTTCGAGATCGACAAGAAACATCTACTTGTTACTTTCTTGATGATTACAAGGCAATTAATTGCCTTTCACTTTGGCTTATTTTTAGAGTGTCCGCGTTAGATTTGGTTAGGCGTTACAATTATCAAGGTGAGCATTAATGAGCAAGAAAATGCGATACAGTATGGAAGTGAGGAAGCACTTGTTCTTCGTTGCTCTGAAAGAGAGCTAGACCATGATTCAAGTAAAAATACAAAGGTTACCAAATCACCGTGGCGCCTAATCAGAAACAAATTTTCTCAATTTTCTTTGGTTCACTTCATTGTTGGCAACCGGCAATGCCGAGTGAACTCAGCACTTGCTATGTGCGAGGAGTGAAGAGTGAAGAGAGCAAACAAAAGAGTCGAAATAAAAGTAATAATTATTAGAACACAGAAAAAAAAAAGTATTTGTATTATGTTTCGTGTTGTATTTTCTATTCAATGCTCGTAACGGCACACAATAGCCACAAATAAATCGCAACAATTCAAATCCATCTCAAACTTCTCAATTGGCTAGCTTGAAACGAGTCGATCCGACTTGACCACGCACTGACAATTTGCCACGACGTTTCGGAAATAGGCAGAACTTTTGCAGCTTATTTATTCCAGGCATTTCGGAAAAAGCAAACAAAGCATAGCTAGCGCCACAAAGTGATACTTAAGCAAATATTGCTCCAGTGTATGTATATGCGTGTTGGAGAGAGCTGAGCCAATGGGTTGTCGGGAGGGAAGTTGCGCCAAAGTGGACAAATAAAAGTTTTATTTGCCTTTCAAGGCAGCATGTGGATTGTTATCCAAATATTAGCAGCATGTGGCCCAAACTGCGCGCAGCACTCTTTATTTGGGTATAAGTGAGTGTGTATGTGTGCTTGTTTACTCATGTCACTTGACGACTGCCTTCTCTCACTCTCTCGCTGGATAACGCCATTGTTCGTAAACACAAAGCGAAGTACTTAAATAGCAAATTTATTAAATACTTTAGTTGTCATTCCGGCGCACCAGTTGACTGTATGCGCGTGCGTTTGGTGCGGAAGAGTAAGGAATAACAATGGTCCAGTGTGCTCTGACATTCAATGCGGATTTTAGTCGACAGTTTATAAATTAAATACATGTCGCTTAAGGATTATGTAGGAGAGTGCCATTCAAAAGCAATACCGTTAGCTGAGCACACGTGCTCACGCTGTGTGTTCGTTTGGCCACTAACGGAGGTAGTGTGCTTTAATGCTTTATGCTAACAAGGCAGCGCTGCTGAGAGAGAATTTTTGTAGGGATTTTCAATGTTGCTCGGCAATATTTGTTTTTGATTTCGAGAGATGAGTTTTTGAAGACTGAAACTGCCTAAATAAAGGTAATTGTTTTGTTTCCAGTAACCTTCTAAGAAAGTAGAGTTAATTTTTGCCACTTTAGTGAGAGATTGTCACATAGCTATAGTAATGAAATTTCATTGGGTTCATTTCTTCTATCTGTTACACATCACGTTCTATAGCACTGGTTATTATCAGAGATGATGTCAGAGAGATATGAGGTAATAATATAGGGTATCGAGTTCGATACATATGTCAAAATATTTAAAATTAAGAGAAAAATGGATGAAGAGAAATTACGAACGAAATCGGTTGAATGTAAAATATATGAAAGCGTGCTGGCCTTGAAAAGCTGGACCACCTTACTTACATATTAGCAAAGAAAATAGAGTTAGCACCCTACTTCGTCATATGTAACCATCGTAAAATATTAACAATTATTTTTGTACAAAAACAAATCTTGTATTGTTTCACATTCCAGTATGATTCTGTTCCATGGGTTTTGGATTTAACAAGTGTAGCGAATCGAACACATCATAGCTGTCAAACAGAATCGCAGAGACTGAGTTATTTTTTTCTCTCCGCGCCAAATATCATTTTAATTTCTGAGAATTTCAGACTTGAGCCATTCACAATAGTAAAATTTTTTTGAAATCTGTAAAATGAGACTTGGTACTATTGAAGAAAATACGCATACTTTGTGGTATCGAATTCAACTTGCTAACTATATTGTTGCTTTTAAATTTCTTCTCTCTTCTTCTGAGGACGTCTCTGACTTCAAAGTGTCTTTATGACGTATTTCTACGTTAGTATAAAAATAATTTAACCGAAGTTTGAAGCTGGCGTGAAATTGTAGAACCTGCGTTTTATCGGTTAAAATAAAGAGTGTACCACCCCAATAGCACGTATTGCTTGGAAAAAGATGCAAGTTACACTTGCATATAATAAATTATAATTTAGAGAGATTCTATCAAAACAAAATGGTCATCGTAAGTGAGCAAAATAAATTTGTAGTTCTTTGCTGGAGATTCTTAAAATGCGGCACAATGCCACGAGGCCTTTCTGAGTCGATAAACATCTGACAATATAGTCCCCTTTAGTCACAACTGCTTATCTATGATAATAATCCCCGTTGAAGGGTGTGGTATATAGTAGGTAAGCAATAAGTATAGTCTTTCATATGAAATTTTTATTACACTTTATGCAAACGTGAACTTGGTTGATTCTTAGCACATAAAATTCAGCATTAAAATCACGTGTGCTTAGAAGTAAAAGTCTATTCCAAGCAATTCAAAGTAACGTGGTTATGGGAAAGTAATAAAAATGTTCGAGCAATCGGTAGAATACAGCAAAATTGTCATAAAAATTTGTTAATAACTCGAAAGCGCTAATGAAATCACATGCCAACAGATATGGGGTCTAGTATTAAGTAATGAAAGTTTATACATGAATGTGTATATACAGGATGTGCCAACTATTAGCTCGGTATGTGAAAAATTAATAATTTTAACAATTTTTAACCGATTGAGTTAGTTAGACATACTTCGTACTTAAATTTAGTATCATGAGTCTCTTCGTACCCAAAAAAAACTTCGCTGAGTTGTGTTGACTCAATAAGTATATCGATCATGTTTGAGATACCTGAAATGCTATTGCTTCCCTGAAAAGTGACTATTTGTATTGACGGTTGATCAAAGTTTGGATCAGAGTTTTGTTCGATAGACGATGGGAACGATGGGATCGATAGCGCTGAAAGTTGATGCAAGTTATCTAACCGAAAATGCGTAAAAAGGTCTTGATGATTACTGCCTTGGACCAAGAAAACGCGATTCAAACTATGCAGTTTTTGTAACATGCCCACGTTAAGGATGGCGCACCCTGTATGTTTGCATATAATTTTATGGCGCTTTATAGTGTTCTTTTGAAAGCGGTGCCTTCTATTATTAACTTTTCAGCTCTCTTCAGTGTAAATTTTCATATTCTTTTTTGCTTCTTCATGACAAATACTTTTGTGACAACAATAAAAAACAGTTGCAACTGTGTTGACGTTGCTTGGCGAAGTCGAACTCCACAACACAAATGAAAATAAAAATTAAAATAAATACGCTTATAAAAACGTAGAAAATTTGCTTGAATTCTTCGAGTAAAGAATTTTACAAAAACTTTTCGTACTTGTTGAGCGGCTTAAAACGCTACACGCTTATGTTGTGTTATGTGCTAAGTGGTATGTGGTATGTGTGCTTATGTTATGTTTATTTGTGAACTACTTTTAATACTTTTATGCTTAGATAAGGCTTTTCCTACTATATTTTCGAAAGCATTTCTTTTTCTAAATTTTTCGTTGTTTTAAGAAAACTTATCACTAAGCTCGGGCATGCTCTCTAAGTATCTATGTACAGCGCTGAATTGAGAGTTATATCCCAGCAGGCAGCGCAGTGTCTACATAGTGAGTGTATGAAAGGGTTAGTTAGAGAGCGTGCAAATGCTGACTGAGCAACCAAAAAAAAAAAAAAAAGAAAAATAGTTTTTTAAGTAAAAGTTTTAGACAACTTCATTTGGAGTAGTCAAAGCCCATCTATGAATGCAAATACTAACCTCACCTATATATGTGTATGGATACATATATATACATCTATTTATTTAAAGCTAATCACCGTTGAGTTTGCATTTTTACACTAGAACAGCAAAAAAAAAAAAGAAAGCTAAAGCAAGTCAAGAACTCCTCTGTTGAGTACATTAAGGTGCATTTAAGCGTCTTCGTTGCTTGGCAATTTTTTTGCGTTTTCTTTACCGCTACACCGCTGTTCAGGGTTTTGCACTTGGCGTATTTTCCACGCTTCCATTTCACTTTATTTTTATTTCTTTCAAAAAAATTTTTATAAACTTTTAGCTTCGGCTGCTTTGTTCAGCACTTAGCGCTTCTTATGAAATTTTCTTTCGTGTTTTTAAAGCACTTCTTGATAGAAGCCGTGAGATGCAAATAGCATAGTAAACATATAAATACAACAAATGAAGTTAAAGCTGAGAACAATAGGTGTAAAATGAAAAAGAAACGAAGTTTTTTAAACTTCTGTGAATAAGTTTTTGCAGCTTTGATTTGAGCGCTTCAAATTTAAAATTCATTTTAATAGCGTTCTTAACTAACATTTGAGACTGCTGAATCTCTTAAAATAACTAAAATTTGTTTAGTGATTGAGCTCAATTGCTGCTTCTAATTATTTTTAGTAAAGTCTTCATAATTGCAGAGTAGAAAGATTCGGCAATATATTATTTAATCAGTATTAAACACAATATATTTTAGGTGTTTTAATCAGTTTTATTTTGTTCGATAAGTGACGATCCCATTAAAAAATTTATTTAAAATTAACTTCTCGAATACATTTCGGAAGTTTTCCTACAGTGCTTTATTTATGGCACACATTTCATGCAGTTTCATAATTACCTATAGGTGGCAACGCTATTCCAAAATGTATAATTTGTAGACTACTTGGAAACATATTGGCAGTTTTTCTAAACTGCTTTATTTACGGCACATATTTCCTAATATTTTTTACTTTTTTCTATATGTGGCAACCCTGCTTAAAAAATTTTAAAATGAAAAAGTCTTGTATAAATAATCTTATGTAAGACGCCTTTAATGTTTTTTCTTCGCACAACGCACATTTTGCAATATTTCATATTTTATATTTTTTCTGTAGCTGGCAACCCTATTACAAAGTGTTTAAATTGGGAGCTTCTTAAACAAACTTCAATGGCTATTTTCAGCTTTTACATTTTCGCACATATTCTGCAATATTTCAAATTTAACTTTTTTCAATAGGTGGCAACCTTACTAGAAAACTTATCCCAATAAAAATTTTCAACAATAACTGCTATTTAATATGCGTATTGTTTTATTTTTTTCCCCCCGTTTTATTCCGCAAAGATGATTTTAGTTACTCTGGAAACTCATTTGGAAATTTGATCCGGAAACTATATGCTGATAAACAAACTACTGAAGTCTTATTAGTGTATACTTTGAAGGAAAATGTCAAGCATGCAAAACGGAAGAGCCAGCCGAACGGTGCGGCAATGCGTGGAAATTCTGAACTTTTTTCGCCCAAAGCGCTTGTGTACGTGCCGCAAATTGCCATATATGTTGCTTAGAACACACACACATACAAAGCGGTGTATGTGCAGACATTTTAATACAAACGAGCACGCACTATATTCGGGCGTTGACGAGTGATTCAAGCCATTGCCGCCAGCTGAGTGGGTGAAAATGTTTTCGCAAATTTGCTAATATAAACTGTGGCATGCAACTCACTTGTGCACATATGCGTACAACAACAGGCGCATTAAAATTTATATTTATTTTTCCGAGCGCATGGTTATTTAGGCGCATATATAAGCTTCTTATATTATATTTATTTTGTGTACTTATATGTGTGTTTGTCTGTGTGTGTACATTTGTTTGCACTGAAAAAGTTAATCACATCTGTGGGCCGTTGGTATATGACAAAATAGTTCGTGCGTCGTCGAAAGTTGTAGACACAAACAAATTTAGAAAACCAGAGGAGCGCAAGCTAATTTGAATAAATTCATTTGGCGTAAATGCCAAAATGAAGTATGCGCATTAAGCGCTCCGACCGGGACAATTACATCAATTTTATAGCATTCAATTAGTAATCTTTAGCGTTATGTTACGTTAAGTCACACTACGTTACGCTACGATAAGTTAGATAATTTTAAGTTTTATTACTTCAAGTCGCGTTATTTCTTGTTATGGTTCGATACGTTACTTTACATTAAATTATGTTACGTTACGCTACGTTAGGTGACGTTATTTTATCTAATGTTATGTTTTGTTTTGTTCACCCAACGTTTGTTTGTAACACCTAAAATAGCGTAAAATGGAGATATCTCCACAAATCTTGATGAAAATGTTCCTTGGCAGTCGGAGGAGGTTGGACTAGGAGGGTTATATATATGGACAGTATGGTCGAAAAAACATTAAGTGCTTTAACTAGACCACAATTACAGTTAAAAAACTTAAGCTTGGTACAGAGGATCAGAGTAGGGAAGAACGTTTGTGATTTAAAAATTTAAAAGGGAGGGCGTGACGTCATCCTCTATAAGGTCTAATGTGTGCATTGTACATATCTTCAAGCTAGTGAAATCGGTTATTAACCACGCCCACCCGCCATACAACTGTTAAGTTCAAAAGTGCCAAAAATTGCGATTACTGCAATTTTAGAAAGCACTCTCATAGTTCAACAAGTTTACTTGTAGATCAATTGGAAAGTAAAACAATGGGTGTGGCACCGCTCACTTCTAAAGAAAAGCTCATATAAATTTTAGCCAAAATTTGGTGGGTGAAATTATCTTGACTTTTTTACCTATGCTTTGTTTTTCCTACTTCCGACATAATAGTACTTCTAACTAACAAAAATTCTTCCTCTCTTTCTTATAATATAAATATCTACCATCAACGAAGGTATTGGAACTAAACTGAGCATAAATAGAGCTTCCAGAATGTAGCAACTATCTTAACTTAAACATATCGAAGTCGAACCCTCAGAGAGGCTCAGAGAGGCTGAGAGCCTCCGAACCCATGGCTGACTTCACAACGAGAATATCGTTGAATTTGTAAGATATATCATTGAAACTAAGTCTTAAATCCTTACGAGTTGCAAGCGTACAAATTGTTCGACTGCAATCGAACTAAGCCTTCCCTACTTGTTTTTGATTATACTCTACCTAAGCGAATCGTTGAGAAATTAAATTTGTTGTTAATTTCATTGAAAAGTTAAAGCCTGACAAATCTCATTAGCTGAGAGTAAGCATCAAACCGACTCGTTGGTGGTAATAGCTGTTATTTACCGACGACAGCCGAAATTATTGGAACTGCGCTTGGCGCAAATTGGATTGCAATGCCGTTGTTGAGCCATTTGTGGTCGACAGGCTGTCTGCTAAGAATGCCTTGCAGGCATTTTTCTCGACTATTTTTCGAACTGCAATGTTTAACCTCACTTCCTGATATGCCTTGACTAGGATTTCGATTTGTATTTCGCTCTCCACTTCCTTTTCAAATTTGCTGCTGTCGCTCTTAATTGTGTGTGAATAGTTTTCGCCACAGTACAATGTATGTATGTGTGTTTGTATGCACACAAGTCTTTCTTTGGCAAGCTTTGCTTTGATTTTTTTTTTTTTTTTTTGGTTTTTGCTACGTTTTTTTTTTTTGGTTTTTGGTATGTGGTTAGCTCAACGAAAGTGGCAAGCAAGGTAAATTAGAAATGGCAACATACATTGTGGCAAACGTGAAGAGCAGGAAAACACTTGAAGAGCATGGAATGGCGCTGTGGAAGCAAGGAACAGATATCAGCAGTCCAAATATGTGGGCATGTGGAGAAGTTTGTATTATGTTGCTAAGTGTAGCTGAATAAATGGTCTACCGCTTAGCCGGCAGTAAGAAAAATGGAAGTAACAATACTTAAGGCTATCACGCATATGCATGTATGTATGCATGTGGTTGTAAGATAATCAAAAGCTATAGCTGAAGAGTGTGCGCAACCAAATGAAGAGGGATGTGTGGGAAGTGCTGAAAATGGAATGATTAAGTTGAAGCTAGTAGAATTACTTAGTTGCTCTCAGCGGTTGTAGTGTGCCCTTAATGAAATTTGTAATAGAGTTTGTGTGACGAGCTGATACAGGGTGTAGCAATAGCCTAGAGGTTGGGAAATCTGCATATTCTCTCGGCAATTATGTAAACATAGAAGTTTTAAGCACTGAAAGGCTAGATTTTCTCTTTAAATTATTCTGTTTTCCGATCCCTTTTCCACGTTCTTCTTATAAGTACTTCAGTCCCTTTGGTATGGGAGCACTTCAGTAAAAATTTTGTCGAACTTTTGACATTTTTGGAAACGCGAAATTTCTGTAAGCGCTTCCCTTTCAAAGCAAAAATCGTCAGAGATACATTTCTGGTGAAAATAAATAATACCATACCATACGAACTAACCATACATAACCTTCACAGGAATGCCGAAAGTGATTTTCTAACCAAACAAAAAAGTGTGGTAATAGTTGAAATATGTACAGAGAATTAATAAATATAGTGATATAGTTTTGAGTATAAAACTAAAGCTTTTGAGTAACCAGCAAGGACTCTAAAATGAAAGACATTCAAGTTTAACCATATTTAAACTTAGGAGAACTTAGAGAGAAAAAAATTAGAGAGAGAAAGAGATAATGAAAGATAGAGAAGAAGGTGGAGAAAGGGAGATAGAGAGAAGCAGAGAGAAAAAAATTAAGATAGATATAACGAAAAAGAGAGACAGAGAGAGAAAGACAAACAGCGAGGGAAAGTGATAGAAAAACAAGTATAGAGAGTGCGAAAGAAGTATAGTCAGAACGAGTGTTAGAGAGAGTGAAATATAGAAAGAGAGAGAGAGAGAGAGAAATGCAAAGAGACATAATGGTTGCTATAATTTAAAATTATTTGGGGATTTTCTCATTTTCAATACTCTAAGACGTGCTGTTGTGTTCCATTAGCTGTCTAAATATGGTATTGGTACAGATAATGACTTTTTATAAAAAATCATTCGTAATCAATTGTCTTGAGTTGAATTACAACAGATTCTGCATATTTATATGCTCTGTTCTGTGGATTTGGTAATGCTCTTCCATACTTTCTACGTCACCTTCCTTTGTTATAGGCTTTCAGTTAATATTTTTGAATTTCGGCTTTATATATAACCAAACCACAAAAGTATATATAGTGAAAAAATACAGCAATACTCAGTGGAATCTCAGTGCACTCTGTCAGAGTCTATTTTTACTTTTTAGCTGTGCAAACAGCATGTCATCCCCTATTGACGTAATAGGCTTGTTCCATTTTATTGTGTTTTTGTTGTGTTTTTTTGGCAGCCGGTAACCAAAAGCCGATTGCTATGCCATCGCGTGTCCCGTGACTTTGCTGCGCTCGAACTTAGCTCGCTTAATTTTGTGCACAAAAATGTCAACGTTGAGCACCTAAATTGTCATGATTGCGCGCCTGAAGCCAGCTTCGTGCTTTCCATGCTTGATTCTTTAGCATTTTATTGTTGGCAGCAAAGCTTGTTATGCTTGTAAGCTGTTAGTTTTTGTTGTGATTTTCATTTCCCTGCCTAGATATATATTTAGTGCCACGCATTCATTGCTAAGCAACAGTTTTCTGGCTGAAATTTGCATTAAGATGTTATCCTCCACATGTGTTTGCTTATTTATGTGGGTGTAACATATATGAGTTTACATGCTTACCACATATGTAGTGTTACATACATGTATATACATCTGTTAAAATCCAGCATGCTTCTTTTTCATGCACTCCCCCTTTGCCTACTATTGCGTGCCGCTCTTTGCTGTCTGCTACAACTCGCCTACTGACAGCTTACTGCCTTTGGCTTTCTGTTGCCAGCCTCCACTCGGTTCCCGTTCGTCTACTGAGTGCTTACTTCTGGTATTTAACCACTTCCGTATTCTTCTTTCATTGCGCAGCGTTTCTTTTTGTTCACTCGCTGTGCTGCTTGTCTGCCAATTATATGTGTTTCCTGTTTTCCTGTTTTCCTGTGCAAGTCGCTGCTAAATTCTGTTTTCGTTTTTTCTGTTGCTGCTCGGAAAACAACTACTCCTTTGTTGCTACATGTGTGGCACATGGCAATTTTTCGCCGTGAATGTGATTACGAGTTAATTTTCTGCTTTCTTGGAGTGCATGGTATACAAGCTCGCTCGAATAAGAGTCAGTTTTTGGTTTAAAGAGTTTTCGCAAAGTAAGACTTATTTATTTATATTTTGTACAAAGGTACAATTTTGTAAGCCTTTGGGAAAGTTACATGCACCAGACTGCACGAAATTTATGAAATTAAAGAACAAAGAAAAATTAAACAACCAAAACCTTAAATACCCACGTCATGCCCTCAAATGCTCAGCCCAACAGCCACACTAACTAAGTTTAAACAGTCTGCACACTTTTGTCTTGACAGCGCCTGACCTTTGACACATATGGCATTTATAACATTTTCGCCTGAATTTATGCGCTCACATAAGCGTCACGGTTTAACCATTTAATTTTTTATTTAGCCCACATACCATTAAAGTCGTACACCACGTCGTATGAGTGACGCCATTTTCGATGATCTCTGCCATAAAAGGGTTGCATAAAAAATTCGAAGCTGTTAAAAGGCTCATGAAACGTACAAAACCAATACAAAACATGAAAAAAGGATATAATAATATTATAAGAAAGAAATAAAAAGAAGGCGTTAACCCTTGAGCCGCACACGCCTTGGTCAAGTAATAAATTCTTATTATGACAAGCAGTGATGGAGCAATTTCTTATGCGCGTGCGTGCGTGTGTGTAATTTATATATTTTACTTATTTAGTAATATGCTGAATTTCTCAGATGTTCTCAGGTGTTTTACGCAGCGATTCTCACATAGCGTTGAGCTTACAACTTCCTTGGTATACATAAAGAACGGCATGTAATGAAGAAACGAAAAACTCAGCTTGTAGTTGGAATTGTCAGCTTAAATGAAGGTTAAATATGTTTGCTTGGCATAACTTATAAGAGATATACATATATATATTTCGTTTTTCTTTGCTTCAAGATCAGAAAATATAATTTAATAATGTGGAAAATATTAATGTCAAAATCGGCAAATAGCTTTTCAAGGCACCATATACCGAATATGAGAACCGCAGTGCCTTGGTCTGATTTTTTAACGAAAATATCGATCATTCTGTGCGTCATGTTAATGAAATTCAGAGAATCACTTTTCCTAGTAATAGTGTGTGGTAATGCTAGAAATGAACGAAATCGGTTTAATACTTCCCTAGTCCCCATATAGCTAATATAAGAATGTTAAACTTCCGGTTGCCTTCACATAATATATTGATGATATATATTTGATTTCATATAACTTATACCTCTTTTAAGTTAACTGTGTTGATTTTAATACAAATATCTCGTATACGCAGCAAAATATAGCAATGAAAGTATGTGAGTCTATGGCCTGTAATATAAGTTAATAAGATACCAGACATGATTGTAAACCACACACGGTCTCTTTCAATAATAAATTTTGAACTCATTTGCAAAATTGTTTAACATGAAGATTTGTCAACACCTGAAAACATTTCCCCGCCTCTGATCCTTACACATTGCCAGAGTATAAAATGTTCGGTTACACCCGAACTTAGCGCTTTTTTACTTGTTTCACATTTAAATTTATATTATTTGGTTTCATTTCACTTTGTTTTTTCTATTTTAATTGATTTTATATTATTTAATTTTATAATATTTTACTTGATTTTATTTCAGTTTATTTTATTTGCCTTTTATTTCATTTTACTTTATTTGTTTCTATTCAAACTCGTATATGTATGCAAATATTGTATATTAAAACATGTTGTGTTGCCATGGCGTATGAGTAACCTTTTGCATCCTCTTGGCACATAATCGCATTTCGTTAACGAAAATTAAATGCTCGAGTCGACATCAAGAACCAAATATGCCGTAACTTGGATGGAAACTTTAAATCGCCGACTATCTGTATCCACCTGTAAATTTGTTAAATCCACCTTAATCACCGCTTTGTAGCGAAATGGTAAGATTAATTGCAGTTGTTGTGCTTAAAGGTAAAGGCGTGTGAACGCCGAAGCCACAGCGGCTGTAAAGCGCTGATACCGACACACATGCATACATAAAGTATAGGCAAATGTATATATGTATGTACGTATGTGTGCGCGTGTAAGCGTGTGTGAGCTGCATTCTGCCGGTTGGCGTGCGTGTGCGTGCCGTCATTACACGCTTTTTAATTTCTCAACCATCGCATTCGTTTAACATCGAAAAGCTTATTTGCTCACGCTTGTTTGCGGCGCGATTTTAAAGCGCCAGTTCACACACACACACACACACACACAGTTAACTCTTGCAATGCGCTTACATTATACTGTCTTGTACACCGATCGGCCATTTTGTACGAGGTTAACGCACCGGCCGCTGGTCGTTGTTTTTTATGCATGCACGCGTGTATAAATATTTACACAACAAGCGCAAATGAATATAAATAGCTGTCTATATAGTGCATATGTATGTACATATACCACATTATGGTGTGCTATTTATTGAGGCAGTAGTTTTACAATGAATTCTAAAGGTGTGTTTACTTTCCAGTTGCGTATGAGAATGTGTTTGAAGGCGTAGAGTAAAAAATAGTGTAAAATGTGAGTGGATATTTCATGTAAAGATAGCTAAGGTAAAAAATAACTTCTTATATGAGGGTATTGGAAGTTAAGTTAGGTTAGGTTTTATAGCTGATCTCCGAGAAGAGACTCAGGTGTTTCATGTTTTATGGCTGTCTCAAGCGGACTGTGCATTGCTTCATTTACGCAATTTAAAAACATAAAAAACTAAACTGAAATACAGGGTGTGTCATATATCTTAATTCTGTACAATTTCGGAATGAAATCGGCAAGTAGCGAACAAAGCGCAGAAAATGCGACGTTTTACATAGAAAAGTGTCGTTAGGTTATGTAAATGAATCAAAAAAGAGTGACATTGACTTGACACCCAAAGCTTCAGATGTGACTCCGCCAGCTTCTTCTTCTGTAGTTATGTGAAAATCGAAGTATACCCAATACTGGGAATATTGACGAGCTCAAAACTGACGGGGCGAGGTCACCGGTGTACTGCTCGCTATAATCTATAAAATAATGCTTTATCCCATGAAGGTGGTCGATTTTGTATTCAAAAAGTAGTCGAAACGATTTGTGAAGTATAAATCAAGCATAAATAACTTAAATGTAGAAAGCGATTACTTTTTAAGTTATTCAAAGTTTACATACCCTTTTATGGCGGTACGGCGTACCCTCTGCCTATCACGAAGCTGGTGTATTTTGAGATTCCAAAAATTGAGTTACGCTCTTTTTTAAGTTACTCAAAATTTACATACTGCCCTGAAAGGCGGTGCACCCTGTATCTATCTGAATCTATCTCTGAAGTATTGAGAGACTCCAAAAATTGAGTTACGCCCTTCTCTTTCTTTTTTTTCTCACTAAAGTCGATGAAACAGATATAATCCATTTTATTGGATCTGTTGGCAACCATAATTGCGCTTGTTTAGTTAATAATATCTTCTGAAAAGGTCATCCTCGTTGATAATAATTTGCAAATTGTCTTCATATTATTCCTACTTCCACTTTTATCTCAACTATAATTTATTAATGTTTCCATTTATTTAAGCATTATCGTACTCTTTCTACCACTTACTTTCTTTTACTCACTGCTGCCATTTTATAATGAACTAAAGTTACATTTCTTCACACATTTTATTTTCGTCTTTAATTCTTCTTTGCTCTCGTACAGTTACTCAGTTAACGGCGTTTAATTTCTTATGTCTTAGCTCATCACATTCGAGTTTTGTTTTCCACTTTCGCCCACTTTTTGTTTCACTTAAATTTAACTTTAATGAAGTTGTGCAACAATTTTTGCATTAGTCTTTATCTAGAGCTTTGTTGCTCAGTTTCTTTGTTCTTCTTACAGAGCGTAATGAAAAGCATTAAATCTTTTGAATTAATTACATCGTTTCTGGTTTTTGCTGGCAGCTGGAAAATGAAGAATTTGTCTTTTAATTGAATGAATGAATAATGTTCGTTTATTATTTGCTATAAAATAGTATTAATGAGAAATTCCAGAACAATTCAAAAGAAATTTTAAAAGAGAGAGAGCAAAAGAGCGCATTTTAGTAACCACACTCTCTTGTTTTGAAAATTCAAATTCAAAATATGATTAGTGTCTTAGCTAAGCCTCGGCGGTTATCCGACAGAAAGGAAGAGGCAGAGAGAGATAGATATAGAGAGAGAGTGAGGAAGAGAGAAAGGGAGCTGAAAATTAATGTCGCCTAACGGTAAACCAAAAAACTTTTGAAACAGTTCGTCATGCTCAAAGATGGTTTAAAACTTATGGAACATTATAGATATTTCACCTTCAAGAAAGGTAAAGGTAGAGCTTGAACTTTAACGATTTCGCGAAGCTCTTTCATGGATCCCTTATCCCGTACTAATGGTGAGAAAACAGCCTTTTAGAGAACAAAAAATTATGATATATGGACCTTCTGGAGCAAGCATGGAAATTATGGATAGCCAGAACGGCAAAAACCGAGAGGTTTATGTATACGTGAGGAGTTCCCGAGATCGTTTCAAAGCATATGTTGGACTTTACGATGATTTGATCTTAAGCGTGCGCTATAGGGCTTGCCATAATTAATACTAGATCATGTTTCCATTTTTGTATCAGTTTCATGATATTATCTAAATATACATATTTTCTTATTCTGTATATATTTGAATATCTCTGAATATTTCCTAAAGCTAGAATTAAGATTAAATGGAGGGATCGAGAAATTTCGTCCGTATTTTTGTTATGATTGCACAAGTTATTGAAATGTTCTCATATAGCGGGCTTTTCAGTAAATTCATCGGTCCAACATTTGCTCTAGAAAAGAGTATTTCGTCGAGTTTGGACCAATGGAGTGGAAAAGGCCCCGAAGTCATTTTAAAGGGACTGCTAACTCGACGGTCTGGTGTTGAATAAGGCATTGAGAACATCGGTGGAGAATAGTAGAGTGACCTATGATCGTCATTTTGAAAAGATCGACTCCCTTTGTTTTTGAAGCATTTCCATTTATGGCAAAAAATTAAAATCAATAAAAGTATGAGCCTAGATGAAATGTTTAAAAAATAGTAATTTCTAACGGCTATTACTTAGACTTTTTAGCTATTCTAAAGCTATTCTGTCTATTATATCTTATTCTTAAGATTTTCTATACACCCCACCACATGCACGCCTGCTTGTCTTTTTTCTCCAACTAACACTTAATGCCACCACTGCCGTTTACTAATTTCTTAATAGTCCACAATACTAAATATCCAATTCACGCCTTGCCATCCCAACTCTAACTGACCTCTCTTATTAACTCATTCTCTTCAACACTCAATTTCGCACTCACTCGCTTGCTTGCTGCCCACTCATGCACGTCATCAGTCACTGAGTTCGGTTTTGCGTTGCCTTCGTTCATTTTCCAACATTTAGAGACAAGAGAAGCGTATATATCATATCCATGCACTCTTTGTTGTTGTACTTACACTCCAATTGCTTCACTATATCCCTAATGTCCTTTCAGCAGTTAATTACGACTTTAAGTATCGTTCTTTTTTTGTCATCCGTATGCGAGTTTTGCGAGGTTTTTATAACCCCGGTCTATTAAATGCACAAGGGTATTGCAAACTTGTTCTCTTAGTGGTTTATTGCCAGCAGAGATGCGAAGCGAAAAGCAGGTAAAAGAAGAAAGTTCCACTTTTTCTATCTTTAAGGGTAAACCTTACACTAACCCACCATGTCGTGCAGCCCAATTCTTGTCGCTTTCTCCCTACGTTCATTTCTCCGAGTCAGTTGTGGGCATGTGGGTATGGAGCTGTTCAAAGAGGTGGACTGTGAGCAATGTTACGGATGAGCCAAAGCTTTCGTGAAAATTGATGAAAAAGTCTATAGTCGAGAACCCTCCTACAATTTGGCTTGCAGACCACTATAGAGGTCGAGATCAGAGCAGAGGTGATAGCAGATCTACTACTCTGCAATACCGCCAAATTCTGAGAAATGAGCATCAACTACCAAAGCATTGCCATTAGGTTGAGCTTGAGCTCATTGACTCAATGATGAGACGAGCATGGGAATCGCTGACCACAGAGGAATCGGAGGCAATTGTAAAGCTGACGAGCTCAAAAGAAAAGCCATCTTTGTTTCAGTACAGCAGAATGGGAACAAGTCGAAGTGTCGAAGTCGTGGTTTACATTCGATGGTTGGCCTTCAGGAGAGCCTTATGAGCTCTGCTCGAACACCAGTACTTGAGGGCCTTCTGACTCGAGGTAAATTGCTGTGAGCTTCCGCTCAAAAAAGTACACCATTCTTTAATTGTTTGGGTATTAACCGGTCAACATCGAAAGAACGCCAAATTCTGAAGGTCGTTTGTAAGTTTTGCAGTTGGAAGAAGACATGATCCAATCTTTTCAAAACTTCCTTCGACTCCGTTCAAATTTTCGAGTGTACATTAAAGGTGCCAATTTTTTCTTTGAGTCATTATGCCTTTACCCTATGGCTATAAGTACATGCTTGGAGAAATTTTTTCATTTCAAAACCGAATGTAAATTGAAACTTAACGAATTTGTCGATTGTAGCGGCATCTAGTGTGAAATGTTTTTCTTTATCATATAGGTAATACAGCGTCAATTGATACTTTTCCCAAATAATTGTTTTACAAGTATTTCGACTACGGCGACATCTAGCGGATCCCCAAAACACATACATTTTAAATCTTTATCTAGGTTTTATTAGCGGATTAACTATCTTTCATGCAGTTTCGCCCGCATTTGGTGCTACCTTACCCGTCTTAACCTGTTGTTGTTATTGCCTCGTGCGCCACATTTAATGCTAACGAGCTGCAGCGCGATGTTCACACTTTTTTTGTGCATTTGTGTGCGCGTTTTGTTGTGCGAAAAGCTCAGCAAGCGATTGTACTTCAAGAATGTTAACTTTTCACTGTCGCGCTGTGATTTTTATGCACATTCGCTTCACTCACTCTTTTCACCGTCCACTTTGTCACACTTAAGTGACAGTTTCACTCGTTTACTTCTCATTTTAAGTTTCTCCGCTTTCTCTGCACGCTGCCTTCGCACTCATGTGTAAGTGTTGTTGTTATTATTTCTTTTTTTTTTTTTATTTTTTGTTTTTTGGTATACTTCCAGCGTCTTCGTTTTTTGAGTTGTTAACAAACAGGTGCACGTCGCGTCGATTACATGGGCAGTAACAATAAAAGTCGGGTAAAAAACTGCGCTACAACAACAGCAAACACCAGTTTATTTGCCCATTAAAAGGGGCGCTTTGGCGGCTCCAACATCAGAAAGGCATTTAACTTAAAACACTCGATGCTGGAAAATTTTGTTGTTGTTTAACTGGAACTTGTGCGCTGCGCGACACTTGCGCGCGCTCAAAGGCAATCAGCGTTGCGTATACGCCGTGTCAGTCGCCGTTTGTTTACCACTCGCAGCAAATTAGTTGCGTCATTTTGTTTGGTGAGCTAATAAAATACCTGTGCGCTGGTTTGCTTGCAGCGCGAGCATAGTGTTATTATTTGTTTTCGTATAATTCTCAAATGTTTACTTAATTGGGCAGGTTATGTATGTCAGTACTACTTGGAGGGCTGCAAGCTTGGAATTAAGATTGTGGAAAATTAAAAGTTTAAACGAGCCCACAAACCACTGTGGCACCGGGAAATATGTTTGGAAATACAGAAAAAAAAAATGCAAAATTTAGAAATTTACATTTCTTAGGAGTAAAAATGTTACGGGAGAAACTAATGTCTACCTCATATGGATTCCTTGAAAAAGTTTACAATTTTAATATTACTTTGGTAAGTCAGCACAAAAACAATTCCTTACAAGAATCCTTGGTTCAACCAACATTTAAGGATAAGGAGAATTCTTACATATAGAAGTAGAGGACATCTGACTCCTTTTAGAGCAATTGAAAGCGGGATAGAAACATAAATAGAAAGAGAGAAACCAAAAAACATGTATATGGAATAAATATAAACATAAAGTTCGAAGCAGTAGTAGAGCGAGAAAGAGAAAGGAGAGACAGAAATAGACAGGAGACAAAGAAACATCGATAATGAGATAGTGATATATATAGATATAGACAGAGATATAAAGCTACAGAAAAATAAAGAGGGAGTGAGACGGAGGTGACGACAGAAAGAGAGAAATACCGAAAGGCAATAAAGACAAGTATTATTTTCAAAAAGATGCCAAAGTCTTAAAAACGTACTCATCTTACCTTTTAAATCTTTAAAATTATATTTTCTTATTACATTGTCATCGTATAAGTAGCCAGAGAAGAAGATAAAGGTAGTAATTGAGTATAAGTATACGAAGAGACTATTAAGGAGAAAATAAAGTAAAAGTACTTGATTTGCCACATATTCTCCGAGAATTACAGTCGACTTATACCGCTTATATTTCATAAAATATCTCATTGCAACACACCAATTACACTTGAGCTGTCATCAAACTGCAATTGCCTTAAGTACCCATACAAAATCATCCCTATTGAGCCACTACAAAGCGATAAGGCAAACTCACTAATGACTATTGCTAGCTTCATCGCTGCTACGTGATTAACGGTGATAACGGTGATTAAAATTATGCTAACGCTGATTAAACGTAACTTTATTAAAAATCATAATTTACATTAATGAAGTCATTATGAAGAAATATGATGGGGTCAAAAGCGCAAATGCGCAAGCAACATTTGGACGAATAGATGAGCGTTTATGACCAAAGAAGACAAATGAAAAGTGGAGACACGAAGTGCAAAGAAATGGATTTAATTATTATCATCATAAACTTTCCACTCTAATTCGCTACTTCATCACTTTGGCTTACACTTTTGACATACTCCTCGCAATTAATGAGCATAAAGTTTGTTAAATCTTATGAAGACAGGTGTTCATCGGCGCGCAACAACAACCGCAAGCTAATGACATTTTCATAATAATTACTTGATATTAAAGTTGTTGGGCGGTCGCGCAAACGGGCTAATAAAGCTCGTTAAGACCATGTAATGGTGATTAAGCGGTGCGAACTTAGTGGCCACGGTGGGAAGGAGTTTCAATTGCCAACTAGAAACTCATTGATGATTTGATGAGCAAAGAGTCGAGGGAATTATAATAAATAACAATGGCAGCTTTTCTAAATTATTTTGTGCGGCAAACTTACATACACGCTTTGGCGAATTTTGGTAGTCGTATTGAACAAGGTGAGCCTTCCAATTGATCACATAGGTAGGAAATTATTACTATATATTGCACCTACAACTAACTAAGTGTTCTATATATTGAATGCTGAAATATTTTGAGTTTTCATTTGATTAAAGGTTACCAGCTGTTTGAAAAAGCTAAATCTAAAATAAGAAAACTAAGCGATGATAGTCAAACAAACAAATTTAAAGAAGGCTTTGCGAAGTGTGTGTGTGAAGTTGAGTTTGAGAAGTGTGGCCACTTGCATACAATTTTACAATAAATTTAATTTATACAGTAAATAAAATATTATATTACAATATGGTCAACAATTATAAAAGATGGGAAAAATATTTCTATCGCAATTTTTTTAAGGATGGTTGCCACCTGATTAAAAGAGAATTTTAAGCAAATTGATAAAATAAAATGAAAATTGGTACTGAATGGAAAGCATTTGAAAAATCTGGCAAGTACATAAACTTATTTTCAATAAGATTGCCACCTATTAAAATTTCGTCAAAATTTAACAGAGCCTAAAATGACACTAAGCAATGATTATGAAACAGAAGAGTTTAGACAAAGTTTAAAATTGAGTTTTAGAAGCGTTGCCACTTGCTTAAATTTTTTTAATAAATTCAAATGAAACTGTAAATAAAATATTACAATATAGGCATCAAGTCTAATAGGTTGGAGAGAAATTTCTCTCGAATTTTTTAGGATGGTTGCCACCTGATCAAAAAAGGATTTTAAACAAACTGATAAAAAAAATTAAAATTGATGCTAAATGGAAGGTATTTGAAAAGTCTGCCAAGCAAGTAGATATATTTTCAATAGGATTGCCACCTATCCAAGTTTTATGTGTCGAATTTTAAGAGCGACAAAATTGTGTAGAAATACATGAAGTTCCATATAATTGATCTCTCTATCTCTTTATAGCGTATATATCGAAATATACATCCAACATAGCTACTTATACATCATTTTCATTCATTTTGGAACCACTTCCGCTATCAGCGCTTATTACTACATGCAACTACTAGAAGTTTCTATTAACTTCGCCCCATACATATCTCTTCATACACATTTCTAGCGCTCTCGTCCGCGCTGCTATTCTATTTCACTTTGCTGTCATCAATCAGTAGAATTGATTTAAAAATTGATTTTCTAACGTTACTGTTTTGCAACTTTGAAATTTTATTACATCGTCGACTTTGCTTAAATTTATGCGCCAACCAATTCGGCGCCAACAATGTGCCTGTGCGCGCAGAAACAAAAAAAAGGGAGAGCTTGCGCGAGTACTACGCTGTTGACTGATTGATTAACTGGCGCAATCAGCGCTTGTGCTTTTAGATAAAGTGTTGTAGTGTTGTAGTGTGTTTGTTGTTATGCCAGTTGTTGGACGTAAATCAAATGCCGGCAGAAGAGGCAGCATTGTAGAGAGAAGTAATTTGATTTAAAATTGTTAAAATATTTGTATGAAAATAAATATTTGTGGCGAAATTAGAAATTTTGTGTAAACTAAACTAACTAGTGGACTAACTCATGCATAAAATTCTACAAGTAAGTTATATTTTATAATTGGCGGTGTTGGTGTTTATGTTGCCGTTGTTGTTGTTGCCATTGTTGTGCCAGAAAATATTCCTTAAGTAATTTGGAACATGCTGCCGTGTTGACAATTCTCGATCGGATAAAAATCTGATATCGTTTCGATTATGTAGACCCGACTATCGTGGGATTGTATAAAGTCGCTCATACGCCACGGTGTACAAGAAGAGAAAATTACGAACAAGTCGATATAAAACGATAAGTACCGTACCGATAATACGGTAAGTCCGTTTTATTTTTCAGTGAAGAGTAAGGAATTAAGGAAGCGAGGACAGTTTTACTTGGGACTTATAAATGGATAATATTGGAAAAATATAAAAATGTATATGGATATATAATATTGAAAAAATGCTGAAAATATTCGAAACTTTTTGCTAAAGTCTAATAAATATTTCCACACAAAGGTCTCAAGTTATTGACACACAGAAGGTCAATTGACCCACTAGTGGCAACATAAACCACATGCGTCGTATTCGCTACTTAATTTGCAGCTTGGAATGGTTCTCGCCTTTGTTCAAAGACTCAACTTTATTGGCGAAGCACATTTTCGAATCGGTGAGCTTGTTAACACCAAAACTAACGGGTCTAATGACAGAAAACCGAAAACGCGACTACTAAGGGGTCAAAGCAAACTCAAAGTGTAGAAATTTGGTGTGGAACTTGTAGGGATATTACCATCACTGGAACATTTTGCTGCCAAAATGCTGCTGGTAACGCTATTTGGGCACCAGGGTTTGATTTTCGATCATTAATTTCGGCAGGAAGAACGCTTTTGAGCGGCAAATCTGGCTGATGTGCAATGCTGTGAATTTTGACACACCCGAACTCCGACGCGATTACTTTTATAGACGCTCGGGTGAAGCCGATATTATATCTACATTACATTAACGGTACCGGTGCCGAATACAAGCAACGATTAAGCATACGTGCGATAGGATCGGATAGCCTTACCGAAATCGTATAAAATTGTATACCCATAAGCAACTGCGCAGCCAGCTGAGGCTGAGGCCACGGGATCCACAAAGTCCTGTTCCATAAATAATGCGAATGTGCGCTCATTCGAAAAATCAACAACATACACATTTTACTAGAATATTCCACTAATAACCACACAAGCACACAAGCACACACAAAAAAAACAAAGCACACAGCTTTCTACACAATTTTTATGCGCTCCGCAACAATTGAATGAGTTCGAAAGTGCTCAACACTTGACTTGAATGACGGCTGCGAGTGATTGAATATAAACTAGAAAGTACATGCAACATATGTTTACAGTGCACATGTGTGTGTGTGTGTGTGCTGAACAAAAGTGCAAAAGTGGGGTGCATGCAACGGTTTGCTGCAAGCACGGTCAATTTGTTGCAAGCTTAGGCAGCTTTGTAGCAGCACACAAAGTGCATAGCACGGTCAATAGTCGAACATTGCAAAAGTGGCGGTAAATGTAGTGATTGCGCGAGTGAAAAAAAGCAACACGCCCAACTGAATGCACGGAACTGTAAAAAATAGCAGTAAATTGGAAAAAATTAGATTTTGCTAAAAAATAATTGAATGAAATGAAAAATGCATTTGGAGCTAGCAGCGGCCTTTCGGCGTGATTGCCCAAAATTAATGGAACTGCTGTGTCGGGAATTTTCACTACTCAAAATTCAAAAAAAAAAACAGAGAACAGCCGTTAAGTGTTATGCTTTGTTAATATTTTTTTTCTGTTTTTTAAACACCAAATGGAATTAAAAATTGTCGTTAGATTTTGCCAGCAGCACTTTTTAATTGTTATTTCTAAATATTTTAGTTGCTACAAAATATTTTGAACTATTTTCATTTGGTGCGAAATGAGTTAAACATTTACAGTTAACTGGATAAATAATTTTAAAATCGTTTGACGAAAACCAAACCAAACGGAAAACCCCAGGCAAATATTTTCCAAGTGTTAGCGAAACTTTATAATTAATAAGTAAGGTGGTGCTAAGTTCGGGTGTGATCGAACCTTTTCAACCGGAAAACCGAAAATCGCTAAATCGGCTATATTGGGGCTAGGAGCAGATCTGCGCTAATTGCTTTTAATTTTGGTCCTAAACTAAAGTGTGCTCGAGAATATTTTTTCGGTTAATTTTATTGAGTTAACTCAAAATTTTGCAGACATATACGTCATAGAGTGTACTACGATAAGCATTACATATAATATAATCATTAATTACATATAATTACATAATAATGCAATCATTACATAGTGTAATGATAATCATTACATGTAGTATATGGGCACTGTGGTAATTCGTCAACCGATTTCACTTATTTTTCCCAGCAAACTATAGTATATACAAGATTATATGCTCACTTAATATTGCTAAGATATCTAATATTTTGACTGATATATAGGTGCAAAGCCAACTGAATGTTTGAAAATCCTTAAATTAGGTATATGTAGTACAGGGGAGTGCACTGAACCGATTTAGTCTATTTTCAGAACTACTTCATATTATTATCAACAAAAAATGTACTCTTAATTTCATTAAGATGTCTTCCAGGTTGAGCGATATTTTCGCTATAAAGCAGTCAAAAATTAGGTACTCGCACATTCGGTATCTAAAAGACTTGCAAACTTATAGTCCGATTTCGACCATTTTTGGACAGCAGGTGCCACAATTTTTTTGTCCTATTCCGCTATCTTCATAAGTATTTTGCTTACATATTGCAAAGCAAAAGAATCTGAAAAAATTTAATATTTGTTGTACGGAAAAAAGGTGTGGTTGTTCGATTTCACACATTTCCTGTAACTGTTGCATAACTATGTCAGTTTAACCGACCTTTTTTAGAAGTGTAGAGAATACGTTTTCAACAAAAGTGGATTAAACTCTCTGTAATTTTCTTAATTTTTGCCAACCACTTACTTAAATTTTTTGATAATTAAAAAGCGTTAATTTAAACGTCGAATTGCACGCACGAACACACAGGTGGCGCTGAGAACAATGTACTAAAATCTAGTTGTATATTCGCTATGAAATAAATGTACTTAAAAAAAAGTGTGGAACACTCGAGACCACCCTAATATATGTGCATATTACAGCCTTATGCCATGGTAATAAAATTATTATAAAAATCAGGGAATTGCATAATGAAAATACTTCAAACACAAATGCAAATAAAGAATACAGTACAAGCAAGTAAGCAAGTAAGCAAGTAAGAAGTATATATCGTAAATGGGAGCAAAATCAAAAAAATATAAAAGAAAAAAAAAAAAGAGAATGCCAATAAATATGAATGCCATAACTGGTTCAACAAATAAAATTAAGTGAATGTGCCTTGCTCGACATTCACAATATATTTGTAGGTTACAAATTTGCCGGCAAACAGCTGGTGCACCAGTAAACTGCCGCTTTCATAGAAAAGAATTGCTGCGCAGCCAAACAGTTCTGCTTCCTCACCAGCTATGCATTCAAATTCTGCTCCATAAAATGCTGTTTGTGCTCAGCCGCCTTTTCTGGCACACACACAATTTCTGCCGCCTGCCATTTGCCATGCCACAACCAATACTTGCATATCAGTCCTGCGCCTCGTGCGCCCTTCGGGATAACGAAATGCTTAACATAATATTTATTGAACCCCATTTTCTGGTGTAATAATATCGTATAGCAATTTGCTGCGAGCTCCTTAAGTACCAAAGCAATGTTGCAACATGATTGCACAGCAGTGACACACACACGCTCACACACGCACACACACAAACATATAGAGGCAGGAGTACTTATACTTTTAGGCAGCGTGCTGTTGCTCAGGCGTAAGATTTTCATGCCTCTTGCACATATTGCAGACACATAAGTTAGTACTTGCAATAATTTGAGTGCGCGTCTTTACAAGAAGCTGTGTGGAGCAGCAAAAAAGACACTTTGAAAAGCGCAGAGGAAAAGTTGAAATGAAAAAAAGAGGAAATTTGAAACATTTTTCATAAGAAGTTGAAAAAGAAACAGCTTAATTGTGTCTTTGTTGCTTCGCATAGAAAACTTAAGTTCAATTGTACAAAAATAACAAAGGAGAACATCGCATTTGCTCGAAATCTGTTGCGAATCCTTGCGCTGCTTGCTGATAAATCTGGCTACTGGTTAGACTAGCTTGCAATTTATGTACAACAATTTACATAGGTTGGTTAGACCTGTTCGAAATCACATCAGCACCGTAAGTGCAATCGTTTTCCTTTGCATACTATTTGCCAATAAAAGTCAGCTGATGTTGCAAGTCGCTTACAAAGCTACGAGGGCGGGTCATATAGTGACACTACCGTGACTTTTTGAATTTCTTTTTATTTTTTTTTCTTTATTCTTAAATATTTCTTTATTTTATTTTTTATTCCAAAAGTCACGTACTTATTGACCCGCCCTCGTACAATACTAGCGGGAAGATATACGTCGGCTGAGCGTTAAAATACGCGAGGTACTGGGAATTAAAAAACCGAACTATTGTGACTGAGCCGTGGCATAATCTTGAGCACCACAACTAACCACATATTATTCCCACTTTCGAGCAAGTCATTTCTTACTTTTGCAATTTTCCCCAAAGTCGAAATCATTCTGGAAATCGAATCGAAGTCCTCGCAACTGAACTTGATTTTGCCTTTCCAATGGCGACCAACCCTCCTCTCTTAACATGTGTTGGTGGTGCATTAAATGCATTAAATTCTAGACGGTGTTGCTGATAAGTTTAAATTCATTGACCAATATTGATCATAAAGTTCCAATAGCATATTGTTCCTTCATTCCTTTCAACGTTTAAGTTAATCTTCTTCTTGGACTAATTCCTCCAGCGTTAGGCGCCTTTAATGAAATCTCGTTTCGTATTTTCGTGAGGTATATATAGAGGTATATAAGAGAGGTATTCTGAAATTCTGGTTCACCCATTAGAAGCCTTTTTACATCGCGATAACAGGTTTTGGAGCTTGTCAAGCTTATGTTAGATAATAACGTATGCTTAATGACAAAATGATAATGGTATTTGATGTGCTGGAGTACTTTCTAAGCTTTGACATATGAAGAATTTCTGCATTTTGCCTTAGTTAAAGAAGTAACATTGTGGATTTTATACTTAATTGAAAAATGTTGCATGTTTGTTCTGGAAATGAAAAATCTCTTGCGAGAATTATTTTTTATTCGAACATTCCTTTCGATTCCTTTCATATTCTAAGCAAAGTCTACAACCTTACCAGCACTAGTTTTGCTCTTGATGAGTAGACGTTTTTGATTTCAGTACTCGAAGACCCTAAAACACTGAATTCAAGACTTCAAGCAGCGTCACTCATATTGCTAGGTTCAAAATTGTTTTGGAACTGAAACTATATAACGGGAAGGTAAGTTTATTTATAACTGCGGTCTTCTGTTTTGCTATTAAGTATTTATTTTTCCATGTATTCCAAAGTCTTTCCACCCTTTTCTCTTTTGGAATACTACACTTTTTATTGCAAGCATGGTTTAAGATTACAGGAATAGTCTGAGATGTCTCGTAAAACGTTTTTTATAGCAACTTCGTTAAGCTACATGCGCCACATACATACAAACGCCAGAAGACTGACCATAAACCGAATAAAAGGCATGCAAACGAAGCAGACTCTGTGCGGCGCACTGCCGAAAGAATAGTTGCTCGGAAGCTTACATGTAGCATGTGGAAATATTTAGATATAAATGCAAATGCAGCAAACATGTTGGATATCACCGTGCCGCCGGCGAGCACTCCTACTTATTTGCATTTCTGATTTAGTTGCCACTTTTTCATGATGTGACTACCAGCCTTTTTTGCCGCTGTGTGTCGCAGCTACTTCTCCGGAAGTGTTGCGCTTTCACATTGCAACCTTTGAAACGGTTATTTATAGCGGTCCTCACGCCGTTATGCTTGTCTACGCTTTTATGCACACATTCCACACATGTATATATGTATTTTTTCTGCCAATTCTTTGCTGCTTTTCTCAGCTTCGTGCTGTGGTTGTTGCATTTACGGCACTATTTGATTTAGCTCTTTGGTCCGCAGTAGTCGTTTGACGCTGCAGCTCTCTGAGTAGTTAACAAAAAAGGTTGTTGTTTTTGCCATTGTTTTTGTTGTTGTTTTGTTGTTGTTGTTTGTTGTTTTTAGTATTGCTCGTACGCACGTGTGCATTTTCGCATGTGACAACATCGCTACACTATAATAACAATATTCCGTAGCAACTTAAGGACACAATGGCGTGGCGCTTGGCGCTTTTGTGGCACGTTCTGTTGGCGAACCGATAAATTTAACTAATGCCAGTAGTTGGAAACGTGCTCCACAGTTACCGGCATATAGGTTTACCTACTCTTATATATTTATAAACAGAACGTCGCATAGCTTACAAGATTACAGTTGTGGCTCCACACTATACTCATAATTCGATCGACTTATTAAACAGATATTCAAGGGTGGCAAAAGTAACTCAATGAAGTATGATAAAGTTGGAATTTAATTTTTAAATTTACAGAGCTATCGCATCACCAGATTAGCCTTATCGATCTTACTAAGACTTTAGTGTATACTACAAAAGGGCTCACTTATAATAGTAATCGATCTTCAGCACCGATTGAAGACAGAAGTTAGCTCGCTTCTGTTTATATCGGTATTATTGAAGCGTATTGGTTACAGTAATATTTCCGGGGATTCTAAAAACTTAACGGTTAAACAGTGCTCAATAATTAAGAGCCCTGTGAAGTTTGTCTTGCCTTCGCAGTAAAGAAAACAGGAGAGAGAGAGAGAAACGTAAAAAGAGAGAAATATAAAGATGAAGAATAAGAGTAAAATAGAGAGAAGGAGTTGAAAAGAGATAGAAAGAAGAAGAAAAAGAGTAAAATAGAGAGAAAGAGTGGAAATGAGATAGAAAGAAGAAGAATGAGAGTTAAATAAGGGGAGAGAGTAGAAAAGAGATAGAAAGAAATGGGTGAGAATGAAGTAGAAAGAGAATGGAAGAAAGATAGAAATGAGAAGAATGAGAGAGAAAAGAAGAGATAAAGAGGAGGAGTGTTTGTGAGAAATATTTGTAGCGTTGTTTATGTTATCAATAATGTGGTTGTAAAGTATGAACATGGTAAGTAACGATCCTTTACGAAATTACGAACGAAATTACTATGAAAGATGGCAGTTGACGTAGACTGCGCTCTTGACGGAGTCTCTCATAATCTTCGGAATCTATAATTCTTTTACAAACCGTATTGCACATATCGAAAACCACATTTCTCAATAAACTAAAATCTGGGGATTCATCCATAAGAGAGCTAGATATATAGCAAAATCAAAAGATCTCTCTTCTCTCATTTATATAAGCATAAATTCGTATAATTTTAATTGAAAGCAATCAGAAATGTATGTGCTTCAAGTAGTGACTGCCTTGACCCACGCCATGTCTGCTATTTACCATTACGTAAATGAATCAAGTGAGCAGACTACAAAGCTAAAACAGAACTGACGATAGGAAGCCGAAGAAAAATGTGTGAATTGACTTAACCAAAACACTTTGAAATGAATTGAATTCACGACTAAAAACCGTCAACATTTCCAATGGCGCATATCTAACGAAGAGTGATTGGAGAAGGCAAAAAATGGTGGGTATCTTCCTTCCTTGCTTTTTATTCATTTCCAGCGCAATCAGCTCGACATTTCCGTAACGAAACAAACAACTGCCTGCCGCCGGTTTATGACTTCATTTGAGTTGACATTTCGCTGTTGCACTTTTTCATGCTGCCTCTTCATAGCTGAAAGCAAACTTTCCAGCATAGAAACAGTGGGAAGATGCTCTCGAATGTTCCGATACACTCGAGTGCTCAGTTAAACAAGGAAATGGTATATATAGAGTTGTGCCCAGATTTTTGATTCTTTGATTGGCCATAGTCTTTCAAATATCGAGTATGGTCACCGTTTTAACTAACTCAAAAAAAAAAAAATAAAAATTTATCTTTAATTTTCCTTTTAAAAAGGGAAAATTCCCTTAAAAAATTCCCTTTAATTTTTATTTATTTTTTAATGAAAAATGTGATTTCTTTATATTAGATGAAATTATTTAAAAATGTAATTTTGTTAGCAGTCTGTTATCATATTTCTTCACCAGATCTGAAAACTTTCAAAATTAAAATTGCGCTCCACAAAACTTCCAGTTCTGCATATTTCTTCTCATAATCAGAGTAAGCCGCGAACTATTGCTCCGATTTGCAGACTTTCTTAAACGCCAACTGACACATTGAGATTTGGGAGCTGATATACATTAGTCTACTAGGTCATACATTCTTATTTCTCTGCTTTTTTATAATAGCCGCTCTAATTCTGATAACTGACTACGAGTTGATTTTATTCTCTTCGGCTATATCAACTTAATACTGTTGTTAATTTCTTGCATAACAGCTTACTTTACATTTATCTATCAACACAGTACATCTATCTATCATGTCCAATAAATTTAGTGCAATTCATACACAAATACCCGCAATCAATCTACAAATTCACCACCTTCACCTAACCTAATCTAACCGCCTCTTCCAGCATTCCACATTTTCACACACGCCGCCTTTTGTGCTCTCACACCAATTATCGCCTCGCCTGCATCCCTTAACAATTTATTATTATGTCTTTTTAAACAAAACTCCTACTAAGTCAACTTAATTTTTCACACTCTCCACAAAATCCGAGCAAATACAATTGAAGTAACGTAAATTAAATAAACCACTAAGATTTGTACTTTGATTGTATACTGAATTTACACCAAATTTGTGGTATTGCAGCAAAAATGTTGCTTTGTTGACTGTCGGTCTGAGTGATGCTTCGATTTTCCGACTATTTGTAGCGTCGATTGTGTAGTGGACGCCTACTCACTGCTTGCCTGGCTTGCGGTCTACGCTGTACGCTTGCGGCGATGTGGTTCGATTGTTGGAATATTTCGGGCACCGTCCCTAGACAACAGCTGCTTGCTTGGTATCCTCGTTCGGGTCTGCCTTTTAGCTGGTTCATTATCCTTTTGCTTGGCTTTTGCGCTTGACTGTGTTTTGCTCCGGTTACGCACCCTAAAATATAGTAATAATATGAGACATATATATATATATATATAAATATATATATGTATATTTGTACTGTATTAAGTCAGTTGCTGTGAAGAGTTTTTCAGTTGTTGCCTCTGGCGTGCAATGCTGTGCAATCCATGCTGGTCTCCACTTTCATCTCATTCATCATTTGTTACCATTCAATCTCTCAACGGTCCCGTGTTGCCTTTATTATAGTGTTCTGCTGTTTGCCTTTCGGCTTTCGCATCCCTGCCACACTTACAGTCTGCTGTGCGTTTGCTCAATCCTTTTCACGCTCGACATACGCTCCATCCTTCTCCACCAACCTTCACTCTTCGCTTACATTTTCGGTCATAACAGCTCTCCCTTGATTTTGCTATTGTTTCATTATGTCGTTTGCTTTGCTATGCGGTTTGCGTACAACTTTCTTGTATCTCCAACTCAATCTGTTTTTGTCCAAGTGCCTTCGGCAAAACTTACACCAGCTGCCTTTAGCTGCTCCTAGCTGCACTCTCTTCCTACTCTTGCTGTAGCAGTTTCACACAATTTTCTATTGAAGAATTTTCATTATCGACTATCTGGTATCTTGCTGGCAAATTCTGTAATCACTGACTTTTATTTATAAAATTTCTGTTGCACCTCCCATCATACACTTAGTGATACTCACACTCGTAGCGTGACAGCCGGTACTGTCATACATGTTTGCCTCTCCTCGCAGCTTAGTTCAGCACGCCACTGCTCAGACTTCACCACGCCTACCCTCGTACTTCGCCCACTTTCGAAAATTTAACGCCCTGTACTACAATATTTATCTGCCTCTGCTCTTAGCCTTCTCCTGTCAGCCCTCTCCAGGTGTGCTTTCCTATCACTCGCAATTGTTTATTTAATACTTTTTCCAACTTTTCGGCAGCATTATTTTAGTGAAATCAAATAAATCCGCTTGAGTTAACATATACATGCATAAAATCAGCAGTAACTCGTTGCCAAATGGTTCTCGATTCTATCCACCTGGCGCATCATTGCTGTAGAGTTGTATTTCATTCTTCTCTGCGTCCGCAAAAGTAAATATATTGTTACTTAGCCAAAAGCATTTGCTTCGATAACTGTAAAAACATAGTGATATTACTGTTAATATAATTTATATGGTATATACTCTCTTTTACTTTGCAGGTGAGTACAGCATTGCTTGTGAATTCTTGTGGCTCCTTTTGGCAGCCAGAACCTTCGGTTATCAACTGCTTGAATAACAAGTTTTCTTCAAATACAAATTGCTGCAGTGAGTAAATTTTACTATTTCTACAATTTTTAGATTTATGTAAATTTGAAATCAAAATGCATTGCTATCACTGCTTTGAATCGTGGAAAGCAAAGCAGCTGCTATTTATATTCTTCCTGAAATACAAAGACACTTGACATATTTGAACAAAGATATATGATGAAGAAGAAGAAGTGTAGATTTTAATGTATGAAGTTACAAAATTTTTGTTACAGACTCTCAAATCAAGTTTGTTGGCAATGCTAAAATAAACCCTTGAAAAGTTTTATTAATTAAAAACATGTTTGTATAAATAAGTACCTTAAAAGAGATATATTTTTTTTTAGAAAAAAACTTAAAAAAAAACTTTTTAGAAAAAACTTAGAAAAAATTCTTTCTTAACAGTTAGTTTCTCAACAAAATTCAGTATGAAACTGAAATTACAACTTTTTATATAAATATACTATACTACAATCTATTAGCTGCTGGTATACTAGTCAAGGCTACTATAACCACACTTTGTATTACGTAAGGCGTTAGATCTCAGTGTATAGAAAAGCAAAGCTAACATTCCTGAGTTTGCTTTCGCAGCAATAATTTTTGGAAGCAGATGCCAACATTGCTTAAAAGTAACAAGGTTTCGTGGAAAATGAGCTGACAATAATAAAATATTAAGTGAGCTCGCTACGAGATTTTCAGTACAGAATTGAAGTTTGTGCGTTATATAAAATAGGAGAAATGGATAGCGCAGCTTGACTTATGATTTTGATGAGATTATGTTAGATCTACTGGAAAAATTATGCTAGCTGTAAGTCAAAGTTCTCGAAAAATTCGAACAATTGCTGCAAATAGCTTAGTCTAGTAAGAAATGCCTGTTAAATATCCATCTACTCATTTCTACCCATCTGAGATCACGGATACAGATCTGAGATGATTACAGATCTGAGTATGTTTCCGAATTTAATATGGATTCGGTATATCACAATGAAACTAACCGTGACTTTACATCCAGCTAAGATCTATCATATCAGTAACATTTTTGAAATTTTACAGCTGGAACCATAATAACAATAATAATAGTGTGCCTACCCCTATATGTGGTAAATATAACTCGTCGTTTCATTGCGGCAGCAGTAAAAATTCGGCGACTAAAGAGGACAAAAGTCGGTAAGCGTTTTATAGTTGAAGAACACATAGTATTTAGTTTTTGAAACGAACACCAATTTCATCTTACGAATAAAGACTAATGGCAGAAGAGAGGCATTGAACGCGAACTTCAATCAGTGGTCTATTGAAAACTAATTCCGACTCGGAAACAAATGGAAATATTGCGTTAGAGTAACTAAAAGTCCCGAGTAAATTTGTTATTAAAAGGAGAATTAATTTTTCCAAACACAAATTCTCATCATAATCGTCTTCTACCCCCCGTAATTTTTGCGCAATTTCATAGAACCATAAAAAATAAATTTTTTCTGAAGCCTTTAGTCTGTTTGTGTTAATGCTGTCATTCACTGTCAACTTGGCATAAGGCGTCGCCTTAAGAAAAGTAAACTTAAGGTATATGAATGTCACGAACAGATTTTCTTAATACTTTCAACAGATTTTAATTAAAACAAGCTCATAAAAATTCATGCAAGCATTGATGTTGAGCACCTTGACCATCAAAGGTGGATATAAAAAACAAGTAAGGAAAGTCTGAAGTAGGGTCGAGTCGTACGCTAACAAGCTAGCCGGAGCTGTATCAAACAGGTGGATTTGTAAAAAATATTCATGTATCCAACGACAAAAATTACACTTCCAAAATTTATCATCGTGAGCATTTTAAAATAATGGGTCCAAATCAGTCCTAAATCAAAGCTTCAAGAGAATATATTTATCATCCTAGTTTGAACTGTTTTGAATGTATATAGGTAGATATCTCATAAACTCCTCAAATAAAACTTTTAGAAAATCTGGTAAATTATCGCTAGACTCCAAGTTTGGAAAGAATATTGGGAACAATGATTTCTCGTTGAATTTCCAATTTCATGAAATTCATTGCCTTGATAATGTTTGATATAGACAAGACCTCGTTTTTCATGACTAAAGCTTTAGAGGTGAGTAGTTATATAATTTTAATATTATGTTCGAAATATCCGCTGAAGAAACTGATAACTAATATTTTAATTCTTAAAGAAATAATAATCGTTATATTTCTCTGAGCATATTTTTCTTACGAGTCTTACCTAACTGTAGCCTATTTCTTGAGGTACTTGTATATTTTTACCACAGATAGAACCGGACCTATTGGGACAATCGCCATCTGTTTTCTGCGAAGTAGACAAGACTACGCCTATTAGGAGAATCTCGGAGATCTATTCGGAGTAAGTCGGAGGTCTATTTTACACTCCACTGCCTCCATGAAGAAAATTATCTTTATGGGTTTGGTTTTATGTCGCACATCCGAACCAAAAATAACAGATTTAGTAGAAATATTTTATATAGCTAGTTAGTAGATGCGGAAACTGACGGACGAATATGCACTCTCATCGCAATCTCTTTATTTTTTAAGCCTCTCTGCTATCAGAAACTGCCGTTAATAGTACAAAATTATAATACCCTGTGGAGCAAATTGTATGCAGGTACGAATAAGTAACTAATGACACTTTTGAAGATATATATATTGTCAGGAATATATGTTAGTCTGTGGGCTAAAGAATTTATTTGCTCTCTTGTTGTTGCCGTGTGCTGCGATTGCGGCCGCGAAAACCAAACACACCAACACATCTAAATAAACACACGGAAGTAAAAGCTTTTGGTGATAACAAAAACAAAGCTAAAGAGAAAATAGCAAACAGGCCAGGGGTGGGGATGGTTAGGAGCAGCGTGTGGCAATGGCAGGTGAGCATGTAAACAGTAATAAAACGGTAATCGCAACAGTGCTGCGGGCTATTTTTTCCCCAGCGATTGACTGCAATGAACCAATAAGGTGGCGATGAGCGGCGGGAGGAAAGCGCAGTTAGTGAGTGCTATGAAAATAACTGAGAAATAAAAAGCTAACTGTACATACGTATACTTGGATGAATATTGGGCTGTGCTGGCAGTGTTTGCTTTTTGCTTTTTGCCTGCGTTATTGCTGTTGTTGTTGTCTTTCTTAGCAATGCTGCCAACGACGTTGTTGTTGCTGCAAGCGAAAACTGAAATTGCCACCAGCAACAGCAACAGCAACAACAACAGTGGGCAAACAGAAAATTATACTAGCAAAATATTATGCAAGCAAAATTTCATGCATGGTGTGTGTGTGTGTATATGTGTGTGTATGTATGTATGCGCTTTATTATTGTTGCACTGCGGTGGAGCGCAAATACCCAACGGGCACAGGGCTTGCATTGTCGGACTATATTTTCGCAACTGTATGTTGTCTCAGCGCAGGCTCTTTCTGTGCCCTCCCCTCTGTTGCACGCACAAATAACATGTTATTCTGCTTGTTGCAGGCTGCACGCCGGCGGGCGCTACGTGCAACTAAATAATTATTAACTGCTGCTGCTGCTCAAGCCACCACTGTAACCGTTCAAGTTCCGCGGCTCGTAGCTCGTTAAACTGCCGTTAAATAAATAACAACTGCAGTCAAGCAAATAGCAATAACAACAAACAGCATATATATAGCTGTAATAACGAAGCAGGTCGCTTTGCACTCTGAATCAAAGAAATTGCAAAATGTTGCGGCTTAGATAACAAAGTGTTTATTTAACCGCAACCCTTTGCCACACAGCTGTCCGCGACACCTGCTCACGAGCGGGTCAACAACGCCGACAGCGATTGCGGCAGTGGCGACGACAGCTGCGTGCCAACGCAACAAAACCACAATGCGGTGCATAGCCTTTTAGAGAGTTGTGCATAAGCGCTTTGTAATAAACACAAATATAAATTTGTTTATGTGAAAGTAGATGGTGGCGCTTGTGGCAACCTGTTTGGCTGAGTATGAGACTAAGTTGATAAAGGTCCAAGTTCAACATGTTGCATGACAGTTTTATAGCCTAAAAACACACGGCATATTGAGAACTGGAGAGAATAACTTAACTATAACTATTAGCTATTAATATTATTATTAGCATAATATGAAAAAGATTTGAGAGAAATATTATAAACTGTTTATAAAATGGCCCAAGGAACTCTGTAACTTTCATAGTAACGCTAACCGAAGCTTACGACACTTTTCGTTCATGACGTCACGGACTAACGCATTTCGCTGTCAAACGCACATCAATAAAAGTAGTGGAAGGAAACTGTCGCAATCTCTGTTTCTATAAGTGTTACAGTTTATTGCCTATTGGTTTAATATTTGGCATGAATACTGGGTATACCCTGCATATTTTATGCCGGTATAAAAACAGTGTTTAGATTTAATATTTCGTCAATGGTTCGATAATTACTGACGCACACTTGGTTTTCCAAACAAATCCACTAAAAGCACTCAAAAGCAGTCAAATCGAAAGGCATGTTTGACATTTTCAACCCTTTTGATGTCGGGCGTCTTGAAAATATCTATTAAACGCTGTAACCGACCTAGTTTGATTTATATTATGTTAAGGTGCGCCAACCTATTAAGGGCAGTAATCGTCTCGCGACAGATCATTCTGTTTGAAAAAGTATTCTATATTGAACAATTGATTTACGACAAACACAGGTGAAACAGTTACTTTTTGGTTATGCAGCGCCGTTTTATGAATATAAAATGGATTGATTATTTCTCGAATAAGGCAAAGTTGCTCCTTAATGCCACCAGATAGTGTAGTAGACACTAGAGATACAACTTTTCATCTTTCTGATTCATGATTTCTAAAGTATCTGTCTCAAACAGCCGGTGAATGTCGAAGCAATTCAACACACCCTTTGAATTTTATCAAACTATTAGGAAAGCAGCAATTTTGGACGGAACCTAACATTGAATTCTATCAAATCATAAGCCTTTAAGGGGAGTGAAGCAGAGTAGGTAAAGAAATTGGAGAGAGGTTAAATGTGTTTAAATGTCAGGCGTGCAGTAATTTGACTACTGCTGGCTTGGTTACCCAATTCGACTCCATTTTTTTTCAAACAAACTGAATGTGTTTCGTATTTGAAGTGTACTAGCTGCTTTGTTTGTAACTAACTTCTTGTTAGTTCAATTTTGACATTTTTTCAGTGGGTTTTTGCAAGATTCTTTCATGGCAATCGGTCTCTTATGACCACGTTAGCATGCTTGTCGATCTTACATGTGAATTACTTTTCAAGTTCTCTAGTATAGTCGGCGGCTTGCAATCACCTGCCATCGGTATTGTTAATTATTAGAAAAACATGCGCGATATTCGTCGAAGCTGTGCTCTCACCGAAGTTCCGCGTTCTATAATATTTTTGATTACAAAAAACAAGTTATTCTGAAAACTATTTCCGGTGCTCTGTAGCCGACAAGTAACACTGCTAAAAATTCTTTTACTTGTCACTCAACGAGCTACTTTTCTTTTTGATTTAAACGTTGGTAATAACCCCTCGATGGTATTGATACTGGTATAAAACGCCATAACATATACAAATCGTCATAAAATTGTTGTAAATTGAAGCTTATCAAAATAGACTTTTAAAAATATTATCGCACAGGGTTGTACCAAATTGCAAGGCGAATGTTAGAGCCCCGAATGAGCAGCTCTCAGCCACGGCTAAAATACGAACTCACTTCGGCTAAGTTCATCCGCTGTCGCGCGAATTGCCGATGCAACAACAAAGCTAAGTTACAACGCACGCCAGCTCGCGGGCAATAAAAACAGAAAATTAAAATGTAAAAGAAATTACAACAAATATAATAACATACCATAACATAGAATATAAAAGTTGAGTTCACGCATTTAACTAACAAAGAAAACCATTGTTGCACACTCGTGCTATATATGCGCACATAAATCCGCATTGCCGTTAGATACGAGTGAGCATTATGTAAATGTACTTACAATGTCTTGCTTAGCCATATTTTCTTTTACTCTTGTCCACGCTGCTTGTTAACATTATGGGGATTGCAGTGATTTTGCAACATTTCCAACTGGTTGCGGGCTTACACATGGCTTGACTGCTTGTCACCGGCTGCCATTTCCAACTCTCTTCCGATTCCACGCTGTTTAATGTGCATAAACTTAGCAACAACAACAACAGCAATAACAACAATAACAATAACAACAAAGTGAGAATAAGTTTTCTTTGTATTTTTTACATTGAAATGCAACGCTGCTTCTCTCTGCGACGAGCTGCGCTGCTTCAGCCCTGCTTCAGCCTTGCTTCAGCCCTGCAGCTGCTGTAATTTCCTCGTGTCTAACCGCGCTAGCTCGTTTCCGAAAGGGCTTTTGCGACTTTTCAACAATAAACAAAATGCATTAAATTGTGTGCGTGTGTGTGTGTGTGTTTATAAGTGCGTGCACATGTATGTGTGCGTGTGCAAAGCTTGCAGTGGCGAAGTAGTAAAATGGCAAAGTACAAAAGTGCAAAAGTTTAGAGTACTGTTTGTTGTGAAGGTCAGCGCGCAGCAGCAGCAGCCGAAATGCCGCGACATTTTTATTTCACTTCCTGCCGGGCGGCGAAGGATGAGTTCACGGTGGAAACTTGCAAGGGCTAACTTGACATCTTGACACTCGTTATGCTTTTATTTGATTCACTTTTCTCATTTCGCTTTCATTATTATTAGTACTTCCTTTTCTCTTCTCTGGCTGCTGGCAAGCCGTGAATGTCAGTTTGGAGCGCACACGAAAAACTGCAAACAGTTGACAACAATAATAATAACAATAAGAGTGCAAGTGCAAGCATAGCTATAACAATAATGAAAAGATAATAGAAAACGAGCGAACAGTGCAACAATTCGAGTTCAGAATATACTGCAAATAGCTAGTGAAATGGGAAATTGAGGAAATGCAAAGTAAAGTGCTGCCGAAATGCAGCAAGCGCATAAAAAGCATCAGATAAAGCCGCAAGTGCAAGCGCAAGTGCAAGTGCAACAGTAGCAAAAATAATCGGCATATAAAAATTCAGTGGCATATTATTGCTTTGGGTTTTGTTGTTTGTTGTTGCAAAATAAATCTGATATTTATAAAAGAAAATCGCTTTGCTGCGCAGACATTCGCTACGACAATGGCAGTACGCACACACACACAGCTATACGCACACACACACACACGCATGTGCACCATCGTTGCATGCGAAAGTGAAATTTCAAGCGGGAAAGTATTGGAAATAAATGCATTTTTATTTCTTATTGCCTACTTTTGTTGCAAACTTTCACTTCAAATTGAAGGAAATGGAGTTTTCGTGTTCACAGCAAGACATTTCTTTATATGTATTAATACTAGTATGTGTGTGTGTTTGTGTGTGTATTTTCAACTATATGCTCTCGAATAACTGCCTGCATAACTGCGTGCATTCTCTTATGGAACGTAGAGTAGGTAGAATTTTTCAATGATTTTTCTTCCATATATGCACAGAACATCCGCAAATCCCTCTATAAATATGGAATTGTGTGTGTGCGTCAATAGAATACTTTAATATGCATGTGAATGCGAAATAACTTTTTTAGGTTATAGCAAAGTAGTTCCTGAAGCTTATATGTATCAGAATTCGATATTAAATCGGTGACATATTTTTACTATACTACTTACTATACTATATATATACTATACAATCTATACTATACTATAATATACTATACTACACTATACTATACTATACTATACTATACTATACTATACTATAGTACCAATCACATACCAATTTACATAGCTCTCCAGAAAATACCTTAAAGCTCTCCATGCAAAACCACAAATAAAGCCATATCCAGTTCTGTTTGAAGTTTTCGAAAGGAAGACTGTCCCTGCAGCCTTCTTCCTCTACCTCAATCGATAATTCAGCTCAGTGCTGATAATCTAAAGAGTGTTCTATATGTTCTCTTCGAAATTCGTCCCCAATATATGAACTTTCTGAGTTATGAAGAGGTTTCGTAACTGACGCATACACTAGAACAACAAACGAGAGAGAGAAAGAGAGAGATAACCTAGCTACTACTTACTCCACTTGCCACACCTTCTCACACGAAAGCAGCACTGTTTGATGAGTGGGGCAGGCGAGAGGCATGCGAGTGAGCTAGTCTTGCTCCCATTCACCGTTAAATCGTATTTTTCCTATGCTGGGAAGACAGCACTGATTTCTTTGTTCCAGCTATAACTATAACTCACTGAACTATGGAGTGGCATCACTTACTAACTGTTTACAGTCGAATGGCCGTCTCTGAGGATCGGCGTTCGCCAGTGTTTAGAAGAGTATAAATGCTAGTCTACGGATAATCATAGGCAAGATTTTTCTAAGCTTGTACATTCATTCGAGTTTGTTTCTAATTGAATAGTGTTTTCGTCTTTTATTCTTTACCGAGTTAGGCGGCGCCAACCGGTGAAAAGCTTTTTCGGATAATTTTTATGGCATAACACTTAAATACGTCATACCGAAACCAGTTTTGGCTGTACTTATTCAGTAGTGAGAAGTTTGGCGTCTCACGACATTCTAGGTCATCAGCCGAAGACTTCGTCCCGTTTTTAAATATTCACATGATCTGATCACTTCGGTGTCGGAGGTTCACCAATAACTGTGATGTTTCGAGTATAAATCTGTAATAATAGAGTATAGCCAAGATCGTTGAATAGTCAAATTTTTACTATCAGGTCCATAAAGCGTGCGTTAGAAGAGAATCGGGAGATCAGCAAATCTATAGCGAATTCTGCTCATTTTTCTGGGCTATATCAAAGCTGGAAATTACACAACTCTTATCTGACAATATCGATGATTTTGAGTTACTAACGTAAGACCGATTTGTTCCAAGCCACTCTTATTGTGAATATTGCGCCATTGTTATAACGGTGAAGCATAATTTTGTAAATAAGTTAACAGCAGTCGTTATAAAAAAACTGCAGCGCTTAAGATTCTCCTATCGCTCTTTACCGTAAGGATGACAGTGAGTCACTCTTGCATCTCTCTTCAATCAATCTTTGTATGGCCACACACTTTCGGAATAAAAGCTTGAAGTATTCGTTCTTTTTGAGTTCATTTTGAGTTGATTTCGTGCTGTCTTTCGTAATGGATCTCTTTCAACTAACTTTTATCACCACACTCGCTCTGCATACTCCAACGTTGATGCATTTTATGCCTTTACAGCAACTAAGTAACCATTCAAAATGCTCCAATGCATTTGAAAACTCCCACTGCTCGCACACATCTTCGCCATATGGGTAGGCCTAGCCACCTTTATGCCCAAGTCAATATGCCGAGCCTTTCAATCGGTTTGCTCTTTGATGCAACTTCATTTCAATTCAAGCGCTGAATGCACATGCGAAACTGCCTCAAAGATGTGCAAACAAGCTGCCAATTATTGAGCGTTTAAAGGAAGCAAAACGAAAACAGTCGGGATAACAGAAAAAAATGCCTAAAAGAAACTAAACGCTGCACAAAAACGTGGACATAGCCAAATGTGCTCACCACAAAGCAGAGTTTGTCAGCATGTTGACTTGAAAAGCCAAGCACAAAAATGGCGAGAGCAAATATGCGAAATAGCGGACGAGCGAGGCATGTTGCATAACATAGGGGCGCACTTTAAAGAAAGATAGCCGCAATATGTTGGCGGAAATAACACATGGACATATGACTGCGTTTGCATTGGTTAAAGCAGTGAAGGGTAAAACGTGCGCCACATTGCATTGAAGCAGGCCAGTGAGCGCATACATGCATACATTCTCGTGTCTCTGTTGACTCTTCTTTTACTTTCGCAAATATTTGCCTCAAAACTGAATCGTGCCATTCACTCGCTGCAACAAAGGCATCACTTGCAGGCGATAAAGCTGTAAAAGGTGAACACCGCAAGGTGCATGTGCATGTGTGTGTGTGTGTGTGTGTGTGTGTGTGTGTATTTTGATTTCCCGAAAGCACAGTTCACTGACTTTGGCTCGTTTTGACAAGACAGCTGTCGCGTGCAGTAGTCGCATGTGCCGTTACGCATACTCGTCTCTCTCTGTTTCTTATTTTCATTTCTCATTTTTCGTTTGAATATGTTGTTGTTGGCACATGTGTTAGCCAACAAGTTTGCTTGCTTAAGTGTTTCTTCAAATGTTGCAGCTGGCTTTAAACAAATTGTATAAGTCTCGTATTTAATTTGCAACCACAGGTGTCGAAAAGTTCTTTCGTATAGTCTCAACCAAATATCCAGTGAAGTCCATGTGCTTCTGATATCAAAAGTGGTTTTATAAGTGTAATTTGGACACTGCGAAAGGCGAAGCAACTATTCGAAAATGGGTTGCCAAATTTCGTGACGACATGTGACGACAGTATGAACCCAGTGCATTTCCAAAAATTGCAAACATACTCAAATTAAAATATATCAATTAATTTGATATACACATATTAATTTAATTTTAATGACCACAAAATGGAGTTGATCGAGAAAGTTCATACTCCAAATATATCAAAGGGTCGTTCTGTATAAATCGTTCTTGAATATTTGGGCATGCGAGAGCCATGTGGAGAGTGACTGCTGCGGGAGCTCACAATCGATCGATTGGCCGTTGCACAAATCAATGTAAACGGTGGCCGCATGGCATAAATTGGGCTTCGAATTGCTTGCACCTCCTTCCTGTACTGTGGATCTGGCCTTCAGCGACGTTTTGCTGTACTCAAACCCCAAGAAAATGGGCGCTATAGTGAAATCGCCGCCACAAAGGCCTACTTTTTAAGCTAATGAGCAAACGTGATAAAAAAAAGGGTATCGAATAGTTGGTATTGAAAGTTATTTTTATATTTTTTATTTTTTTTAAATTTATTTATATATTTTATAGCCATTTCAGTATTTTATAGCAAAAAATCATATTTAATAAAAGTACAGATGTACTTGAAGTTCCTTGCCAAAATCTAAAGAAGCAGCCTTGACCTTGCCGGCTTGTTTTTTATAAGCAATGTCGACAGAAAAAGCACTTCATATGGCAAAACCAGTGTGTTTCTATTGAGAAATATGGAAATACTGGCATAAGAATATTTTCTATAGATATATACACCACATAGCATATAATATAAGTATTTGTACGTATTTAATAATTCATGTATGTTACTTATATATACTTATAATATATGTAAACAAGCATTGTTGGCAACTCTGCTCATGCTATTGAGTGAATTGTATGTATATTTGTAAGGTTGGCAAACATTTTCTATTATTCGAGAGTACTAAAAAATAAAAAAAAGCACATAAAACGAAATAAAACGAAATAACGCCACTTGATGTAAACGTCTGCCGCTTAGGAATTCAAATAAGCGCGTGATTTCCGCTATGAATATTTGATTGGAATTTGCGGTTACTGCGGCGACGCGGCTGGAAATATGCGCAATTTATTTCGATTAAGGTTATTTAGTGCGTTAGAAAAGCAAATTGCTTTGAAGTGAAATAAAAAAAAAAAAGAAAATTGAAAGTGATTTGAAAATTTGTAGCATTTGGCTATGAAATTTGCGGGCCATATGGCCACAACAATTACGGCGTGCACAAATTTGAGGTTAGGTATTAAGGAGGAGTTCGCTTTTGCGATTTTGCTGCATATAATTTAAATATTTTAATGGGTTCCAATTGACTACATCACAAAAGTCAATATGACCATTTGTTTATAATACAACTTTCTTTCCCCTCCTTCATACACACACACCCACACACAAACACACGCAGTCAAGTCTTGAGCAGCTTCTGGCATACAATTCGGTTGGTAAAAATGAAAATGCTTCGTTTTGAAATTATCACAATTGGCTGGGCATTATCGAATGGCGCGACAGCCACTTAGTAATCCATAACAACACATGAGACAATGAGACTACGAGTCCACGAGACAAAGCAAAATGGCAGCGATAGAAAGCTTAGTCACGTACAACATCTAAAGTGCATGTGTAAGTATTTGGCATTAGTTGTTGACAAGCTGAAAGCTTACTAAGCGCTTAATGCCACAAAAAGGCAGTTAATGTGTTTAGGAAAATTTTTATTATTTTTTTTCATATATGTATGCGTGCATGTATTAGTGTGTGCGCTAGAGAGAGCATTTTACAAGTGCTTCTCCTCATGCTTAATAATCAATTGCTTACTTGGTCACATTTGTGTGTGTGTGCGCTTTGTTTATATATCATACATATCCTTTGCTAACTGAGAAAATTTTTGTCTTCGTCAATTTTGCGCTTACACCTTCCCCGTGGCGCTCGTTATTAAAAAATTAAGCCTTCTCGTATACAAAAGCGCGTTGCGATAATGATTTTAGCCTTGCCAACCGACAGCATCACTATCGCAATCAAATCTCATCAATGTATAGTACGTTCTCGTAAACGGCTACTTTCAAAAGTTCAGCCGAATCGGACTAATAGTTTTCTTTTGACCATATGTGAAAAGCACAATTTCGGTGGGTGATTCCATTTGTATGTTTGTAAGATAAATCGCGCAGTCAACGAGTTTCAACGTGATCGGACACGGGTTCGTGTTGTACCATGTCCAGGTGTCTCGAAAATGGCTACTACGAAGAATAACGCGAGAGAAGTGCACGAACTCGTCCTCATAGACTGCCGATTGAAGGTGCGCGAGATAGCTGATAGAGTCGGGAACTCAAAAGAGCGCATGGGTCATAACCTCCTAAGAATATTGAGCATTAGACAGCTGTCGGCGCTATGGGTGGGATCACTTTCTAGTAGTGTTTGAGCGCAAACCAAAATTAGACTGAAAATAGATCCCCTGGTATACACCAGAGACGAAGGAACACTAGAAATAGTGAACTTACCTGATGAAGCTGCTTCAAAGAAGGTAAAAGCTGTTGTAACAGCGGCATGTGGATGCGCCACGGTTTTCTGGCACTCATACTTTGCGATCAGCATCGACTACCTAGAGTAGGATGAAACGACCACAGTGCTCTGCTTTTTAAAATTATAAAGCGAGATTTTTAAAGAAAGTATAGTAAAGCTACAAATATTTAGTACTCACTTTTTAGAAGGCAACCACCAAAGGAAGTTTAGAACTTATACACACTGAGACCGAACTACAAAACACAGTTCAATATATTAGAGACGTGAAATCAGGCTTGGTAACTAGTGAATTCGAGCTTAGTGACATACATTCCCGTAAGCTATATAAATATATCACGACTACTTGAGCCAATCAAAACTCGAAACCAATGCTGTTTGTAGAAATACCCCCTGTGACGTATATGCCATCAGTTATGATGACGCCGTATTAGGTACCAACCCATGTTTGAAACCCCCCTTTTGGATGATGATGTCACTCATTAGCCTTACAAATATAAATTAAATTGCCTGTTATACCTTAATTGGCATATAACGGTTGTCATTCCAAAGAAAGCATAATGGAATTTTAATTATCGTTAAAAGTCGTCAATTAAAATTATTCAATTGCCGTAAATAGCGCAGTTGTCAATGCTTAAATAAAATATTGTAGCACGAATTGCCGGCAGCAAATCAAATGAATGTCAGAGAATGCAACAACAAGAAATTGTGGAGAGATTTTCAAATTACCTATGGAATTCGGCGAAAATTATATTATGCTGACGCACAATTATGGCAATTAGTCGCTGTTAATGATTGTTATTGTTGCCGTTACTTTTACTATTATTGCTGGGCTGTAATCTACAACGGAGGGAAATGTTCAAGAGAAAATTTCAAGAGTATAAGCTAACTCTGAGGAGTTTTTTTGAGAAGCATTTTAAATGTGCTTGTGTGTTTGTGATAGCCTAGCGTGTTGCGACCCCGACTAGAAGAAACTTTTCTATGATTTTATATTTTAGCTTGCCTTGGATTTGACCCAGTAACATTCGAGTGGCAGTCACATAACCAATCCACTCGGCCATGGATGTCATTTTTAATAGTTAAGAATTGGGTTAGCGTGTTTAGATGCGGCATTAGGAGCTTGATATATCTTTATTAAAATGGGAGAACTCAATTCTACACTTCGTAAGACCGAAATTAGGTGCTACCCACCGGTATACCGGTCCCTATGCGGGACTGATGGCTAAGAATGACGCCTGGAATACTGGTTAAAATCAAATAGCTGAGCCAATAAGCTCTTCACCAAGACATATCGAGCTTCAAAATGGCAAATAGACTTGGGAGACTGTGGCAAAATTAATAGAGGCATCATGAGGAAACAGCTTTAGCACCTGGTGTTGCTGCTCGCGCAAAATTGTACTTATAGCAGTTGTGTTTATGAGTGGGCATGGGATCTCAAATTGTTTAAAATACTACTATTTTTCTGCTTTGTCAGTGTTGACTCAGAAATTCGGGAACCGAATACGAAAATGGTTAAAACATCCTTTTTGGAATTCGCCGAGTTCTTCAAAAATAAGGTTCAATATCTACATATATATGGAAGATCGCTTAGCAAATCGAGTCTCATTTGAAACTATGCTAGAGACAAAATTTCCTCTCATTTTGTAATCCTTCCTTGATGAAATCTTTATATCTCTACAGTACTCACTTAAGCACCCCTTCATGTATTTCTAAACCCCCCCTCCTCTTACTTTGTATACACACATGTGGCATAACATTTGCTTGCTCTTTTCTGCACCATTTCACAGTTTTATAACAACCACCATCTCAATGAATGTATGTATGTATGTATGTATGTAGTTGTGCACAGATTCGCACACACATGCATGAAAGTGCTGTTACTCCTGCCTCATTACTTATTTATGTATACTTCCATGTATATGCATATGAAAGCATGTTTTTTTATAAAATTTAATTCCAGCAATTGCCACCGGCGCTCAACATACAATTTCTTGTTTACATTTTTGCACATGCATACTGTTACTTCTCATAAGCACACACACACACACACACACAGGCACAAGCATGCATGAGTGCTTTGTTGCGTCGATGTATGCGTTCATTGACTCTTCTCCCTACTTTCTATGCGCTCCGGTTGCTGTTTTCACTTTAAACTCATTTACTCTTGAGTTATTCTTTCATTTTGTATTTACCGTTTGTTATTGTTGTTGTTGTTGTTGTTATTACTTCATGTCTTTATGACAACACATTAGACACGTGTAAGTTGAGATGAAGGTGCATATATGTGTATTGATATATGTATCTCCGTGGCATCTGAAAGCAAGGCACTTTCCGTTATTAAAATGGTAAATGGAAATTATCACTTGAATTTTATCAGATTTCCGGGTGCAGCAGCGGCGTTTATAAAATTAAATTTTATGTACTTATTTTAAGCTTTGATTTACATATTTCAACGTTAACTTAAACTTAAACTTAAATTAAAATACGTATTTAAAATTTGCATTTAAAATTTGATTTAAACTCCAACTTTAACCTCAAGGTAAACTTAAGCGTAATTATAAACTCAAACTTAAACTGAAAATTAATCTTAAACTCTAACTTTAACGATCATAAACGTCAATATGGACTTAGAATTAAATACAAATTTACACTGAAAGTCTAACTTAATACTCAAACATAAATTTGAAATTAATTCCAAACTTCAATCAATGCATATGCTTCAATTAAATCTAAAATTAATTATAAACGTAGAATAACTTATACTTAACGCTTAACTTAAACATATACTTAAACGTAAAGGTAAGCTTAAGCTTAAAGAGAGACCTAAAGTTAAGCTTTCACTCAGATTTTAACATAACTGTGAAATAAACTTAATATCTAAATATAAAATTAAATTGAACATAAAAAAAATACTTCAATTAATTATAAATTTATACTCACCTTAAACGGAAGTTTAAAAATTAACATAATTTGAAAAATTAAGCATAAACTCAAACATGCATACAAACGTAAAATTAAACACTAACTTAAATATAAACTTGAAATTAAATTCAAAAATTAATTAAAACAGATGCTCGAGTTAAATTTAAACTCAATTATAAATTTACACTTAACTTAAACTTAACATTACCTTAAATTTAACTTAATTTAAAAATGAAGGTAAATTTAAACCTAAAATCAAATCCAAGCTTAGACTCAAAGTTTAAGTCAAAATGAAATAAACCTAAAACTTAAGCATAAACTTAAACTTAAACTTATATATAAAATTAAATTCAAATATTTACTTAAATTAAATTTGAACTTAATTTTAATTTTAAACTTAAACTTAAACATGAACTTAAGCTTAAACTCTAACTTTATCATAAACATGAGTATCATTTTAAAAAAGATTTCACTTTGGGTTAGTTTTTATTTATTTTTTTTTTTTTTGGTAGCCACTGTGCTTATTTTGCATAATTTTAATTTTGAAACGCAGACACGAACTCTACACAAGCATAATTCCCATATTTTACCTTAGACACTACCGTTATGTGGCAGACAAATGCTTTGTGCATTCAGGCTATATCCTTTGCGCCACTTGTCTGTCTGCACGAACAATTGTACCGTTAGTTGCTACTTTTAGTAATACGCATAACAATTGTGCAGTTGCATACATACTTTGCATACAAACCTAGCTACAGGCAGTATAGAGTTGTATGTGTGCGTTAAACCACTAGTATCGTGTTGCATGCTGCATGTGGGAAGCGAGATGACTACCCTAATGACTGGCATTTCTTTGCCTTTATATACAATTATTAAGCAACTTTGTAATTTTTCCATAAAAGTTACAATGCTCACACATGTTTTGCTCGTTGTCGCATGCATTGCATATGTATATGTATGTGCGTGTGCGCTTGTCTGATTTTATTAATTAAAAACTTTCAAATTTATTCATAAAGCTTTTACAATCTCAAAATACGAACACCAAATATTTTATTTCATTCCCTAGGTTTATGCTCTGGCTTTGTTCCGCTCTTGCTGTTGTGTGACAGTGCGTATACGTAATATCTGTTTACTGCTGTTAAAATTTATACTTGGCTATTGTGCATATTTCTTGCTGCTTGTTTGTGTATGTGTGTATGTGTGTGCGTTAAAATGTTGCAATGCAGAAGCAAGCAAAAATTTTCTTAGAGATTTGAGCAAATAATTACAACAATAACATGATAATCAACTAGCTCAAATTAAATTAACTGCTTTTATATTGTGATAACAATGCTAAAACTTGCTACAAACAGAAATGCCTTACGCATATTACATACGTGTGTTTGTAGGTGTATTTTAAAATGCTTTTGGTTATTGCTGCATAAATGGCATGCAAAAATATTTGCACATTTTATTAGATTTAATAAAGTCCACTCAGGTTTTCAAACACTAGCATCTTAATTGGTTGTTGCTCGGTTATATGAAAATCTACTATCATTGCAGGTTGTCGCAAATTAAGTAGGGTATTTGATGCCTGGTGGCTTTGAAGACGTTTTGTGTATTACATAAAGGGTGTTCTTTAAGTGTATTGCACTTTTATTTTAATTAAAAAAAAAAAATTAAATTAATACAAAAATAAAGAAATTTCATAATTTTCAATTTCATACTGATATTTAGCATTTGTGCAACAATTTTTGTCATAGCATATCTTTTTGGCCTAACGAGAGTAAAAAAACTTCAAAAACTCCAAAATTTTGTTTTTTGGCTTAAAGTACACTGCAAAATTCTAAAAACATTATACAATTGCTAGAATAGTGAAAAAATTGTTTTCTCTGCCCAAAGCGCTCCAGCGGCGAAGCATTTGGGTCAGCCAGTTTCACAACGTAAAGTTTTGAAAGCGTTTCCTCGAAAATGCATTTTTTGAATCGGCCGACGAAGGTACTCGACGACTAATGTACTTATCCACTTGAAATTTGAACTGTAGCTTCATGGTAATATTATCTAGTAAATTAAGTAAAATTTTTTATTATTATTGCAACTTTATTTTTTGAACAATTTACTGCTAATTTTTCAGTCAAAATTAAAAAAATTTTTTTACAATTCCGTTATTTTGTGAAAAATTTATGAGAATTTAAAAACATAGGTACTATACTGGCAAATCGTATATATATTAAGATGCCATTTTTTATTTCGTTTCTGTTGGCACAAGTTCCTCGAATCACCATCGCCTTTCGAGACACGCTTGCAAACAGTGATTTCAAAGACTGGCGCAGTAGCCGCTGTTTTGTATTAATATATCAATATAAATATCGTTTTTTACGCTCAAATATAGGTTCATTAAAATTTAAGTGTAAGAAATTCGATTCCTCTTTCCTTAGTCTGAGAATAAATTGTGAAAGTTAGACCTTTTTTAACGCTCTAGATTGATCGAATCACATAAACCAGGTTAAGCGCGAGTGTTTACAGAATAACCGCTATCAATGACTAAAAAAAAGGAACAGACTAAAAGAAAAAACAAAAATAATATTAAAAACATTTCTTATTTAATTTATATACAATAATTTAAAAGTCCTTATTGACTGCAATCACTTTATTAACTACTTTCTTTGGACATGCCATTGATAATTTTGATAAGTTATTAGAAATTTCGCATTAGATTAAATTTATTACATGCACTAAGGAAACCATACACGCATGCAGATTTCCATCACGCTCTTCAGCTCTCTTGTGACGCTCTTCGCTAGAGTGTCCATAGCATTTAAATTAGTCTAACTGTATTATGCCTATCGTTATCGCACTCGAGTATGTTCACAAGCTCTCAGAATATTAGCAAGTAAATTCACGTTAACACACACACACACACGCACACACAGACACCCACACACACGCACACTTAATACGGTACTCAAGTTTCATTGTTCACACACGAGTGCGCTTGAGCCCGAAGATGCACGAGCCGATTGAAATGCGGCAAACTATCGATAAGTCACAACATGGTTCGTGCAACATTTAATATGTGACAGCTGTTGCCACAATACACACACCGCAGCTGGTCAGCTCTAATGTGCCCACATGTGGCAGCTCGGCCAGCGCAACACAACGCTAAGCTAAGTGTACTGAAGTCATTGCTTTTAAAATATGTCCTTCGTGGTCATTGTCAGCTCATATTTTGTGGTTGTTATTGTATTATATATATATATATATATATGTATTTTTTTTTGTTGTTGTAATATGTACGGACATGCAAAATTATAGTCTTGTTGTTGTCATATTTAATGTTGGCCATTGTTTTTATCGTTTTAGTGGTTTTTAAGCGTGTGCTTGGCTATCACTTGAGTACTTCAACTACTGCGGCTGCTGCTGCTGCTGCTTCTTCTTCTTCTTCTTCATCTTCTTTTTATTTCACTGGGTCTCAATGATCGCTTTCGCTTAGGCATAACGGCATTTTTATGCATATGCCTTTGGATTTTACGCGCAAGACATGAGCGCGCCATACACACACACTTATATCTACATTTATATGTACACATACTTACGAAAGCATACTCAGCATGTAGCTATTAACGGTAACTATTATATTTGCATGTAGTTATTACCGTTATGGCAATTCTATGGCATTTAGAAGACATTAGTGCGCTCACATCATTAACTCCGGTCTGTCTTAACACACACACACACACACACATAAATAAGCGCTGCAAAAGCAATAACTGCAGCAATAAAATGAACTTGTCGTTACTAGCACGTCTGCTTGTGTGCGTATGTGTGTGCGTGTATCACTCTGTGCGCTCAGCTTCATTGACTAAGCTGTTTGTTATGCATGCTATGTTAAGTGTTTAGGTGTGTGTGTGTCTATGTCGTCAATATGCATATGCATTTAGCATTACAATAACAATTCGTTGGTGTATCAATTTTTATTGTTCCTCGGTAGCAGCGCTCGCCTGGCTCTTGGCCACAAAGCAAGACCCAACAGCAACGAATGCAAATGCAATTTGTTAAATTCGTTGCGTTTAGTCTGTAGAAACATACATAGAAACTCTCGGGCATATATAAATAGGGTCAGCAAAACAATTTGCTTAAAAAAAGACATATTTAATTCAATTTTAGCAGGACATTTCCTTTGTAGTGGCCTTGTGTGTTCATAATTTAATTTCATTTTTAACAAGAATACTTAAGGTGTTAGGCCAGTCTAGAGCACTAGAAAAGGTCTAATTTTGGCAATTTATTCTCGAAGTTAGGAAAAAGCCATCGAATTTCTTACTCTCGAACCTTAATGAACCTATATTTGAGCGTATAAAAAAAAATTTATTAAAATTTTGATACAAAATGGCGGTTACTGGGCCTTCTTCAGAATCACTGTTTGCAAATGGGCCTCGCCAAAACACGGTGGTTTCAGAAACTCGTGCTAACTGAAACAAAATAGAAAATGACAACTTAATCTACATAAGCTTTGATAGTAAAGTACGTATGTTTTTAAGTACGTATGGCTTATTATTATTAATATTATTTTTATTATTTCAAGTGGATACGTGCATTATTCACCGAATGTCATCATCTCCCGTTTCGAAAAGTGCAGTTTCCCGAAAAAAGCGTTTGAAGTTTGAGATGCTGAAGCTGACTGACCCAAACGCTTCGACACTACAGCGGTTTGCACAAATAAATCTATTAATTTTTTCACTATTCTACCAATTGAAGAATATTTTCAGTACCCTAAAGTCTACTTTAAACCCAAAAAAGTTTTTTTCAGATTTTTTTGAAAACCCTAGACTGGCCTAATAGCTGAAGAAAATCTTACTTCGAGAAATTTGAAGTAGTTAATATGCTTATGACAAACGATTTAAAAAATATTTTCTTTGCTTCTCTAAGCACATTGTGTGTCCTCCGCTGTCGTCTAGTTTTCACCGCGTGCCATTTTAGAGTTGAAGGAAATTATATTCAAAGTATTTTCATTTTGTTCTTCAATATTACCGCAACAAAAACTCACCTATTTTCACAATTTTTTTTTATACTCATGGAAATTCCGAAGCGCCAAAGCAAAAGGTTCGGACGCGTGTCTATAATAACGGCATTTTATTTTTTATTTGGTTATGCTGGTAAAGTCATTTTAATTCACTAGTATTCCATTAGGGAACTGCAAGCGCTTGAAGCTTTGCTTCCATTACCATTATGCACTTTTGGGAACGTATAAAGTTCCAGCTCGGCAAGATCAAGATTGTTTCAAAGGCAACACTATAAATTTGGTACACCACATATGTGTTCAAAAAATAACGGGAATTTTCATTTTTTGTGAAAAATATTCATTCATTCGTCTAGAATAGTGTCGTCGCCTTCAAAATAGTCTCCATTCGATATTATGCACTATTATTGCAGTATTGTTTCTGACCAAGAATTCACGAACAATTAACGAAGTGTGCGCGGAATTGAGCAAAAGTGAGCAAAAGCCAAGAATTATTCACCACAAATTCCACAAATCCGGAATCTTTTTTCGGATCGCTTCACGTAGCAAACGGCGTTGAACTTGTAGGTGGCACTCCTTATTGACCGCTTGACCTTGAGGCATGAATTCATGATGTACAATGCCAATAAAGTCGAAGAACATTGCCGTTATTTTCAGAACACAACTCATGCAAACTTTTCCACATTACTCTCAATATGTTAAACCTGTTAGAAGAGGTGCTCGTAATATTCGTTTACTTCACAAACAAACGTCATTTCCGCCATAGATGCCATAGATTCCGTGAATAGAGGAATATTTTCATACATGAGGAGAGGTTTCATTGTATGATATAGAGGGGTTTCGTGACGTCACGACCTACCTCAAAAATGCTCTCCACCAGCGGAAAGGGTTTAGGGAGTGACTCGTCCCGCACGCTTATACCGCTATGCATGCTGACCGCTAAGACTTTTATTGTCTGTCTCAATGCTATATTTTTATTACCCTCAAAAAAAAAAAACAATAAATAAAAATAAAATAAAAAAAATAATAACAATCGAAAAATCTTTTTTAATTTAAGGTACGAGCACGCCCATTAAATCCGCAAAGATCTGATAATGATTTATGATGACTTTTTATTGTTGATTTATTATTTTGAAGCACCCATTCAGCGCGTCAATTGTGTACAAATCACTTTGTGTGGAAATGAATTTGCTAAAATTTTGATGATTGCATTAATACGTCACAAATAAGTGGAGATCTTTGTATAGCGAAAGGAAGACTACCACAACAGAAACTGAGAGAATTATGAGTGGCCTTTTCCAAAGGAATTCTCGTGCGTGTAGTGACATGGCTACGGATATCTTATGGAGGGGCTTCCGCTTATTTGTTCTTATATATATATATTTCCCGACTTCTTTTTGTATTATACTTGCTGCATGTGTCTCCATTAAATGCCGTTGCGCGGCCACGAATCGGCTTAATGCCGTTAAATGAAATCAAGGACGATGCCACAAAACTGATAAGAGGCGTGTGATTAGAAGGGCGTGGAAGTTATGCATGAAAACATGAAATGAAAGCAGACAGACATCTAATCATATAAAATATATGCATACATACAAACATATCCAAATATATAAGCTTGTGCGCCAACAAATAAAATATTTCGTGGAGAGTTTTGTGAAAGTTTTGTGACAGACATAAAGAGGCAATAAAGCATTTTAAGGAATGTGTGAAAACTGTTAAGAAGCAAACAATAAATGAAAGAAATTTAACAGCAATTCAATAAAATTCAGCTTGCAAACATAAAGCAACAAGCTGTTGAGCAAATACAAAAGGGTTCAAGTATATACTTCTGTGTGTAAGACAGCACTTTAAGGGGACAGTGCCGCTCTTTAATACTTTAAATGGAATACTGCATGGTACGAATACATTGAATGAAAGCTGACAGAAAGCTCTGAGGTTGTCAAGACTTCAGGCATACCAAATTTGGAAGCATATCAAGCTTTGGATATACAAATTTGCATTAATAGGAGGTTATGTAGAAGCTATACAAGGAAGAAGTTGATGTCGCGATCGTACGCATAAGGCAATGCGCCTGGAAACTAACCTAAATTAACTAAGTTAAATAAAAATAAACGAGATATTTGAATAACAGTGGTAACAGCTTTCAATATCAGATTTACACTCGGAATCTGCTCAGAGTAATCACTGGTAAATTAATTTTGAGCTTCGCTACTGAGCGGCGAGCACAACGTTTAATTATCAGCGCTTATTTTACTCTCGACGCGAGTGGTTGCAAAAGACCTATAATTTACCTACTGATACGTTGCGAATGTGACATCGTTAATCGTGTATGCGATGCCGAGTGGTACTCGGGTAAACGGGTTATGCTATATGGCGTTAGAAAGATAAGATTTCGTACTAAAAGAACTTCTTAGACAGTTTTATAATTGGTTGACTCGGTATTGTTTATCCGGGCATGTACTCTCAACAACTGGTCCGTCTGGAAGTAGCAATCGCCTAGGAACAGCCAGCTTTGGCCAACAGGACAAAAATTGTGTTCCACCAAGAAAGAAAGTAAGGCTGCGGAAGCTTGGTTGGGACGTTCTTATGCATCCACCTTTTATTTCGGTTTCTGTCTATGGCGAATGAACTTACTGGTGAAAATTTCGCCTCAAAAGAAGCTGGTGCAAAGCGGCTGTACCAGTTTTTTGCCAACAAGTTCAAAAGGTTTTATGAGAGTGGCATTATGCAATTACCTTCAAAATGGTCACCTGTCACACACGTCATTGAACAAAACGGTGCAAATTTCACCTAAGTCGAATCATTCTAACTGTGCTAAATAAAACCTTCAATTTATTGCAAAAATAATGGATTTCTTTTTACTAGACCTTATATAAATATTTTGGAAAGTTCTTATCACTAACACCGGCTAATAAATGTGCTGAGAATTTCGGGTATTGAACAAACTGGGTAACAAATATTGGTCATAATATTTCACATACAAATAATTCGTAAATTTTTTAAATTGTTATTTAGTTCATTAGTTTTCAAGCGTCGACGAATATATTATTTTCACCGACTCAGCTGAGAGAGTTTCCCCCATGCATACGCACTCTCATATAATCACACCCTGTAATCAACTAACTGTAAAATACTTGACAACTACTACGAACAGCCAGTCCAACTAGTCAGCCGGCATTTTTTGTTTTTAATACAGGCATTTGGCATTTATGAAGAGTTCAATATTTTACATTAAATAAATAAATATTTTTCAAAATCAAATTTAAAACACAAAGCAACATAAAACTAAAGTTTCACGCAAAATTTCCAAATTGGGTCGAAAAATATTTACGAAATTATTGAAAGAGATTTTGCGCAGTGGTAATTATGATTGAAATTGATACAAAATTACCGCACAAAGCACAATTATTAATTAGATGATAATGATGTTTGGGAAATATGCCGAAAATGCCAACAATAAAATCGAGTAATTATAATGTGGAACGGCCAGAAAATAATGCCTCCGAAATTCAAACACAAAATAGCACACACATTTGACCAAGCGCATTTTCAGAAATGCATACATACAAACTTACTCAGAATATACCAATGAAACTATACAACATATACAAAATAAAAATAGTAACAGCACTGTATTTGTATTTAGTAATTAACAGGCTCGTTTAAAATCTAAACTAGAGAGTACAATTGAAAAATTATTAATAATTTATCGTTTTATGTATGGAACAATGATATGCGCTTTAAAATAGTATAATTAATTATAGGCCGTAATATATAAAATATATACAAAAAGGGAGAGAGAGAGAGCCTCTAAATTATTATTCTACAATATTGCTTGCGTAGTTGGAAAGTATTCTTCCGCTTACCTCAAGTATATATTATTATACAAAAGGACTTTCGGTATAGATAAAAAAAGATAGTTTGGTCCAAGCTTGACATTTGTGTTTGCAGCATTAGACTTCCAAATATTATCTTACTAGAATGTCGTGGGTGGGGCAGGGGAAGGAGCAATATATTAAATCTGTCAAATAGTCACAGTAAAGAAGAAGCATTCTCATTCTTTCGCACATGACGTCAGTATGTAATATATTTTCTGTCAAAGTTCTACAAAAAGCTAAAGAGCTGAAACAGTCGTAATTTCTATTCTTAAATTCTTTTTTATCTACCAACCGCAGCAGTTTAAACATAACGCCTATGAAAAAGTTTACTTTCGACGGATGACTGCTGGTGGGCTTTTCCCAGTAGCTTTCTGGTATAACGGAATGATTTGAGTACAGTTTTCAACTTTTTTTTACAGAATTTAAAAGTTTGTCTACCAAACTTCAAAGGCATCTTGTGCCTCTGCTATTATACATCTAAGTGGTCTTTAGAGAGCCAGTCAAAAAATTTTCAGTATTCCTCTTCCCCCGACGATTTAATGACATGGATATACCATATAAATACGTCTGCCAATTTGAACTTAGTATAGCGTTTCGCTACAGGATCAAAGTACAGACACCATTAGGAAGATGAAAAATATGTATTGGTGTTTTTAACTAATACCCAATTTGAGGATTATTATATAAGGTAACACATTTTTAAAAAATATATGTATTATGGGATCGGGAGCTATTGCATTTTTATAACCTTTTTATACCTTTAATTATTGTATAAATTCAAAATCTAAATCCTCCAAGCCATAGAGGTCTACAATAGAATATTTAAACTCGTAATACATTAGGGTGGATCGTCAACTTATGGTGTAAATAAAAAATAAGTTATAGAATGAACTTCTCATACCTTCAGAAGAATGCGGTTAAATATTTTATAAATCTGCATATATTCATGTGGACACAGAACACTTGATTTAGCTTTTAGAACCGAATACAGAATCTCAAACTATCGCAATATGTTCAAATAATCGTAAGCTTATGTCGGCTTTAGTTAACCGCCATAATCGGAAATCTTTTTTTCTAAGATTTTTCTTCGATAAATGAGCCATTACGCACCACTTGTTATATTCGATTTAAATATCGCTAAAATATTCTCTAGCTACTTTGCGTGCCTCTGCATATAATAAGCAAGTTCGAAGGTATAGCAGAAAGCTCCGAGGCGGGGATATCAATTTACCAAAGTATTTCTTCTTCATTCCGAATAAATTTAAGAATTGCTTTTTGCAACATTTACTCTCAAAAATAAGTAGCTCCTTCTGCCATATACCGAAAAAGAATGAATAGACTTGGGAACGTCGGAGCTTTCAAAGCTTTCCGAGTATAGCTTAAGCTTCTGGAATGAGAATACCGTTATTTCATCAGTAAATTTATATAATAGTATTTATTTTCAGATACCTTAAAGCTTATTGCAACGTTTCAATGCTATTGCATATCGAAAATCTAGAAATACTTTGGACGCTCCACCCTAAAGTACATATTGATGTCGCTTGTAGCTTGTAGAAGCATTTATGCTGTCAAATAAAGTATACAATAATTAAATGCATGGAATTAATTCATTTTTGCTGCGATTGTAAAAGCAAATAATTATTACCAAAATGAACCAAAATAATAATACCGTTAGATTACTGCTAACAATAATAACGGCAAATATATATTATACTAATATCGGCGAAACAAAAGCGCAAATTTGTGTTGTTGCAAATAAATATGAATTTGTATAAGGAGACACAAATTGCCATGTCACTGTGGCAATTAATTTGGCCTAACCCCGGATGAGCTTTGCCAATATTAATGTACATTTTTATATAATTATAACGGTATATGTATATTTTCATTCATGTTTATTCATATATTGGCAAGCGATTATTCAGCAAAATCACATTGAAAACATATGTAAGAGGATATTTGTTTTCATGCGTAGAGTGCTGGAAAAAATGCTGAAATTAAAAGTATACCTTTCGAGATGTTCGAGCGTACTTTTCACAATTAATTTGCAATCTCATTTTATCGATTCGAAAAATTTATAAAGTAGTTAGAATTCTTCCTCTCACGCTCTCCTTAGAATTTGGCCAAAATGTGCGGTTTATGACGTTAAGATAAAAGTGAGGTTAGATGCAAGTCATAAAGCGGAACAAGGGTACCATATTAATCTTTTTAATCATTTAAGACGGCCTGATCTAGAAAATTATACTTTTTTAAACCAATCAGTGAAAAAGTATTCTATGTTCGCAGATGGAACTTTTACAGACTTTAGAACGGTATGGTTGAAAAACTTATCTGCAGGCCACATATCGAAGGGATTCTAAGAATCGAAGTGTATATGTTCTGTAAGAAAAGCTCGAAGTGTATGAGTTAATTCCGCTACTTATAATTCCTGTAATTGGCAACTCGTATTAAATATTTTAAGCTAAATAACTAGAAAGGGTGCCGTAAAATTTGCTGGACGAACACAATCTTTCTGTAATCTTCTCAATTATGTGGATGTACCGATTTAGGGCACGCAAATAGTTTGAAAAAGATCTGCCTGCATGGCCGTAAGTTTTTTATTGCATTCCTAACTAATTAATATACTATTTTAATACTAACTTCTAGGCTATTACACTGACAAAGAACTGAGAAGCTGAAAAAATACTGATATGAAACCCTGTACTGTATAACTGACCGCGAAATGGACGTGCGAAGTTGAGTTCCAACAACGCAATGAAGTGTGACTAAGCATCATACTTAGAGTCTTACATATGAAACCATACATTGCCGGTTGCTTGAAGCCTTTCTAGGAATCCCGAATGCTCATACCTTGGGAGAACGTGTTAAGTCATATGTACTTTAGTGTTAATTACATAAACACCTCAAACACATTTCTAAGGGGATTTTGTACACTACAAACTAAAGAACTATAGCCCATTCTTCATCGTCATCTCTTCTCGTAGGTATTTTCAGCCCACATCGCATTGAGAAGACAGTTCGGTTTTGCTCATCAATTAGAAGTCAATACTTTACTATCCTCAGTAAAATATTCATTTTCCAAATTAAAGTGTACACACAAGTGTTTACGGCTTCCCTATTTGGCGACAGCTTTTCGAAACCAACCATAATCCACGAAAATATTTCTCTCCTGCAAATAAGTTTGAGTCATAATCTATCATCAAGCATATGCCTCGCGATGTTACTCACGCTGCACAGTTTTTGTTAATAATTAAAATATAATTTGTTTCGCAATAAACTTTTCATAGCATACTTTTAAGCGCCAACGTGTAAATGCTAATAAATTTAGTTGTGCGTAATTTTGGTTAAAAAATCCATATTCCTTGCTGTCATAAAACAAAAAAAAAGGAAGAAGAGCAAAGAAATAAGCGTCTGGAACAGCGGACAAGAATCAACGTTAATGAAAATTAGATCCTTCCTAGGAAACACAAAATGACAGCCTCGTATGAGATATGTGCATGCACCTACTTGGCATAGCAAAAAAAAAGAAGGGCATAAAGAAGTCGTGAAATTACACTCGTTGCTACGGGAGTCACGCAAAGTTTGCTAAGTAACGAGCTCACCACTCAACACCCATCCACCCACCAAATTGAGGCCGGCGTGTTTGGCGTCTTATTTAGCGCACAAGTTGATTTTAAAATTTCGCCTTCGTGCACTAAAATTATTTGCTTTGCTTCACCATGAGCGCACCGTGCCAACGTGACTCGCATTTAGCTGATGTTGGTGATATCTCGTTGTGTTTATTGCTAAGTCATTGTTGTTGCAACGGCTGTAAAGCAGATTGTTGCTTTTTTAGTGTAATATTTTATTTTGTCTTAGTTTTTGAGTTGGCTCTTGATGACGCTTGGGCTTTAGTCTAATTTCTGCTTTGCAGACATGATTTATTGCTCTTCTTGCTTTAAGAAGTTTTAAGAATCAATGGCTTATGGCCAACTGTGTCGTATATTACATAACTGTTACTGGTAGAATATATATTTTATGAATTTTTTGAGGTCACTTCAGCTCCAGATCTATTAAAGACTGGTGGTGGTTTTCATTATCAAAAAGCTCTAGCATCATGAGATATTCTATGCTAAGTTATCGAAGCAGTCAAAAATATTCTTTAAGATCTCTGTATGCTCCGGCTCTCGGTTTAGCTGAATGGAAATTATTCTCATTAATTTTTTATTTTACTATATATAATAATATAATACAATATTCTCATATATTTTTGACACTTATCAGAAACTTCCTGTGAGGTTTTTCATATTTTTCTTTAACTTGAGTCCTAATCTTGGCAAAACTTTCTTGACTTACCCATTTGGTTTAGTTTGCAATTATGTCCTATGAAGAATAAAAATTTTTCAAGAATCACACTCCATTAGGTTCCAGTTTATAAGTCAAAAGTTTCAGACTCTTAAAATTAAAATCTGACCCACTTGGCCTTCTAAAAGTTTTAATGGATATTGAACTCTATATAACGACTACGTTTTTAACCTTCTCATTAAATCATGATGAGCTGCTTTTAGTTTATAGGAACTTTCTATAAATATCGACAAAATGTCCCGGCAGATGGCGTGCTATAAGGAGCTCTCTTGCAATTGAAGCTCTTAGTAACGATACCACAGACTTAATGTTAGTAGCTACGGTACCGTCTATTCTTGAACATGTATGAAATATATATCTTGAATCTTGTATCTTGAAATTGTATGAGTTCAGCGCACTCTGGGAGAAAACGGGAATAGAGAATCTGAGCAAAAGTCACCAGCATTTTCGATGCTAGAAAAACTGTAGTCCAATACCTTGTGTAGATTATTCCAGTAGGAATGAACGACGCACTGTTTGACTTTGGCACACAAGACCGGATGTGAAACTTATTAAATTCGTACTAATATATTGTAGGACTTATGAGTTTGACCGTACTACCGAATGGGTACGGAAATGTTAAATCATTGAAGTGGATAGCAAAACTGCACAGATATAAAATTTCTTTCGAATTGGTTAGATGGTTCCAAAATCAAAGCAGTTGGCAACAGCGCCATCTTTCGAGTTTTGTACACTTTCTTTTATTAACGACGCTTGTGCTTCTGTTTGTGAAATATTTTTCCGTATTAGAAATATAACACAGTATTTGATATTGCCACCCCAGTGGTGAACTTTATTTGAAAAGTTTTCAATATACTTCAGATATTATCTAAATGGGGTTGTAAATTCACCACACACCGTGTGATATTCACGAGCGTGTCAATCGGCTTCGACGAGCTATCAAATTCTGCAGTCAGCGGAGTCTGACTTTGCAGTTTTTTTAGATTTTGCCTAGGTGAAGTTTTCGTCCATGAGCCACCGAGTGTTGTTCATGCATTCGGCTTTATTCGGGCAAATTAGTGAACACAAACTTATGCTACAGAAGCAATTCTGAACTTCTCAACTGCCTTAGGAATACACTACTAATCCAACGCATTCGTCTATCTCTATGGGGTTCTACAATCGTTCCAACAGCCAAGCAACAGTTCCAGACCGCTATAACTGGGAAACCACTTCATAGTTTACTACTAAAAGGGCACGCTCATTCTCTCTCTTTATATTTAATATACTTAGCAATCTTTTAATGTACATATAGGACTTTAAATATTAACTCATGTGCACTTGAGCATCAAAGATGTTGCCATCTATTATGTTAGTTCACTAGAGTAGCTCGGCCTTAATGAGGCCTTTGTAAACGAATACATATATGCACTTATTTAAGTAAGTAAAAAACAAATAACTAACATCAAATGCGTTTATGTTTGCCCGACTCGTGAGTACTGCTCGAAACTCTATACTCTCTCGCTGGCATCCAACTCAACCCTTCGCAGCATTTGCCTCAGCGCACTCAGCACGCCATTGTCTTTATAATCCATTTCGCGCACGTTTTTGTCATCAGACAAACAATATAAGTGAGTATATATTTCGTCGGCGTCGCAACACATTTGTCGCAACTCCTTTCCTGCATCCTACACATGCTCGTTATGTGCGGTGAAATGTTGTCTTTTACAGCGTTGCTCGCTTTGTTGTTGTGGCGCAATGCCATTGTTTTATCACGTCCATTTTGTGCTCATATTTCATTTAGACTTTTTGGTTGATGCTTTATTAAGCTGTTTGTTAAATTGTCAGCATTTCATAGTAAATTAGTCTTATTTGCGGATGAATTAGTTGCATCAACTGCAGACACATTTGATGAATTCAGGCTGACATCTAACGAATGAACGGCAACGTAGCACTAAGAAAATAAAAATGGAATTATTTATACCACTTTCACAATGGGATTACAATGGCATTACAATGGGGCATCTGTTTCGTTGTTTTTATTGTTGCTGTAATAACCGAAGCGATTTTGGCCGAGTCCAGCAAGGCGCCTGTTGTTTCTTGGTATCATACTTTGTCGATAATTCTAAACACTATAGACAAGTATTGAACTCTCCAGCGTAATAGAAGTCTCACCCTGTGACTTTTAACGCCTTCAGCAACGCGCAAGGTTCTGTCGTTCTCTAAACTATATATGACTGTACTCATCGGAAGTTATCGTACTTATCTAACCGGAGAATGAATTAAAAGTTTTCAGGCGACTACAAATAAATGAAGGAAACTGGCATTGGACCCAGGTGCGGAATAGTGGTAGTAAATATCACTTATCACTTCAAGACGACGGCTGCCTAGGCGGCGGACGCAAATACATGTCAAGTTACGCAATCTTCTTTCAGATCTTTAGTACCAGTGGCGGGAGAATCGAAGTTTTAAGCCATAATTGAAGACGTAGCGAAGACGGAGACGTGACGAGACGGAAAAATTAGAAATATTTTTTTTTTTTTTGCAATTACACAAATATTCACAAAGCTTCACAATGTGACAAAAAACTTGAAGTTCGGTAGAACTTTTTGTATGTTGTGCAAAGTCAAACCGGACTTCTCTACAGTATTTTTCGAAACTAATGAACTTAAGATAAGCAATTAAAAAATGGTAGGAAATATTTAATTTAGTAATAGAAATAATGCGTTCAACCGATATTCGATAATGTTCCAAAACTTTAAAGCCAATGGGAAATGTTTGCCATCCATAGAATATTCTGCCGCCATTGTACTGCGGATAATACTTCACTTCATTTATTTATTTTTTTTGGGGTTTTTTTCAATGCATACATTTTAAGATGTTTTAATGCGACACACCTCAATTCGGCATGTTTGAGCTCAGCTCTCTCGTCCGAAATTTACATATAAAAGCAACAATAATGTTATCTAGTTGAATTCAATATAAGTTAGTATGGGTTTATCAGATTAGAGTGGTATAAACTCTTGCTATTCAACCTTTATTAGATTATGCCAGTCTCTTTTTGTTGTACCAGCTGCCTATACAATTCGCTACTCTCGCAGAATTGAATAGCGGAGAATTAAATATAACTACAGTATATTTTAGATGGCTTTATTTTGAGAGTGCTAGTTTCTAGCTGTATCGCTGAGAGTGCTAGCGAAATCCTTTGTTACAATTTTAGTAACTGACTATCTTCTCAGGAGGAGTCACATTTTGGTAGGTAGAATCATTTACAGTTCGTAACTCATAAACATAACGGAAAATAATTGATTGGTTGGTAATTATTGTCACTAACTGAAATTTACTGGAAAATTATCGGATTGTGATTTCTCATATTGTGTACTACACTTATTATTATATAAATCTCTCGAACATTTTTGCTTGCTGCTTGTTGTGCACTGTGCTTTATAAATAAATATTGTATGCAATATTAGTGCAAATTTGAATATTTGACAAATGAACTTGTAAATATGGTCCGAATGTGTATGAAATTATATTTGAATAACAGTGTGATGCACTTTTCGTTGGAAACCTTACGAAATATACTCTCTTTCAGTCACTTAATTTGAGTAATTAAAATATCTTGAATTCATGCTCACAGAAATTACACACTTGTGCATATTACATAACACAACAGATATTTAAAATGACTTGCAAAGTTTTGACCAACTATCTTGTGTTGAAAGTAGCAGACTTTTTGATTTATGTTGTACTTGCCACATATTTACTTGCAACCATATTTTATGTCATTAAATTTATGCATAAATCAATTTGTAATGACAAATGTCATGTCAATAATTTCGAAAATGTGTGTAAAATATTAAAATAATAGAGCAATAGACACGAATAAATGTGCGAAAATTGGTGAATTGAGTACGGAGAAGCAGAATGTAGGTAAATATAACACAAATCACAAGTATTTCAATGCCGCAGAGGTGAAGAAAATATTGCTAGGTGAAATTGAAATTCATTTCAAACAAAATGTGAATTTATGACAAATATCTGCATATATATATATAAATATATACATACATACACACGAACTATATAGTACATAATCACTGTTATTACTGTTGTAATTGCTTTTGAACAAGCCATTGGCATGTGTATTTCTGCAATACACGCAAATAATTGATAATTACACGCATTTGAAATCAAGGTATCAGGCATATTCGCAGGCGAGAGTCACAAGCATACATACATACATACATACAGCATTGCTAAGTCAAAATTTCACTGTTGACTGCGCAAATATTGAGCGATAAGCAACTCTCTGTTATTTAGAAGATGAAATGGCAAAAGTGAAAGTGATTGACATGTCAAAAATCTGGCAACCCCGTGTGAGGTGAGGCGCAACATTTTAGTGCTTTAAAGCGATTTAATTACGGATATAATTGCGCTAGTGCATGAAGCACACAAAGAGCACCTGTGTATGTGTGTGTTAATGAGTCTGTGCAAAACATCAAATGTCTGTGTGCAAAAGTAATCAATTTGTGATTTGTCGATGCATAACGCTCATATACAGGGTGAGAGAGAACCACATTGGAGGTTAGTACTATCAAGGTACTTGAAATTTAGGTTAACATGATCTATTAACGCCAAATTAGCCGAGCCAGTCACGGAGACGAAATCATTATGTACGCTCAACTCCAAAAACATTTCGATTTCAGTTTGTTTTCTGTGACTAAAAGCTCACCAGTTGGCGTATGAGTCGAATTATTTATAGAGATCAAATTTTCAATCGATTTAAAACTTTTATTACTATACACAATATTATTTGGGACATGATCGAGTAAGAACGACCGAAATTGATACAGACTGGTTTCGATCAAATAAGGTTTGGCCCTTCGACTCAAGCGGAGCTTGTAAAGTTATATGAATATTTTCTAGTTGAGTGCCACAAAAGTGCTCTCTGTGTTCTTTCCAAGAAAACAATATTTTTAGAACACAAAAAAAGCTTTTTTTTCATCACCAACCGCTATTTGCATGAATCACCCTGTATATAAGAAACATGGCTATCAAAATGCGGCCACAATTGGTATGCTACAAAAGTAATCAAATAACGGCAAGGGCGACACACAACCTTTGGAATACAACGCTGTTAAGAAACCGAAAATCGCTGCTGTGGCAGAAAGCTTGCCCTCCATTCAGCCGAAATGTGAAAAAAGTACTTTTTTTCGAATTTTTTTCTATTCCATTTTGACACACACTTTTAAGATTTTGCTTTGCACCGTTGTCAATGCTTGTACATAGATTGCGCACACCCACAAATCCTACACAAATGGAATCAGTACAAATTTGATGTGATTAACACGAAATCTGCGCCGGCTGCGGGCGGAGTGTGGTGTACAATCAAAAAATGAGCGCCACAAGCCTGGCATACAAATGAAAATACAAATGGTGAATATAAAAGCGAAATTGAGAACCAGCTATAATTTCATTTGGAACGTCAATAAAAGTGAAGTAAACTGAATTTGAATTTGTGGTCGCTGAAAAGGGAGAAATGTTTTTAAATTTATTTGATAAAAGAAATTTGCCCGAACAAATTATTGAAAAAGCGCATTTATTTCATGTTTTCACGTTTATATGTGCTGGTATGCCAGACAGTATGTCGGACAGAATTTGTTGTTGTGAAGCAGATAAATGTGCAAGCAAATAAGATAAAATGAAATTTTTGACAATTTTGTAGTATTTAATTTTGATTTTAGAATTCAAAAAAAATACTTTCTAACCTGTTTATCCCTGTAAATATAAAACAAAATAAATTTCACTGAAAATAACTCCAAGTACAGACCTAAGCTCTCATAAAACTTAACTCTAAACTCTATATTAAACGGCAGCAACGATTGAAGTACCTTAACATCCGCTCTTTCAGCGCTCCAGTGGAACTATCTGTTATCGAAATTAGACTTAGTAGCTCTGTGATGAACTCAGAGCGCCCCGTTGATTTATCTCGTCTTTCAAAAAATTTTTAACACCACACATAATATATCCAAAGCTGTAAAGTAAATGAATGTTGGTCGAAATTGTGATCGAAGTGCGGTCATATATAGCGGTTATAAGCATAACGCCACAGCCACCGCCAATATAAATTTCATAACAATTCCTGCTTAGAAATCATTTGCACTTGTCAATAATATAGAACATCTGACCTACAATGGAGGCTGTCAGCAGGCAGGCTGTCTCCCTTTTTCACATTTTTGGAAGCACATTTACTTTTGAGGCACGTTCGATTCGAGCCCGCAGCTTGAATTGCAAATTTATTTTACTATTTTGAGCAGAAAAATTGTGCCTGTTCTACAGCTTTTTCATTGTTGCGGATACTTGTATATAATATGCATAAGAGAGAGAGGGAGAGATATATATATTATGTATAGAAAATGAGGGTGATAGGGAGATAGGGAGGGAAATAGAGAAAGAGTGAGAGTGAGATAGATAGAGAAAGAGTGAGAAAGATAAAGAAAGAGTAACAGAGTGATAGAGTGAGAGAGAGAGAGAGAGAGAGAGAGTTAGACAATTCGCCGTTAAATGTTATTTCATTGGATATGGTTGACATCGGTCTACATGTTTTCAAACCTCTAGATAACCAACCGGTTATAAACTGTTAATGTCGGTTAAAATGTTAGATACTTTAAATAATTAAGTAGGCTTAGTTACCACACTACAGTTCGACTAAGTGCTTAAACTGAAAATAATTACTAGAGACTTCCTTCTAGCCCTCATATACCTAGTAAAGCAATGAGCTTCATCATGTTTATGGTTATATTTATTTTATATGTCGGTCAATATGTTTAAACTCTAAACGAAATTAAACAAAATTATTTATTCAACATGTAGTTTAATATAGATATACCGAATATACAAAGATACAAAGGCACCTACCATAATTCTCACAAATAGCGAGAGCATCTAATGTCTAATCTGCATTCAAACTTGGCACTTCGTTACTAATTTTTGGTGTGCCTTTTTAATTAATGCATGGTGCGCATATAATCTATAATTATAAATATTTATATGAAAGCATTTCCGGAAAATTAGAAAAACTTTGGCCATATACAAAATGTTCCGGATCAAAAATTGCCTAACCACAAATATTTTTCCACACCCGCCAGCGAGCCGAAAATCCTTATAGGCGTCATATATTATTTCTAAAACAGCACTTTATATGCATATGAGCACTATAGTGCTCTTTAACATTAGACCAATGACGTTGACGTAGCGCACACACACACACACACACACACACACACACACACACACATACTCATACACATACCTACGCACATAAAAATGCATAGTAATAAAATAATTTGATCAACGTAAACTTGACCGCAAAATGTAAATACTAAAGAAGGTATATATTTACATATGTATATATATATATATATATATATAGTTAATACACTATATAAAAGCTTTACTTATGCATACGTGTTTATATATTCGCATGTCCTTACGCATGATGAACCAAATAAGGCGCCAATCTCGCAAAACCACATCTTGATGCCGTCGGAATTTCTTCGCTTTGCTGTCGCCGCAACATGAATTTGTGTTAATGAACTTGCACAGCTGTCGGCAAACATATAAATATTGCTTGTTATGTTCATATGGAATTTTTCTACACCAACACACACACACACACACACACACACACATGGACACTTATTATGTATAGTTATATAGACATGAGTGTGTCTATCAGCATATTGGTTTGTTGAAATTTGCCTGACGCTCGGATCTCACTATCAGCAATTCAATTACGAAATTCCGATTAAAGCGCATTGAAAGACAAAAATTTGTTGTGAAAATGGCTATACATATTTACTTGTGTATATTTACTCGGAAAGTGTATGCTATGCGTATAATTTTGGTAACTAAAAAGGGAAAAAAATCTTTTATCTACATCATTAAGCAACTTTCATTTAATACCAATACTGTTATATTGAATTGAAGCTTTAAATTTTTTTTGAATTTGAAAATTGTAAGCCATTGGCAACACTCCTTGAAAATTTTTTTTTTTTTTTTTAGTTTTACTTTAACATTTTTTTTATTGTATATCAAACTTGAAACAGTTGGCAACTCTTCCCGAAAATATTTTCTACTGTGTAAATTTTTAATTCTCTTTACTTTGATACCCAATTCGTAATGACTCATTTGTGCTAAACGATTTTATTGCATTTAATTATTTAAATATGTGGCAATACTCTCAGAAAATATTTACAGCTTTAAGTACACTTTAAGCTCTCCACTTTGGTATCTAAATTGTAGTACTTTTTATGTCTTGGCGACAAGAACTATAATTGCATAAGTTGTTACATGAGAGAACTATTAGTAAGCACATCTATAAAAAAATGGTGTTGCCACTTCATATAAGTCCATCTGTTTTTATTCATATTTTAGTACAAACACTGAATGAATTCTTGTTTGTAAACTTAAAATAAGTATAAGAATTGGAATCAAAAGAATAATGGGTGTATTCTGACGTCCATAGCCTCGAAACCGCTCCTATAATGCCACGTTGTACACCAAAAAGGTTACCTCAGATGAAATCACAGTGCCAGCATTAGTATGCGGAGAGTCTTGAAATAATTTATTGGATTTATGACCTTGCCGTGCTTTCACTATGTAAGGAAACTTATCTGTATATATATATCTTCCCTCTCTGAGAGGCAATGCTATAACACCATACAATAATTTGAAACACTATAGATTGCAACCTTCTGAAATATCTTGAATTTAGAATATCTCACTGAAACAAAAAATGTTGGCCGTTGGGGAAATGAATATTTTTCATGACTTCTTTAAAGGGAGTGAATCAGCCACCGCTTTATATTTAATTAAATTGTAAGAATTAAAAAATTATATCTAGCTTAGTTGCGGATTGCTTGCACTTTCGAAAAATTACAACAAGAACCTAAAAGCTTTTTATAAGAAGAAAGTATGGCAACTTCGCGTGTGTGATATAAGCCAGTCGGTTCAACATCTATTTCAATATTTCCCACTTAGTCACTATTTAGACCACAAGCATACAAACAGATTGATATAGATATAGATATATATAGATATTTACAGATATTTGTATTTCAAACTCTAGAAGAACTAGGATTTCGGAAAATAATGGCATTATTTACGAGAGAACTCAATGCCTATACTCAATTGCTGGGTGCTTCTTCTACCATATATATGTATATACTATACTATATATATATATATATATATATATTGGTGAGTATTTTCACTTGTTTTATTCTAATAAAAAGGTGGCAAGAAGCTTACTGGCAGTCCAAGGCTTGAAGTATTCGAGTTGTTAAGCTTTAATTCGCCATGTAAGGCTTTTGGCGCAATAAATGGTTATATCCGATAGAATTTTACGCTACTTTCAGTTAAAATTTGTTCAACTCTTTAATATTAAAATGTACGCTCGAACAATAGAAAAGAAGCTTCAAGACATTTCTGTGGAATACCCTATTTGTTTTCCCTTGTATTATCCTTTGTAGCATATAAAAGCAAACATACATACATGCATACATATGTCTTTTAAGTATCTGCTAAATGCGCCTCCTGCGCAAAAAATCCTTTGCGGTCACATAACTGCATACATATTGAAATGTTTTTGGCAAACAAGCCAAAGTAAGCCGCAAAGTCCTTTAGCACTTCTTCACTTAAGAATTTACGCATATTTTGCCGCGCTTAACCCAACTTTTTGCTTTTCTACTTTCTACTTTCCACTTGAACTACACCTACATACATACATGTAAGTATATGTGTATGCATATGTGTATGAATCGTCTCTGCCAGCGCTCCCCGTTTACGCTCGTTTGGTATTTTTAATTTAAAATCAGCTTTGCTTGAGTATTCGAAAGGCTTTCCTCCGATTGACTTGGCTTGACTCTGCTGACGTTTGCTGGCGTTTGCTGGCGGCCGAGTGGCTGAGTAGTGGTGGCGTACAAACGAATCAGCCTGCCGATAACAACAACAAGTTATGCATAAATTTGTGGATTGCACGTGTGCGGACGGACGTGTGTTTGCATGTGGTGTGGTGTGGTGGTATTTATTCGCCCCTTTTGTGGCCTTCGTGCAGGCATTTGTGGTTTAGACGCTTTTGATTTTGCCTACTTTAGAAGGGCAATGTTAGAGAGAAAAAAAATAATGCGTGCTGCCAAATATGCCGAAAGGAAGCAAGAAAAAATAACGCAGGCAAATAGGAAATGATTTCGATGAGATTTAAATTTGACTTTTATTGGATTGAATTAGGGCAGACTTCTTTCACCCCAGCAAAGTAAAGCGTAGAATATCAGAAAGGAAAAAAAATTTTTAATGCTAACAAGGAGCACAACTTTTTTAAATATATAGCGCTTGTTTGCTAGATATTTTGTATGTTGCGTAACAACCGTTAGAAAAAATGTTATACATCGGGTCTACACAACCGATATTAGAGGACCTGAATTTATATTCAGCGAAGTATTCTCAAAATTTTTTGCCAAAGTTTTTCTGCCGCTGCAACAACTACAATATATTGAAACAACAAACTAAATAATATGAAAAAGTAAGGCCTTTATAAAAAGCTATTTTTGGGTTTGCCACCTTAAATTAAAAAAATTAAAATTCTAATTTGAAATTTTATGGTAAGAAATCTTTGATAAATCAATCAGTTAATTAATTCGAACAACAATTAAGAGCAAGGTCATTAAGAACTGTTTTAATTTTATTAGCATTGGCAACTCTGTTTTCTAATTAAAAAATTTGTGACGATATCTATCCTACAAAACCACCATGGAGCACTAAATTAATTTTTATTCGAACCTAACTCAAAAACCTAACTCAAATATAATTTTTTTTTTTATAAATAAAAACTAAAACTGAGTGTTGTTATTTCGAAGTTCCAGAAACTTATGAAAATATTGCTGAAGAAATTATAGAACTCGGTATGCAATAATATTGAAGATAGATAGAGAGATTGACGATAGAAATTTGTGTCATACAAAAACCACGTTGCCTTATCAATTTAAAAAAAAATATGTTCAATATATAAATGTATATATATACATCCATGATGCTGAGCGCTGAATAGAAAGTAGCATGTTATGGTTGCCGTATGCCATAAAATTTTATTAATATTCCTAAAACAATAATTCAAATTTTCGTATTTTCGTTGAACCTGGATCCCATGACAAATAAAATTAAAAATTAACTTTTAATTGGAAATTTTATTTTTAAAATTTTGAAATTTAAAATATTTTTATTTTTGAATTGGGTTATAATTTTTTAAATATTTTAAAACTGGCATTCAAATGCATTACTTGAAGCATTTTATTTCAGAATATTGCATAATTTTGTTTGGAAAAATACATAGTAGCGAAGAAGTTGAGTGACTTTGCTAACAACAACAACAACAAATAACAAAGAGAAGTATTGCCTACATTTAGTATGGCTCATGTTTAATATTGAGTTTGTTGGTGTGGTAACCGTAATGAAATATTATTTCTAATTACACTTCATTCATATTCAATTACATTTAGTAAATTTGAAAAAATTCTTTATTCAACACTAAATGTTTCATCAAAGCAATATTTATATAGACAAGCAAAAAGCATTTAATGCGCCTGAATGTATGCTTAACTTCTAGTTGCGTATGTTAATGTTTCATTATACCTATATGTTGACACAAACACATTGAAAATTCCACATTAACTAAATTCGAAAATGGCATGCCAAATGCCTAAGAGCCTTCATTTTCGTCGTCAAAGCAATATTTAATTACCTTAATGAACGAACTGCTGCAATTTAAGTTCCATTCGAATAGGCAAACTTTTAAGTAAATTAACCGGTTTTGCTTGTAAATATATATATTTCAGAAATGTACTCACATCCAAATTACATATGCCACGGTCTGTACTTGGAAATACATCAAAGTCGGCAGCTGAATACGCCTTTCGGCTCCTCAATTAAGAGGAGCATCCTTCAATCAAGAAAAAAAAAAACTCGTATGAAAAATGAAATGAAATTTGTTTTCGTAAAATTCGTTGACTCAAAATTTTCCTTTAAATTACTTACCTTAAAATTAATTTGAAATTTGATACATGACTTTCTCTAAAAATATCTTGTTCATTGAAAACTTTTTAATTAATGCATTTTGTTTCATGTCTGTATTTATGTCCGCGAATATTTAAGATATTATTTACACACAATGTTGACAACACAGTCCATAAATATGGCCTCACTCCACTAGGTGAAAAATTACTCACAAATTCTGACATAAACTGACAAAAAAGGATTCAATTAAAAAAGATGAAGAAGATGATGAAGTCTGTGGCAGTTCGATTTCGAAGAAGTATTTGATGCAATTTCCGAGGCAATATGTTAAAATAGCGTAAGTCGACTTAAGCTTTAGTAGGGCATTTGGTTTTTAGTAAAAATCGACGCATATATCACAACGCAGTATTACCAAATTTGAGGCTTTCAGTACCAGTGTATTTAATTATGGCAAATATAACTTCGAGTCTCGAAGGAGTTGCTTAAAAACACAAATTTTTAACATTAACTTAAGTCGACTTATGCTATTTTGCCAAATATTTGCAATCTTTTGCGTTGCGCTAATCAAATGTGAAATCTTATGTGAAGGCAAATTAAAGAAAAATCTCACAGTTATTTGAAAAACATAAATTAAAGTGGCATATGGGAAGAATTGAAATGAAACTTTTACAACTTCTTCTTTACAATTTATTCGATTTCATTAACTTGTAGTACTAAATACTGGCACTCCCGTTATAATTACTTACTCACTAGCACTTGTGTGATCTCTTTTACTTGCAGTTACAAATGAATGTGTGAATTGCTGTCTCAAACATTGAGCTGGTAATGTATTTTGCAATTGCGAATTTGAAGGTAAGCAAAGGTAGTGATTTTTAATTTCCTTTGTTTCAGCTGTAATTAATTATATGACCGTTAGAAAGCCGCAGAGTCTAAGTACCACTCAAGTAATTTGTACAGTATGCACATATCTATTGAGAATATTTCTTACATCGCGTTGGTTGGACTTACAGACTAATGCGCGGTTTCCAATATGCCCAATTTAATGACACTAAATTTGAACAAGTAATCAATATATAAATGTTCTCGTCAGAATATGTTTCCCCACTTCGCACCAACTTGATTGACAAGCGCAAGCCAGAATTTTGCACTAAATTGTCAATCTTGTTCGAAAAATCATAATTAGTCATAATTTAAAAAAACATAAAAAGTCATAATTTGAAAAGCAGTGCCATAAAATTCTTTCAAAATAAAAGAATTGCCACATTATGAGGATGTTTTTGCTACACATAGCCATTTAAAATTTTATTCTTTCAGTTCGAAATATATCAATATTCCCACTCACTTTAAAAATAAAAAAAGTGTAAAAACTTCGACAGCCACATTGTCAGTATTATGGCACAATTCTGACATATTTAGTTTAGCTAGTTTTATAAATCAAGTCTCCGTACAAATAATAAATAAAATTTGCGCCGAAAAGTATGCATTTACACCGTAATTTTCGGGTTTCCCAATAATAACTTTTAAATAACTCATGGCTTCGCAATTGTGCATTAAATAATAAAACAACTAAAACTAAACAAAAATCAACTGTTATAAATCGATGGAGAATTAATTGAGCAGCCGCAAAGCCACAGCCTATGCCGCTATACGCAATTGTTTCTACGGGCGCAATGCACTTCTAAAAGCCTTATATAAATACGCATATTTGCAAATTCGCAATTTCAGCAAGTTTTTGCCCGCATTTTGTGCGCCCTAATCAAATGCTAATTTTGTAAAATTTTTCACTGACTGGTTGAATAAAATTCGGCAACAAAATTTATGTGGCTTAATCGATTAATATTGGTGGATGTGTAGATGTTTGGTTGTTTGCACAACCGAATGCTTGTTTGCAAAATAAAATTACCAAAAAAAGCTGCATCATTCCTATTCAGTTAAGTAAATAGCACCGAAAGCAGTTGATTGCACTTTAATTATGCATTGGTTGCATGCGAAAGCCAACAGCTGTCATGGTGGATGCCTAAAGATCTTTTATTTTATGTTGTTCGATAAAAACGAACCACAAATCTAAACACAAAATTAGCATAAGTGAAAAATGCAAGTTAGCAAAAAATTTTGTGGGATGAGGGTAGCATTGTTCGGCAGAAACTATGCGGATTTCCCAACCTCTTTTCGGTCATTTCATGAAAAAGTATTAAAGAACGAAATGGATGATTTCGAGGTGAAATATGCGCCTAATATTTCTTAAACTTCAGTCGCAAATGCCTCCTTATTGACAATTCATTACTGAAAAGCAATGTGCGCTTATAAATTGCTATACAGAAGGCTATTGCCGAAAGAAGCGGAAAACGAGTCAAACCTAACTCGAGTAGATTTCAAACTTGTTCAAACAATTTTGTTTATTTACCAAACGGATGTTACCCTCCGCTCGTTGAAATACCTCATAGGGCCATATCTGGACTTCTGCATAAATTTATTATTTAATTTAAATACTAATTGAGGAATTAGTTAATTGCTTGGTAAAATGGGAGTAAAAGAAATATTATGGAGAACATATTATTATATATATACAGTGCCATTTGAGAAGTTCTGGTCGAATTTACTGGCAATTCAGCGCTATTTGGATAATCAGTTAATTGTATGTTTGAAATCAATTAAAAATGGAAATCAAATAAAGTAAGAACTAACGAAATATCATCGAAAACTTTTTACAAGAACCTAATTGGGCAATTAGTTAATTGTGTGACAAATTTGAAACAATAATAGGTTAAATTGCTAATTTCACTAGCATTTCTCCTTATAGTTTTGCATAGGGTTTTCTAAAAAAATCTGTTCTTTAATTTAAATACTTATTGAACAATTAGTTAATTGTTTGGTAAATTGAATAAACGAAATTTATTCAAAAACATTTCACAAGTTCGCTTATGTGTTTATGCAATAAATTTATTGGAAATTAAGCGCTAATTGAGCAATTAGTTAATTGTGTGTTAAATCGGGAACAATTAAGCGTTAAGCTGCTAAGATTCACTCGATTAGTTAATTGTTTACTAAATTGAGAATATATTATATGTTTTCTTGGAGATATCTACGTTAATGTCTTGTGAATTAAATTCTACTTGGGCAACTAGTTAAATAAGCAGTAAATTTAGAACAATTAGCGGTTAAAAACTAAAATATTCAGTGACAGTTTTGAGTGAACATCAGCGAAACATTAATGAATTTTCTGTTCTAATGTAGCGAATCGCTCCCAATAATTTAACAATTCATTATTTCGGGAAACTACCGTAATCCGTAATACCGTAAATGTTATATAACTGCAATAATAATACAAATACCGTTTCCTTAAAGCCATTTACAGGTGCTCTTCAACTATCGACTTATATTCCTCTCATTTATTTATATGCGTTCATTAATTAACTCACTCTATAATACAAATTTCGTTCAGTCTGAGTTGATTGCATGATCATTTATTAATACAAATGAGCTTAATATACATGTGGACAAAAATAAGTTAATGTGGTGAATCAAATGTAAGTACAGTGGTGGAGAATATTAAAGGCGTTTAGTTTTCAACTACTAATGGAACATATCTTATCATTTAATGACGAAGAAGTTAATACTTCTGCCTTCCTTTGCTAGGCTGGGTTAGACCCTCGACGAGTTGAAACTTGTGGTACCTCCCATTTGTGGTATGATGTCACTATAACTATTTTTCGTACAATGGCGAGGCTGAAGATTTGTTATGAGAATATCATTCTATACGAAACTTCCTGTGAACTATCTCTGATTTTTTTTATCAATTCCACCAATTTCATAGTAATCTCTATTTAGAATTGATCTTTTCGCTTTCAAAACTTCTTCTGGATAATATTAACCACTAATATATTCATACGCTCGGTAGCGATGTTCTTCTCTCTCTTTTCCACATTCTCTATCTCTTCGCTACGCTCTCGCAGTATTGTTGACTTGGTTTACAATAATCAACATGTCTACAGAAAACTAGCAATAAGCATTTCAGACGAATATTTGGAATTTCGAATATTTTAGATTTGTTAGTGTATTTTCAAATATTAGAGTGAGACAAAAATTACACTCAAGTCCATGTTTTAATGAAATAAAGTAAATAAATTAAAAGTAGTTTATCACTGTTTCTGTTATTTGCTCCTCCTCATGAAATCAATGTGTAAAAGCATGAATATCCGAAGGCAATGTATTTATATTTATTTCGTAGAGGCCCAATTTTATTCACCACCAGTGTATGTTCGCAGCAAATGGAAAAGGTACAGTTAGCGGGCATATGTTCACATTCTCACAATAATTTAATAATTATAGCATATACTTTTGCGCATTTGACGGTTTAGCCGCGCAGCAAGCTACAAGCGTGGCTGTCTAGCTTCGGGTAAAGCACACTTCCTGTCTGTCTTACCAAATAAGCAAACCGCAATGAAAATTATTATGCAATTATAGTGAATGCAAATATGAATGTGACTTATGCAATTGTTTAAATGACACATTTTGCGCCTAAATGGCCAATAGCGCCGCCTAACCAACGCATAGACGCCTATATATATATATATGGTATATATTCGAATCTATGTATTTTTACGCACAAATTCGTATATCCATCTATGGGAGTGTGTGGATGTGTGTGAATGTGTGAAAAGTGTTTAAACCGCTATGTGCGGATTTGTGCCGCAGCGCTCTAATTGTGCCTAAAAGCGCATTTCATTTTCATTTAGTTGGCGAATGGCGCCTATCGACCGCCTAAAAAGCAAAGAATTCAGCTCAATTACACGCGACCACAATGCAAAGTGCATGCTCATGCGCATGTGTATGTGTGTGTGTGTGTGTGTGTGTGTGTGTGAGTGAATGGCTGCAGTTCTGTCTGCTCGCTTGTATCAAATACATTCTATTATTCTGTTATACTGGTAGTTATTCGAGGTTTTAACGCTTTTATCTAGTGCCAATTGAGCGCTTGCATCGACTGAATTTGCAATTCGAAGTGCATTTGATTGCTCACACACACAGAGACACAGAAATACACATTAGGCTCTGCTTAATGGCATGCTTAGATACTAAAGGATAATCTAAAATGCCCAAAACGCACAAAAGTATGCAACCGTGTGGGTGTTTTAGCAAAGCAATACTTTTTAATGAGCTAATGCTGTACGAGTTGTCTGCACTGAATTATTGCTCGTTTACATTGTGAGGCATATTAATTGCACTTTGAATTACTCGTAATTAGTTTCCGTATTGAGTTGGGAATAGTTTGAGTTAGAGAGACTCTTTGCTTATATTTAGGATAATTTGCTTTTAAAGCTGTACTGGAGATCTGCAGAACTTAGGACATGCATAGTTTTGGGAGGGAGGAGGTGTTGCTTATGGTTCGAACTCTCTCTGAAAATGTTCGTTTAGCCAAGAAAATCGGTCACCAAAAACATCGTTGTAGCGCTCTAGGTTTACCGAAGCTGAAACTATACAGTTCCTTTGTTAAATATTTGGCCCAGCTTCTCTCCTTATTTGCTGTATTTGTGGCTATGCCTTGCTATCTGCCGGCAAATAGAGTATGCTACAAGATTGAAGACGCCCACGAATAGTTAAAACACTTGCTTGTGACATTATCAAGTTAAAATCGTGGAATTTACCGCCAATTGACTACCGCTAAGTTAAAAAAAACTAGCTGAACGTTGTTTGGAAACTGGAACCGAGTCCAGATTCTACCTAGGGAGGTATATTTTTTTCGAACCACTACTCTGTAACATTTTAAGCCCGAAATATTCGCTTATGGTATTCCTTTTCTCAACAGTTGGCAAATTAAATAGGTTAATATCGAATTGCTCATTCCAAAAGAAGTTCGTAAAGAGAAAACTTTTAGTGTAGCAAATATTCTGAGTCGAATGTCTACGTTTTCACTTATTATCACTAAAATGTCTTGTTGGGAACTACTTATAAATCAGCATTAGTGCCTAACAAACTGCGCGAGTTCGCGCCAGAGAGCTATATTGACGCTCTCATTCTCAAGGTCGAGGAATATCTCATGATTGTCGAAGTTTTATTTAGTAAATTTTCATTTTGCTGTCATTTCAATATTTTGACTTATACTTTTAGTGTCAAGTGGAACCATACAAAGCTCACTTTTGTTGAGCGAATCCAAACATGAAATTGTACTGTCAATTGTTCATGCAGTGCAGTTGATTTCACTTTGTTAGGCTACCTTTTGTACGAGTTTTGTAGTAGTGCGACAGTTAGGTGGTCTGGGCTGAGGTACCAGCCACGGCTAAACAATTGTAAAACAACAGTCGTCGCTTCATTTTAAAGCTAAAACCGGCAATACTGGCAAGAGTGGTTCAGTGGTCATGCGCCTAAAAGTATGCTCTAAAATTTAATGCTATACATTTACCCAATTAATGATGTCAACGCTTCAACCACTTCAATATCTTTTGACATATTTTATTTGAAATAAATGTGCTATAACTCTAGTAAAAAGCAGCCTTATTACATTCATAATAACCGCAATGAGACTTGTGTGTCGAAAAGTTCGACTTCTCTTTGATATATTACATAATTAGGTCTCCAATTCAATTTCCCTTTAGTATGACATTTATACCCTCACAAAAATTCACAACTACCTATCAAGTTATTGTGCATATTTTCCAATATTTCCACAATTAATCAAGTAGGTAAATCAAACACTTACACAATTGCACACCAAACGACCACATATCAGCTTTACCAGCAATCACTCACGTCAAGTGCGCTCCAAAATTATTATGAGTAAGTTTTGCGTTATTCAATCATCGCATCTTTTTTGCGCTCTCGTGTGATTACTGCGCTGCTGATTTGCGTCAAAGCTTCACCAAGCCGCTTCACCAAGCAAGCTGCGCCACAAAAGCAGATGTATATGTGTGTTTGTGTGTGTGTGTGTGTGTGTGTGTGTGTGTGTGTGTGTAGTAAGTAATCCAATAAAGTTTTAATGAATTCATTTGGCGCAATTAAGATTTATAAAAAGTACACATAAGCAGCGTTTCAAATTAATGCAAAATAAATTTTGAGGTTATCCTCATTATGCAGCTTCATTGGTTGAATAAAATCTCACCGTTACGCGGTACAACTGTAAATACAATTATGAGAGGGATTTGCGAATGAGCGCACCAACTATATATTTATTGATATGCTTGTATATATCTAAATATATATATTGATAGAGACGGATAATATGTAATATATAATATATGATATAATATAATATATAATATAATCAATATGTAATATTGATAGAGGGGGATATAATGTTTCATGACAATAAGTTGACAGCTGTTGGCAACGCGGCAAGCGCTTTTCTGCCATTAATTTATGTGCAAAAGTAGTTGCTTTGATACCAGGTGACCAATTAGGAAGAAGAAGACAATGTTAGGCGAGGTTTAAATAATAAAACCTAGTAATATTTAAAACTAAACTAGTTTACAAAAGTTGCCTTAAAGCTCTGAGCTTTCCTTCATTTCAAATAGTTGGAATAAATGGTATCGTATTGGGGTATGATCGGGATCAATTTGCTGAAATCATACGAAAGTTCTTGAACTTAGTTCGTCGGCATCGTATCCTGATCGGAATCAATTAGAAGGAATCAGACCAGAAATCTCGGTCTTATATCAACGGGATCGTATGCCAAGCGTCGCTATAGTAACTCACACACGAATTCTTTAATTAGATCCAAAGAGTCATCACTTTTGCTATTTAACCTAATGACGCTGGATCCAAAAGGGTTGACACCACTGCGTGTTTGCAAGTTGTTGACATGTCAGTCTTTAGCTGAGTTTCAGGTTATCCCACTGTATGTTGAACCTAAAAAGGTAGCCAGTAATTTATTGCAACCCATAAGCACCTGCAATTTTCGGAGTTATTCATAGAGTTTTTGATCTCAGCACTGAAAACAAATTACTCTTCTTTGTTCTCTCCGAAATTGAAACCTTAAAACTAAGTCAGGCATAGATTTTGATGTCGGCTTTGCGGCACCTACATATTACATACTGGAATACGCTCTCAGGAGCACTGCTAAATGAAAATAAACCTCTTAGGAAGAACCGCTTTGCTTCCAAAAACCGAGCGCTTCGATTGTCTGGATACAGGTAATATCGATAATTGAATGAAAAGGTCTTCCGAGTATTGCTACGGTTCTAACTTGAACCAGTTGATAACTACAACGCCTTTTTTTTCTTGCTTCCTGGAGCTCTGACACTGCTTGGTCTTGAAGCAGCCTAACCGATGGTTTTCATCCACCTTGCGCGAGTTAAAACCCAACACGAAGTGAGGCCAAGTTCTACCACATTTTTGGGGTTTTCAAAGCATTGTAGCCTCGTTCTCTAACCTCTATCTTCAACTGGATTTCATTAGGGGATTTAAAGTATAGAAAACGAGCAAACTTTTCTGTTTATTTATAATAATATATATCGAAGTTGTCAGCTATATCACGAATTGATCGGCTTAATTTGTTTTTTGGTCTTCAAAATTTAGACTTCAGTAGACTTCAATGCAGATTACTATTTATTGATCGGTTCATCAGAATTTCATCGGTATAAATCTTCAATCTTGAGACGGTGCAAAGTTAGGCAGGAAAAATGTGCAAACTCGAATGAAGCCACGCCTACTTCTCTATTTCTTATAACACACAATCTTTCATAAATGTTTCTTTATAACGAAAATATCGATCAACATGTAAGTTGTCTCACCAAAATTGTGTAGAAATATTTTCCCAAGCATATTTTGGCCTAATGCCAAAAGTAAATGAAATCAGTGCAGACCTTAACCTTGTGCAAATATACCCAATACAGTGTTGTTCAACTTTCTGGCTAACTTTCGACGGGCATGTGATACTAAGCCGAACATGATTGAAATCACTCACCACCTTTTCTTCTTTCCCTTATGTGCCATATAGTGATTATCGGTTGTATTACCTTATTTCGATAAATCGGCTGTGAAGTTAAAGCCGCAGCCAAGTGCCGTTAATAACAATCTTGTCACGTTGCAAAGGCAACTAACGATTCTATGACGCAGGTCAATTATAAGTATACAAAAACGAGCAAAAACTTATTTACTCTACACATAGGTAGAACAACAATGAAAGGTCACAATATATCAGCCAATTATATGCAACAATTGTGGACATGCTGGCAAGTCTATTTATGCGAATTGTTTCCTAGCAACGGTCGGTATGGTTGTTATTGTCGGCATTACAAACAAATGCCAGTGTCATATTATTGTCGCTTGCCGCTTGCCGCTTCCAATTTATTATTACAAAACTATCAGACTCATAAGCAAGCTTTGCACGCTTTCGAAGCTCAGAGACCACCCAGAGGCCGTTTCTTAGTAACCTTTACTGAGTTGCTTTACCTTATCACCACTCCCATCGACTCCACGAACTCAATTGATGTTCATTGACAGCAGGTAATATTGTATTCCACATGGATTTCATTTGCTTTTCAGTGGAAAAACGGCTATCATTTACGGCTTGCCGAAGCCACAAGTCACAATAGCATAGATTCGAGCGAAGTGTGGACACATGAGCCAATCTCATCTGCACGCATTGTGTCAGCGTACTTTGGGCATAAACTGAATGTCGTCGGAATCATGCACACCACTGCCCTCAATGCGCCACTGTGACCCGACGAGTCATGCTTTATGCAACCTTTTTGTTGTTATCTGTCTCTTCTTCATTTCGGTTGTCTTTCAATCTGTCACTTCCTGTGCTTTGTTTCGAGGTATTGCCGTGTGGCGCTTGTTTCGCATGCTTTCTCGCATTCAGTGCATGTTGCATGCCACATGCAGCAATTTATTTGCAACACTATCTTTCATTGTGCTTTTATCTGCTTCTTGCAGTGGCCCTTTCAACATTTTCTGCATTCAGCAGCTTCTTCGCACCTTTGCTGCTATTTATGGAAATCACTTTTGAATTCGGCTTTTATTTGGTTTCCTCTCAACGTTCTCTGCTGCATTCATTCATTCATTATATTTCGTTAACGGCATTGTGCCTTCAGCACTTACTCTGTGCGCTCCAATTCGCCCTTTCAATGGACGAGTCAATGATTTGCCATTTTTCTTTGTCTTCAGTTTTCAGTTTTCCTGCCAATTTTCTTAATTTTTCCTCTCCATTCATTATTTTTCCGCTTGCACTGCAATATTGTGCGCCTTCAACCCGCAACACCAGTTAGTCTTCATTCAGTCTGGCTGAATTTAACAATTTCAATTAATTTTCATTTCAAGTGAACTCAATGCAGCTTCTCACCATTCTGTTTCTTCTCCTTTTCTTCCCGATTTTAGTCGCATTGCTTGCACTGCATCCTCACGCTTCTGCTTCTTCTTTTAAGTTGCTATTCACTTTGCCGTTGCCTGCTTTTTAAGGCTCTCGAAATCTTCAGTGTTTATTTATAAAGTATCCTAGTTCGCTGCACTTAGTTCGAGTTTTGAGAAACTAAAATGTGATAGTGTTTGAGTACCCTCTACAATGTTCTCCATTTGTAACAGCAACACTGTTTTTTTGAATTACCGAAACAACGGGTATTACAACCAGTTGCGAAAGAACATTCAACTCGTTTAAATTTTCATTTGAATTGCTCAACCACTAAGCGTTTTCTCTTACATTTCCTACATGTTACTTCAATTATTATTGATTATAAATAAGAAAAGATTGTGTACAGCGTGCTGTTAGCTGTGGTTTGTTTATATTTTTCCAGTTGTCATCCACAATAGTTAAGTTTTCTAATTTGCTATACTCCACTCAAGCTGGATTTCTGCACACTTTACTTTCTATGAGTAATCAAGCGTAAATTTAACACTGTGCAATACCGAACTACTATACGGAAGGACTGTATACAAGGAATCTAAGTGCGACCTCCTATCTCAGGAATCAGTCATATAACCAAACCTAACCTAACCAAATATAGAACTAATACAGTGTTCATTCACAAATATATAATATGTTTTCTGGAATTAAAGTAACAACAATTATTTGCTTAGATTTCAAATCGATTAAATGTCTACTCCGAAAACTCAGTTGCGAGCGAAGTTATCTTGACTTTGAGACAAAAGCCCCTATTTTATGTAACTTGTGTTATGTTGAACTGATGTGACTTACTTGAAGGTAGTCAACACAGCGTTAAGCTACAATTTAGTTTTTCATGTAAAGTCATGAAAGAAAACGAATTTGAAAAATGTCCCGAAACAGCCGGCCATTTGAAACCACTACGGTACGCAGTTACTATCTGCATCAAGCAAACCTATCTCTTTCAATGAATTTCTTTTTATTGCCCTAATCGTTTCCTTCCCCGGAGCATTGAAGTTTTAACTTCAATCGAAGAGTTTGAAGTCAAATTCGGTCGATACATTTTGCTGAACAATTAAGGTTATGATAACTGTAATGTTACTGTCTAATGGATTGAAAAATCTCTTCCAATAATCGATATACTCAGCATAAAGTCGATTCTTCCAAAGAATCGTCCTTTTGTACTACTTTTACATTTACGTAACGTTACTTTTACATTTTTTTTCTATGTTTGCTACTTTTTGAAAATCAGAATTGTCCCATAATTGGACCAGAAGTGGTGCCAAGTTTTCTTATCAATAATGAACCTTATCTGTCCAAAAAGTTATCGGTTGAAAAAGAAAGAAGCTGTCCGTATGCAAATGGCGTTCCATGGGAAATGGGAGTAGTTGCTACCGGATTCGCGTACCTTAAAACTGCGAAAGAAGAGCATAATCAAAATGTCTTAACCGAATACTGTTTGAATCGTTGAAAAGTTTTGTGAGTTATAAAATTTCAGTTAAATGTGGTGAATACCACACTTTTTGACTTATTTTCGGCTTTGGTTTCAGGTATTGCCAACAAATATTAACCGACCAAAACTATTATCTACTGTACAACATGTTGCCGGACCAAACAATTTTCAGATAGAAATTTTTACTTAGTGCTGCACTCAAGTGATCCAGTTGTAACTTTCGTATAACGACATTTAAATTAGCTTGACTGCGTACACCTGCACAGTATCAGTTGCCAGACATCGCCTTAATGTACAACACGCTTCGCACGCCGTTGTAATGTTAATGCCCCAGAGCATAAAAAGATATCATGCAAATTTGTTTTAATAAAATTGACATCAATTCACAATTAACTCAACCAAGCAAAATTTGAATAGCGTTTTTGCGCAACTGTGACACTCATAAAAGGTAAATTAACGGCACACCAAGTACACCTGTTCCCTTTTTGCCCAACTACCAACATAACTAGACTACTAACTATCCCTTGCACACAACACGAATATTCCTTTTCATAGCGCATTGACTTTTAACGGGTATGTGACCTGACCCGTAGTCTCACACCGCTCGCACTAAGACCCGAAATGAATTAGGCCAGCGAAGCTTTTGGAACACTTGGCAACCACTTACTTACCTGTCTGTCCGACCATCAGTCTTGCTATCCGTCCGTCTGTATGTCATTTGTGGCACAAACAATTAACTGCAAATGCCAACTAGCCGGCCGTCGGTCCAAGTGAGGCAGTCAGGTGACAGACACGCTCAGCTGTACAACGTAGACAGCTTGACAGTTAGCTAGTTGTGCGCCCTAATTTCATCTACGGTAGTGCTATGCTCAATATTAGCTGCCTGCTTATTTAGTGTTAGCTTCATATTGCTTCTATTTTGTTTTTGTTGCTGTTTATTTGTTGTTTTGTTTGATAAATTTTAGTGGTCGCAAATGAAATGTAAATTAAATACTTGAGTGCGCACACGAACGTTTCGCCGAAAGTCGACACTCGAGTCCTCCTCGAGTCGAGCGCTTGTCTTCGTCGACCATTTTTATGGCATAACTGTTGACTTAATACTCGGTTGAATTGCCATAAACGTTTAAAGTATTAACCATTAAGCTTTTTAACGAAATTTCAGCAAGACATCACTCGACCAACAGGCACCCCACCGCTACAACCACTTCGACTCCATTGAAATTCAATTTGTGTACGCTTAACTTATTCCATATATATACGCTTGTGTGGGTATGCGCGTTCTTAGGGAATTTCGTGTACCAAATGGTCGGCACGTGGCTATTCAATATGCAAAATGCCTCTACCTCCTGGTGTGGGGTGTAGTACTAAGCCCAGCTGACAGTTGTTGTTAGCGGGAAATTGGCTTGTTTGCCTAGTTATCTTTGACGATTAAGTTCTTTAAAATCAAAACAAATATTTATGCATTTCGCCAATTTAACTTATTTGATTTTCTCCTTCTACTTCAGAACTTTCCGCACAATGATAAGTGGAGCTCTAACTTGAAAGGAATCAACTCAAGTTGACTGTTGAAGACAAACTTTAAAGATTGTTATATGATAATTACTAAAGGCTTAAATATGTACTGGAAATTTTGAGATAGAGCATTCTTGGATCAACAAAATATATTCCCCTTCGCTGTTTATTTAATTCTGCCAGTATTCTAAAAATGGAAGCAATATACTTGGAGGGGTCTCTGAACCGGTATTGAAAAACGACGAAGCAGTCATTAAACCTACTGAAGGCTCAAGCAACAAAAAAGGCGATACAGGTGACCAGTGACTACTTCAAAGTGTATTCAGAAACTCGAGATTCCTCAAAGCTGGCAGAGCAATGTGATATTTCTAAACTAGCTCTTTGACCACTCGAGTGCAAGAGTGCAAAGGGTGACCTGAAAGGTAACGAGCACCCATAAGAAAAACAGTTGAAGTGTTCCGGACACACGTTAGCGAATTTAAGTGTCTGGCTCAACAATGAACCTTAGCAATTGAAGACTGCAATTGGAACAGGCTCTCCCTCCCTCTTTCAAGACACTCTTAGTTGGTCTCAAATGCCAACACCATTTGTATCCAAGCCATTTTCATACAGCATTCGCAGAAAATATGCAACGTCGCTATTTTGTAGTTCGGTGATCTATGCTTGGTTCACAATAAGCTCGTGTAGTATTAAATGTTAACGGTATCACTAGCGTTAGAGTCTGAAGTGTCATTTCAACCGCAAGACCCATCCTCGTCGTACAACCTGAAAGTAATGACTAACGAGAAACTATGAATCGTGCAAACATCTTGACTTTTGGTTGACTATAGGATATATTTTGTCCACCCAGCCGATTATCGATGGACCTCAAACTGATACTTTAGTCGGTACGCTGACTGACATCATGGCACATTTCAATTTTTTTGTGGAGGCTATGAAGGCATATCATATCTGAAACACAGGCGAAGAAAATTTATCTCAATTCTAGCATCAATCTTTGGTCGACTCCCACTTTGGATGTAGACTGTAGTATACTTAATAAGATACCTGTCTTGGTCTTCTCTTTCACACGAAAAGAACTTTTGCTATCAAGCGGCTATATATTTAAGGTCCTCATTTCATAGTTGCTAAGAAAACGGCTGGAAACGGAAAAGTTGCTTTTATATTCTCGAGCAAAACTCTTTTCCCCAGCGGTTTTGGAGGAAAGCTGACAATGGTAAACCTTCTAAAAACAAACTCCCATAAACACACGAACACTTTTATTTGAAACACTTAAGCGCAATTGTTGAAATCACAATGGCTACGATTTCCACACTTGTATCCCTTCAAGTGGTTGTCAATAAAAGTGGCATAAAGTAGAACGCTATCAAAGTAGTGATTTTAATGGCGGCAACGGTATGCAAACAAATAAAAACTCCAAATGAGCGCATCATATTCTGAATATACAAAAACTTTATGACACTTGAGCACACAGCAGCAGCATATAACGGTATTTATGCGTTGGCCCTTTGTATTTGCGTCAATGATAAAGTGATTGGCGCGCATATTACGCAACGAAAGAGTGGAAGTCAAAAATCGGAAAAAAAAACGCAAAATGAACAAGAAATATCGGAAAAGCGCAGCCATTAAGTAACGGCAATACAACGCCAACTCCCACAACTCCACACTGAAGTCATGGACCCACTGCGCACATGTACCAGCTGGCCGCCTGCCTGCTTCGCTGCTTGCCTCGCTGCTTGCCTCGCTTATTTGGCGATGGAGTCCATGACAGACCCATCAATAGCTGCACTCACAGCGCCACTTAAAATGACTTGAATGCTGACAGCCTGCCGACGCCTGCCGCGCCGCATTGATGTCGTTGTCATCTCTCGGCGCTGACTCACCCCTTCGCCGTTTGCCACACCTTTCGGCAGACATATGTACGTATGAGTGCTTTCCTTCTGGGGACTGTTGGCCTCTCGCCTACAGAATGTCATGTAAATTCAGTCAGGCAAACATGTAATTTCCCTGGCGCCAAGCTGTCAGCACAGAAATCACCTGTAACAACCTAGCGTAGCGGTGTTGCAAGTAAAATTTTGCATTGTAAAAAAGCATTGAAGCTCCGTTTCTGGTTAATGCGAACAAGCGCTGAAAGCAAGCAGTCGCGCTAACAGTAATTGTATTTCTGCTTTCTTTCTTCGTTTTTAAAATAACTGAATTTACGTCTTACTAATAAAATGTGCTCGAGTAGGCGCTTCGAATTTACATATCTGAATTGGGACCAGGAGTTTATCAGATGTTTCTTTCTTCCATTCTTCACAAAACTAAGTGTACATACAACGATAAAGGTGCCTTCGCTTGTACGCATTCAGTGACCTCCGCAATTTCGTTCAAATTTTCCGAATTGTTCACTGAATGTATACTGGTCCTTGGGGGTATATAAGTAATTTGATGTCTGCGAAGTGCAACGACATGAACTGCCGATTAGATTAGTGAATTTGATTTAATGCCGATTTATAAAAACAGTTGCTAAGATAACTCTACGATGCCAACTTCTCAGGAGGAAGTGAATATCCATTAAACATTGTAGAGACACAAATCTGTCCCAACACCTGAAAACCCCTCCGAGCAGTTTGTAGAACTATATTTACTTTCTTAAAGTATCTGATAGATTTCAACAGGTTCTGTTACCGATTTGAAAGTACTTTTCAACAGGTTCAGCTAGAGTCAAAAGTCCTCACTTTCTGGAACAGCTTACGTCGGTGAAGAGATCTCTGTTTGATGAGCACGCCAGATGCGATGAGCTCCCTACAACGGGCAGAAGAGTGCTGCGTAAGTTATTACCAAAAACTATAGCTGAGAATGGCAGCAAAGGGTGAGATTAGAACTACGCGCTTTCGAGCCTAGCCTCGGACTCTGGCGGGTTAGATGTGTTACTTGGTTATTATTGCCGCGTTGTTCGAGAGATGGGGCCATCCTCTATTGTTAATTTAATATCAAAAGGTTTAACTCGAACGAATAACGGACTAGTTGGCTTACAGGGTTAAAATATTTGTAGTGGCGATATAAAGCGTTCACCACATATTTTTCAATAATGTTAGAATTAAGGATTTCCAAGCTACAGCCCCTAATGCGTAAAGTTTTTCCTTGAGACTTATTAATAGTCAATAAACTTCATTAAGAAAAGTTTCTCACAATGTTAATAAATATCACCAAATTTGAAATCAATCAACCAGTAGATATGTTTCTAAAAGTATACCGAGACCAGCGCCATGTGTGTAATTTTCGAAAATGCAACGGTTTATGGTAAATTTATCGAAGCTTACAAATTTTATTGTCAAATTGAAAGAGCTTTTAATTGTTTTAATTGAACTCCAATTTGAAATGAAACTCATCAGCCTGTCTGAGACTGTCGATTAAGTTTGAGCACTGATTCTCACACCACCTAACCACCGCATGCACTGCAACTTAGCCTTGTCACTTACACATGCCACAACTCGTAACGATTATATCACGCTGCGGCTTACCGCTGTTGGTGCCATAGTCCTGCACGGCATCAAGTATCCAGAGGCCGCGCCGCACACGACCAAATGCGATGCGCTTACCATTGAGCACTTTCAGCGGCTTAAAACTGATTGAAAAGCTGAGAAACCGCCGCTTGCTGCCACGCACATACCGGCTGGGAAATGACAATACACCAGCGCCGCTACCGTGATCCAATACACTCGTATCGTGTTCAATATTATGGGCCGTCAGTGTCTTATTGTCAGTCAATGCCAGCTCGCCTTCCAGCCACATCGGTGGAAAGAGGCGCGTAAAGCTCATGCGTTCACCATTCTCGGTGGTGCACATGCGTACAAACTCGAGCACCACCTCGGGGCAGGCCTCAGTGAAGAGCTGTATGACGATGCGACCCAACGGACGTATGCCCTTAACCTCGAGATCGAAGAAGACGCGTGGCCGCAACAAACGACGCAACATACCCTCATCCGTTGAGACAGTGATGTCCTGATACCGTTTCAACACATGCGACGGTATGCCATAAAGCTTGCATTCATCACGCGTAACAACTTGGCTGGTCGCCGCATTGTTTTGTGTATCATCTTTGGAGCATGCGTGCTGTACGCAGCGCTTACGATGGTTTTTATGCAGTTCGCAAGACGTGCGGTGCGATTGCTGCGGTACACGTGTATCATTGTTCCATTCTTTGCGCGTAATGCGATGCCAGAAATGACGCAGCGGCATCGCCAGACGTGCATGTTGGTAAGCGGCACGTTGCTCAGCTGATACCGGTTTTGATACTTTTTTATTTTTACTCTCCGGCAAGCCACGCAAGTGCGACTCGACGTGATGAGCATGTGGCCCATGTTGACCAATAACGGCGATGCCGTTGCTATTGTTGAAACTTTCACCTCGGTGACATCGCGGCACATAATTGCATGAAGTATGCAGGTCCTCGCAAATATCAACGCCGACATGCCGTGAGAATTTTTCATGCATGTCGGCACAGGAGGCCAAACAGTGTCGGCCATCGCCGGCGCCGCCACAGATGCAACAACAGCCGAAAGTGCCACACGATTTGCAATCGTACAAAAGCATGGCCGACTTGTCGCGTTCGTAACTGTCGAGCATTTCGCTTTTGCTTAATTTAATGCGTGATTTGCCAAAACGCGCAGACGGTGTTGTGCGTGAGGCCGTTGTCGTCAACGTTGATATACTCGTAGTACCCGTGGCCGATGGTGTTTTCGAGGCCGGCGCTGTGGTGAATGTGCGCGAATTGCTGCGCCGCTGTATGGCCGTGCGTACGGAGTTCATCATCTCGGTGAATGTCATTTCGCGTCGCGGCCGGTTCACCTGGCGCATCGGTGGTTGGCTATTCACTACGCTTTTGGCGTTCTGCACACGCGCACGATGTGCCATGTACTGCTGCTTGCGCTCGTTGCTGTTCGGCAAACGCATTCTGCTCTTGAGCAAGTTGATGCGCGCCAGACTATTGGAAATGGAGGAGGGTACATGCCGCAGGCGGCGTGCGCTGCGGACTGCGGTTTTTCTGATCGAATTAATGTTGGAAATTTTACTGCGAAATGCGACTGGAACAAGAAAATTTCACGTCTTCCAAATGTTGGCCGAATTTTGAACGGAAATTTTATTAAAATTATCTCGGTTCGCAGAAATGTCTATAAATTTTCGTTTTGTTTATTATGTCCCGAATGAAATATTCTTTTGAAAGAAATGAAAGCAAAAGAGGAAACTCGAAATCAAAACTACCAAATTGTCATAGAAAAAAACTTTGAGTGAGAAAAGCATATAATTTTGGGAACAATTTGAATTCTATTGTAGAGTTTGGGGTTCTAAGACAGAGTTGCTTCGACGACAAAGTTTTTATACGCAATAATATTTAATATATATAAAATTGAACTAATCAGCAATAGCTAATAATAAAGATAACTCTCAGTTACAATCTATAATATTGTTGGGGTGCAACTTAGGGCGGCCACTTGCTTGGGCTTGCTGATACTGCAAATCGCATTTTTTGACATACATTTCTGAGAAATGATCTACAAAAAAGGTCAATAAAGTGTTTTATATTAAAGTGATAATATTCTTAAAAAAAATATTTGAACATTTTCCTACTTTTACTGAAGCGCTTATTTGACCTGCTCCATATGATTTGAATCACTTTGGGTTATATGAATGATTGTATAAGAATTAAGACTACTACTACTGCTGCCCCTCCTTTTACCATTCGACTGGGCATTCTAGGAAAAACTTTCTGAAATGTTCACAGAAAGCGTCAGGAATATTTGCCTAAGTCCAGCATTGACGGTTGCCACTTTGGAGCTTGTTATTCAAGTTCACTTTATTACCTGTTATGATAAAATCCCAAGTGTTTTGGTTATTTTTTATTCTTTCCATAGTCAAGTAGTAGCTTCGGGTCCATAGACCCGACAAAACAGACTTATTGTCGAGTTTCTTGCCATTTTCATCGCTCATCTGATGTAAAGTTACAGTAAAGCCAAACTTCGCAGAGTTGCGCCAAACGATACCTTTGTTCTGGGTTAGATTCAACCTGAGCTCAATTCCATTTTTCGGATGATATGAGAAATAAATTTGGTGTACTGCATCTGGGTAAACTAGGGTGAAACCTTTGAGTGTATTTTCGGCATACAAAAAGTCCTCATAAAATCCACCAGCCGTTCGGAGGTGGCATTAAAGCGTGTCATATAACATCACGTCAGGTCTACCAATGTACTAGTTGCTTATGTCTCATCAACTTTGCTGCTAAGATTTTGTATGTACCCAGATTTCTTTGCTTTACTTTTTACGTCAACTCTCTTAAGGGGGGGAAATGTAGTTAGAGACCTTCATGTATTTGTTTTTGGTATAAAAATTAGTATAATTTAGTAGAAGTTTGAAAATATTTCCTACATATATTTAAATGAATAGCGTAAAATTCTTGAAGAACTTCTTTGAGCAAAATGTTTTGAGAAACCCTGAAAATATTAGCGATCCCCAATCGAAGGTCACAATCAAACTCAGCATTTTGCGTACATTCTGAAAATAGCAATTTATTTATGAAATCAAGTGAGGTTCAAATCTGCTTTTACCACATATTTCTTTTTTGTATGAATCTCATATCTTCATATAGCTGCCAATTTTCAAAAAAAATTTAAAGAAAGTCGTTTTGTGAAAAATTATCTCGCGCTCGGTGCTTGAAGGAGAGCGACTCACTTAATTGACTGATATAATTTTATTAGAATTTAGAAGAAAAAAATTTGTGAACGTATTTTCAATAGTTTTATTAACAGTTTATGAAATGAAAAAACTTATAGAAATTTTTAATCGTCTAACCAGCTCAGCTCAGCTTCTTCTCATGGGCGCTTTAATCAGGCTTGCCAACTGTTCATTTAAGAAAATCTTTCAAGCACTTGCCGTTAAGTCATTTGCAAGGTTTTGTCGGCAGTAAATTCTGCTTAGAAAGTGACATTGACACGACAGCAGACACTTAAACCACATAGGTGGATATAATTGCGCTAAGAAAATAGTAAATATGTGAACATTAATAAAAGGGGCAGACTTTTCTGACATAGCAGATGTGGTTAACCCTGCAAACCTCAAACAAGGCAACTTAAATTATATTATATACTTTAACCCTCAGGTGTAAAATACCAATACCATCCACACATGTCCACAATTTACATGAGGTTAACTCCAGCTCCAGCTCTGAGCTATAAAGCTGCATAAAATGTTGTTGTAAATGCCATGGCTTAGTGATGTTCCAACAATTTCGACGAAGACATTGATTGCCTGCAGGCGACAAGCGAAAATCTATGCCAACAATTTTCCACACATATTTTCAATAAATTAAATACAGCTACTTGTATGTGTATTTGTGTGTGTGTGTGTATGTGTGCAATGTGCGCAATTCAATTAAGTAATTTCTGGCTGATTTCAAAAGCACCGTTGCGCCTTCAAGTATATCACAGGGCAAAAACTTTATAATTAATTACATAACGCTGTCTACGCTACAGGATTACACGACATGCAACTTATAGCCAAAGAGGAAAACTAGTTATTTGCATTGACTGGGCGCCTAATTAGATTTGCATGTAGCCAATGAAAAAGCAACGACAAGGAAAACCAACAAAAATTATACACCGCTTCAACAACAAGGGATAAAGGTGAAAATTTGCGTGTATGGTATGTATGCGGGTGTACATGGCGTATACGTAACATATGCCATAGAACTAATGCAAGGGAAAGATAAGCAGCCGGTGGGATGCCTAGCTTTTCAAAGCATACATGTAACCACTTGAACTAATAAAAAGCTGAAATGGGGCTATAACAAGTGTGTTTAAAGCGTTGATTTAGAGGCTGCCAGGAAACTGACTATATAATGAATATATATATAATATATGGAGGTGAGCCTTAGTGCGCCGCCATTGAAGCGTCAGCGCGTTTGAGCGACTCAAGTGCGTGTTGATATGTTTATGAATGAATTTAATGTCAAATGTGTAAACTGCTGTATGGGCTGCTGACAAGCGCGCTATGAGCTGTGAACTGTGAGCTGTGAAGTTCTAAAGGTGATATATGTGAATTGAGCACTTAAAAAAAATCACATGATAAACCTTTTCAAACCTCATTAATAACCAACACGACCGTGCTGGTAATTAAGCAACACAAGCACATGTGCGTATGTTTATCTGCGCGCTTACATATATACAATGCGCACATTTTCACGCCTACAACCCATTAAATTGCGTATACGCCCTGTCAGCCATACATCACGGCAGCCGGCCGTGCATGTAAATTATACAGATTAATTTTATAAAATATTGCTTTTATGCATAAATATATTTTATGCGCATACATACATACAAACAAATATCTATACACATATATGTAGTGCTGTGTGCAATGAAATATGTATGTGTGTAATAAATTTGTAGTTAATTTGCACATTTTTGCCAGCCACTTTGCATGCTCATACAATTTGTTGCGCAGCTGGCACAAAAAGAAAAAACAGACAGCTGCATATATTTCATATATAACTCATATATATTTATATAAATAAAATTATATATATATATATCTATATGTATGACCCCCAGGACATAGTCATAAATACCAACACATGTTGACAGCTTGTAATTTATTAGTATGTAACCATTTAGCAGAATGATTGAGGTAATTAAATGTCAACCGACAGGCAGTACAACTGCAGCGCTTCAAACACACATGCACAGACATACACACAAACGTATATACATAGAAATACATATAGACACATACGCAAATACGCTTGCCACGAAGACTGCAACATTTTGGTGCAAAATCCCTCATAACTCTGCTAATTAATATGTATTTTAGGCACACCTACATACTCACATACATACATACATACATAAATTATATTTGACTTACTGCCTCACAGTGCAAAGCTGCAAAGTGGCTTCTTTTCCTTGTGACTCTCTTGGGGCCAGCAGTTTAATAGCACTAAGTAGCTGACTGGCAAGTTCAGTGTTGCCTTGAAGACAGCAAAATCACTCTTGGCTAGTTTCCACGTTTTGCTCTGTGAATTTATGAGCTTGAGCCGCACTCAAATATGATATGCCATCGATGCTTATTTCTAAAATATATTATTCTCAAAAGCATATTCTTAAACAGTGTTAATTTGGGTGAAAGTAAGCCTCTTGGTAGCCCAAAATGTGAGTTTTGACAGAGAGAAAATTCTCTACTCTCTCTAGTTCACAGTTTCTGCTTGAACAAAATCTACTTAACAATGAGACTGTTGATGTTTTAACCAATTCGGTACTTCGATATGATGCATTCCGATTATATAATATTAGCTATGCTGAGCAACAGATTAAATACCCAATACAGATATATTAAAGTTCGAATAGTTCTCATTGCTCTCTCTTACTCTTTTAAAGTAGTTTAAACAGACAAACTGAAATGGGTGTATAAAATAAACTGAGATTCCTGATTCCTCTGTTAATGACACCATTTTAGTATTCAGACAATTCGGTATCAGCATTTCGCCTATAAAGTTCATTCAGTTTGCTGTTTATATCTCTAATACTAATAAAGATTTATTTCACGAATGATAATAGTGTAAACGCATTGCCGTTGTTCTAAGCATTCCGCTAGTTTCAGTTTTAGTTTCGTGTCATTCTTCATACTAGCTTGAATACACTGCCTTGGTACCACTTTGATCACAAATATTCCACTTGGGCCTTTTGTTTACTAATCCAATGAAACCAGAAATATTTACATTCCTTAGCTCGTTCCCAATTGGTGTTTCCCTGTGGCAAGCTCAAACTAATGTAAGCTCCCAATTGGATTATCCATATTGGGTGGTGCATAAAGTAAACATTTATACCAAAGACATTTTAGTTTGCTTGATTCACCATTGGTTTGAGGCGCTATCAGTAAACTTCTTCGATTCGTCAATCTTCTACTCGGTATATTTTATTCATACATTCACTTCAAAATGCAACAACAAGGCTAACTCGTTAAATTCAATACCATAGTCTCTAAGCATTGTTATTCCATTTCCATTTGATTACACTAGTTACTTGTTCGATTCGCTACTCCGAAAGCCTACGCGATTCGAAGACTACAGACAAAATGTGTGAACTATGACTAACGGAATCTGATCGGATCGGATAGCTTCGGAAATTTGTTCTTTACAAGTATCTATAAGTCTTTGTTGAGTATGGAATATTAGTGAGTATATTGATATAAAATGAAGGGTGTATGGGTAAGTGAAGGGTATACTGAAGGGTGACCAATACTAAATACGCTCTCTCCATATCTTCTCTTTCGTATTGTATTCGTGCCTACAATAGCTGCCAATCATTGCTGAAACCCTTCAGAAGTTGATTTGTAGAAAATATATTCTCAAATTTTTAGATGCAGTCAATTTAGTCTTAGTAATGTTTGTCTTTTTAAAGAGAACTTAAAAGTGCTGGATAAGTAAAAGATACAGAACACAAGTTTTTGAAAGAAGTTGAGTCTAATTAAAGGCAAAATACAACTAATTGTCATATTTAGTTTCCAAAATTTTCAAAATTGTTCCTGCTTTTACAGTTGAAAAACTATCCAAAAGCCAATTAATTATTTACTTCAAAAACGTGCTAAGTATTCCAATACTGCTTTCAAAGGAAGCCAGCTTAACTTATTTTCTTATATAATATAATATCTGTCTCAGCATCACTCTCAATATTCAAGCACAGTTATTCAATTGAGAAATTGTTCTTTATTACTATTTCAAAATCTAAACTTTAACTAATTTATATTGGAAATGTGTCAGCTGCTTTGATTTCATAAGAGTTACAAATGAGCAAATAACATTTGAATTAGAGCTTAATCAAAGCACAAATGAAGTGAAGTGAGTAGTACACTGTGCAACTGACGTACAAACTGACAGGTCATGTGACAGATGTCGCAGAAGTGCTGTACTTATGATTAAGTGCGCTTGCATGAAAAAGACAAACGATTTATAGTTATATAGTTATATAAACGATAGTTCAAGATATTTAATAATCATTAAAAATTTAATTGGGATGGTATGCTTGAAAATATCACTACTTCACGAATTCTAATCTGCTCATAAAACCAAATAAGAAAAGCTCAGGTAAATCTTTCGAATCGAAAAGTGAATTTGAAAGGTCAATAAAACTTTTTTGGGTATTATTTTTGGTGTTGGAAAACAAAGGCATTAGTGTTTTGAAGTTGTGCATCATTAACTTCGAACAACAGAGATAGAAGAGGTAGCCAGATTGTGTTTTGAAAATAAAGCTTTCTGTGTTTACCAATTTGACAGCTAGTTTGACAGCTCTCCCACTAAGAAATTTTGTAACCAATTCGTCTATATTACTCTGTTCACAAATAGTTCTACAATGATTTCGACACATTTTATGGAACTTATGAAGAAAGCAACCCAAAAAATTTTAAATGAGAATTAAAAATAAGAATAAGAATTAAAATTAAAATTCTGTAAAACCAACTTTCATTTGAGATTTATGCAAAATTTTAGCAAGCGATTGACTGAGTAGTTTTCGCTCAAATATTAACAAGCAGAGATCTCCAATCAGCATTTCGAATTACATTTTAAGCGCTTTTCTTGGGTATACTTGGGTATACTAAATCAGGTATGGAACCAAGGAAAATAGTTCCTTATAAAGAAAACAAAAAATATTGAATTTTAGGATTGGCTAGCCAACTACTGCCTCTCTGAGTTCTTTGTGTCAAAATAGCCACTTATAATAGAGAGGCGTCGAAAAAATATAACGGTAGGCCGTGAGAAACATTTTTTTTTTTATCGAAGACGAGATTTCAAATGGATGAGATTATTAAAATCAACTATGACGTCACATATACCTACGAATATATATGCAACTTCGAAAACTTACTACTTATCTGATTAAATTTCGAACTTGCCACACAAATTGCCACAGAACAATTGACAGAACAACTCAAACGAGTTACGGCAATTGCTTCGCAATCTGATTTCGCTCAATGCGAAAATGAGTAGATTTATTTGAACGAGTATCGCGGGAGTAAATTGCCAAAACACTCGCACAGACTTAGTCTGCGCCTCGGTATGCGTGTATGCCTGTCTGCAAGTGTATGGGTGTAATTGAAAGTTTGACAAATTCAAACACGTCGAAGTTCAATTGCAGACAAACTTTCGAGGCAGGCAATTTACGCACACATACACACACACACACGCACACAGTGTTGCCAGCCAATTGGTGTTTGCAGTAATAACCTCGCCGCAGATTTGGCACACAATTGGCAGCGATTTAATACATTCGAATAACTTCATTGAACTCCATGGATGAAAACTTGTCAGCAATGAGAATCATAAATGCGAAATAAGTAAGGATGAGAAATGATGTGGAGAGGGGCGCGAGACGATTGACAACGGCGCTGCTGACAAACTTTTAACTGACTTAATTGAACTGAACGGTTCGATGCTGTCAGAGAGGGTGTTTGTGCAGAAGATGCCTGAGGCAAGCAGAATTAATTGCTGAGCGGATGTGTGGAGCATGTTGTGAAGCTGGGCGTGGTTGGGGGCGGCAGGAAAGCGTTTATGCTTGAGTTGGGAGGGAAGCCTTTAAAATATTATTTTGCAATTATGAAAAAATATTTGCAGTGTAAACAATCAAGCTATGCGAGTTAAACAAAAATTTTGAGCAGACTTGCCACCTATGTAAAAATTTTAATGTAAAACTAACGATAATGTAAAGAAGTTACTATATACATAGGTATCAAACTGAAGATATTTAGAAAGGGTCAGAGTTGTAAGTATTTTTCGGAAGGTTGCCACTTAAAAAAAATTCCAGTGCTGAATTAAGTTAATAAAATAAAAGAATATTTCAACTTTAGTAAAACTTTAAAGAACTTTAAGAAGGCTTAGGGCTAAAAATAAAATTATGGGGTTGCCACCTATTTGTAAATTATAAGTAAAAACTGTTGATAATATATAGAGAGGTTACAATATGTATATGTATCAAACTGAAAATATTTAGAAAGAGCGAGGATTCTAAATAGTTTTGAGTAGGTTGCCACCTATAAAAATCTCTACATTGAACTAAATTAATGAAAAAAATGTAATATTTCAATATTTCAACATTAGCAACACATTAAAACAGTTTAAGAAGGCTTAGAATTAAAATTAAATTAAAGGGGTTGTCACATGCTAAAATGACTGTGCTAAATAAAATTAATAAGTTACTAGCTAGTTGAAATATTTTACTAATGGGGTGTTACTTTGAAAGAGCTCTTTCCACTTTATTGATGCCGAAACTATTAAAATTAGAAAAATTTACTTTCTGCAAGAGGTTCTCTTCGGTGAGTAGAAAGCGGTCCTTAGACAAGAGAATTGGGGGAATTATCAAAAATAAAGAATCTTATTAGAGTCGCAAGTGTGACTTAAGTAAACAAATGTTACGAGTATTTTTTTGCTGAGTTTTCAATGAAAACGAAAGATGAATTTTAAATTCCTGCACCGATCACCGTTCGCAGGCAGAGAAAAAATTTAAACAAAGAGGAATGAAAACTTCGAGCACTAAAAAAGAATAATAACACAACACAGCAACAACAACAAAAAGTGCTACTGCTTGTCATAAACGGGGCCATGGGTGCGGCGAAAGTTAGGAAAGAGCCGTAAAATTTTTCAAAATGTCCGTACAGATGAATGTACGAGTATATGTGTAGGTATGTGTGTGTGTGAAAAAAGTTCAGCTCACTCCACAAGCGTTACCCACACGCTGGCGTATGAGATAACCAAAGTTATGCAGGTGAAAAAAGTTTTACAAGGCATCGTTTGCCTCGCGCCAACAAAGGCAGCATAATTTTATAAATGGTATAGTATAATGTATGTACACAAGTATGTGTGTATGTGTGTGGTGGTAACGCATGTAGATGAAAACAAGCCCGCCAACAGCTTAATTAAAACTTGGGTAAATTTATTTAATATGCGATTATAGAAATACGAAATATGAAATGTGTGTGTAAGCGTTGGTGGGGCTTACAAGTGGGCGGTAATGAAGATGACTTGGCGGAAATGCGAACTTGGAGTGAGAAGCGCGCTGAGGAAGCATCGCATGCGGCTGTCAAAGGCAGCATGAGAACTGCGAGTAAACTTTCAGTTGCTTTCTAACACACTGTTTGTTAAATTTACAACAACACTAAGTGTTTTATAAATGGATTCTAAAGAAGATTTACCAAAAATTTTATATATTATATTATGTTAATTAATAATACTAAATTATTATTAAATTAAAAATGTTATATTTGGCTTCCCGAAAGTGTGGTTTTAAAGTTGGGCGCGGCTTGCCTTAAAACCCTTCAACAAATTATTTGGTGTAAAATGCCACACAAAGAGAGCTTACGTCTGCAGAGTGTCAAAATAGCGCACACTCTCGGAGAATACAGCAGGCACTACTCAATTTTAGATCGCGAATCACTCGTTTACTTCGGATTTATTATGCTGGCACTACACTTGAAACAGGCGCGTCCACAAGGCGAGTATCAAAATGTAGCAAACCCTCGCACGCTGAGCCCGACTAAATGTCACTTTTCAAATTTCAAGGTACAGCTGCTAAGTTGAGGACAGATTCCTAATAATTTATTTAGTTGAAATTCTCTTACGTGGCTTAAACTTCTATAATTCTTTCGTTTTACTGTTCATAAGTTTTACCCGAAGTGTTCTTGCTCCATAGTTATGCATGTTCTTCGTAGGCCATTTTTGATTTCTAAATGCATAAGAAGAAACATCTTTTTGCGTCATCGATTCGTCAGTTTTCTGCTTACGTGGGCACAGCTCTCTTATCGAAATATTTACAATTGAAAAGAATAAATCAACTAACCTGTTTAATTCGTTATAATTATATTTTTATTTGATTATGCAATGTTTCGGCGAATAAGAATTTTGGTTCAAGTAAACCAGTATTTTTGTTTTATACCAGTCTTTAAAAATTATACCAGTATTTTTCAACTATATCAGTGTATTTGATTATACCGCATATTTCATTTAAATCAGTCTATTATACCAGACTGATCCTACTATATTGTTATTGATACTAGAGTATACCAGCGTCTTTGGCTTATACCAGTCTACTCGATTGATACCAGTCTATTTGGTTATACCAGTATATGTTTTTTATACCAGTCTATTTAGTTTATACCGGTTTATTCGATTCGTACCACTCCGTTTGATTTATACCAGTCTATATGATTTATACCAATCTATTTTATTTATACCAGTTGTTTTCTAGAATCGCTACGATCCAAGTTTTGACATATCGAAGACAGCTAGCCAAAAGTGAAGATTTCTTATTTTCGACATTACTTAGCAGTAGGTACGTTATAGAATGGAGAAGATGCTCCACAACTCAGGCAAAGTAACCTCACTTATCTTATCTTCTTATATATTCGCACGAATTGAGTCACAGCGAAACTTAGCAGGGTCGTTCATATTTTGTATTCTTCCCAGAAAATCCAATCTGATTGGACTGAACATTAATTTTTCTATTAGTACTGTGAATAGCCGATCACTGCTCCTTCAAAATGAATTTTAATTACTGATAAGACACACAACTATCAGTATGAGAATCAAATTATTCGAACTATGTGTATGAAATTTGATTAACATCTGCCGAAACAACAACACAAACATCGCCATAAACGAGTCTTCAATAATGCGCACATAACACACAAGCTTTCTTCTTAGCATACAATTCCACTTATATTATAGCACAGACACACACATACACACATGCACACAAATAACGCTCGCAAAGTTGTCGCACTTTTAATCCGTAGCAAATTGTCAACAACTTGTAGTTGTCAGCAACACTTTTATTTGTCAACGTCGAGCTTGTTTCACTTTTCTTTGTTTGCATGTGCTTTTGTTTTTGTTTTTGTGTTGTCTAGCTGCCTTCCTAACTACTTTGCACCGTTACGCACACGCAGACACATGTCACTGTTTACCGAACGGTACTTTATTTTGTTTTTCATTGCATTAAATTTTTTGTGTTTTTATTTTTTTTGCTTTTCAAGTGTTTTTTGCAATTCATTTCGTTCTCTCTATCGCCTTGCATTGTTGTTGTTTGTCGAAGCGTATCGCTGTGACAAAACCGTTTCGATTATTATGCAAACAAGCGAATTGTAAGAAGTCGAACGAGAAGCGTTATGTGATAACAAGTGGCACTAAGCTGATATATATATATATATATATATATATGTGTGTGTGTGTGTGCATGTACATGTGTGTGTCTGGCTGTTGTTGCATCATGTATATGGTGGTGGCACGCAAAAGCAAAAGGGTCTTCAATATTTACTGAGCATAACAACACAGATAAACTTATAATGCTTACAACAACAAATCGTATCAGTACAACAACAATCATTGCAACAAATTCCTAGATAAGCGAATCGAGTTGCAACTCTAACTCCGACACTCACTATCAATTGCTTATCTATATGAATACCACACACGCACACACACATACACTCACACACACAAAGGCATGTTAGCATGCTGATATATACATATAGATGCTGGTATGTTTGCATATGCCCATATAAAGCTGCAACTAGATTTAATTGGTAAAAAAAAAATTAACGAATAAAATTGCTAGAAAAGAGCAAAAGCGTTCAAGATAAATAAATGAATTGCAAGTAAATTAAGCAAAAATAGCGTAAACAAGCTGATATCGTCTTTATCCACATATGCACTATTTCTCTCTCTCTCTCTCTCTCTCTCTCTCTCTCTCTCTAGCGGTAATTCCATATAATAAAAGCTCTCTGCTGAATACTAGCCTTATCACTAGCAAATGTTCTCAGGCTAGTCTAGCGCTCGCAATCTGAATGAGAGGAATTTGAAACAATAGAAAATTAGCAATAGAACAATGGTCCAATATATTATTCAAGCTCAAGCCAAGTAGCCTATGTAGATCACTACTTGTGATCCCAGAAAAAGTTGACTATGACCTTTCTCAACGATATGAACTCTCTTTTCGCCTTTTTCGGAACAGCCTCCTCGCGTGAAGTCCACTGTTTCGACTGTTCCTTGGTCTCCAAGATTCGCCGACACGTGAACTCATTCGCATTATGCTTAAAAAGCGTCAAACACTGTTGGAATGTGGCCTGACCTTTGCGATTATTATTCGTAGTGAGCAAAGACGGCACTCAACACTTTCTCACGCCTAAGAATTTATGTAGCAGATGGCCCATGTCGTCCTTTGAGTTGACTAGTTTCACAGCTATCTCAAGCACCTTCAATTGGCATTCTGCCAATATGAGATCCTGGTCTTCTGTCCCTTATCCTCCGTAGTAGCTGGTATCGTGGCAACTGGGAGTGGCTCATCAAAAATCGACACGCGACCATGTTCAAACTCGTTAAAGCAATTTTTGGCAGTCGCCATCGAAGATGAAGAGTCGCCGTATACAGCGCCTAAGCGCTCTTTGTTTTAATTACGCGATTTCTCTTCCAAAAGGAGCAACCGATTCACTGACCGTTTTGTTCTCTTCTCACTTTTCAAAAATGCGCGGACAGACCTGTTTATACAGGCTGTCAAGATAAAACTATGATGTCGATGGGGTTGGAATTTTGACAGTAACCTTCTACGGGAATATATATATACATATAAAAAGGGCGACTCATTTTGAATATCTTTTATGTTACTATTCCAGTCGATCATAATGGGTTCTACTATTTAGCAGAATTGCATATCTAAGAATATGAAATTCTAGTCTTAAATTTGTAGACATTTTGTGAAATTCAGGTGCTCAAAAGTGCTTCAAGTAGTCACACATCTACTCAGGTACTCTCAAATCAGGCGCAGTGTTTAAAGACTACTATCTCTTACAATTGCCACAGACAGTTTAATGCGAATTACACAAACAATAATTGTATGTACAAAGATTTTTAATATTTATTCTTTCCTCATTCTTCCTACATTTATATGAAATGACATTTGTACTTGCCGCGGGCACTTTTTGCCACACGACGGTTGAACGCATTAAGCACCGGCCATATCTTATCCTACCTCATGTGGATTCCACAACAATATTTACCGGCCTTAAACTGAAAGTTTCGCTCAACAAGCATTGCCCGTTCCACTTGCTCTTTTCTCATTTGCCATTCTTAAACAGTTGCGTGGCAGTTGCATTTACATGCCACCAAGTGCATCGTTAATAACCGAATGCAATACTGCAACACTTGTGGTATACGCGACAACAGCAAACCACCGCTATTTTTGCGTCAATCTCCTTCAGCAGTCATTTATGCGCTGAATTGTTTACCTGCGGGCACGTCACGGCAACACAAAATCTGTCTCGCATGAAATTGGAGTTCGCTATGCGTGCGCCGCAACTACCCGCCGGTGGCCGGTGCAAGTGCGCGAAACTTCAACGGCAGCGAATGCCAAAAGCACAATTACGGTATATCCTGCATGTGGGTATATATGCATGTTTATAGTTGCAGTTGCTTTTGCTGCATCGATTTACAACTGCGCTGCTTCGAAATTTCGGTGCGCGGCTAATACGAGGGCGGTTTCCTGAAAAGCGATTAAGACGTTCTAAGGTGCTTAAAAAGTGTCAGATTTTGCTCTTTAGTTCCGCATACCTCCTTAGATTGCCTGCTTAGATTTTTGTTTCACATACAACCCTGCTGAATCTAATTTCGCTTGTCAAGTGGACTCTGAGCTTTCATTAAGCAGATCTCATCTATCCTTAGAGAAATGGACCCGCAATCACTGGGCCAAGCAATAATTCGTAATTCGTAATGCGATGTTCAAAGACTACTGTCTAAAATTATTATTGAAGTGATTCCAGAAGTATGAGTTTAATAGACCACAGCTCCTTAGCTCCACCATTGCTTGATTTTATTGTGCGAGTTTGATTCTAGAAATTTACAGACCCCCAATTCGACCAAAAATTCTTCCATAACTATTTTACTGTTCTTTTAATGCGCCACTGTACCTTCACCATTTTTCTGTGACTTTTAACTTACCAGATCGTGCCATTCGTTGCTTGGGAGCTTAATGGTGCAAACGCATATCTGTTGTGTTTCTTTTCGAGTTGCCTTAAAAAATAGCGCACGTATTGTGCTCACCTGCAAGTGTCTGCAACAGTTACTCTCAACGTCTGCCACAAAGAGGCAGGCTTCAGGAAAAGCAATCCAAGGTAAGCGTATAAGCGGACTTAAATATAGTTATTTTTCTCTCCTACTCCCTTTCAGCTTTTCAACGCGTTCGCGTTCGCGTTCGCTTCGAGCCTTAATTTAATCTTTCCTTTAATGACACGATTAAAGCGCGCATTTAAGAGTGGATATATATTTCGATAAGCCCTGACAGCATAATGAACTTTTTTGGGTTGGCCAAAAATATGTTTCAAAGTGGTTTTGCGGGGATTTTAACACGTGAATATATAAAGGATCCCGTACAGAGATGTACCGAATGCTCTGCCACTTCGACTGCATCCGTGATAAGTTGGACCACTGCGACGTGGTGCCTACATCCGTGGTTTTGTTCACTGTGCACATACCTGAGCGTGATCAGTGGATGGGGCGAAGTCGCTGGAAAGATGCGCTTTTTCATGGAAGGATCAAAATTCAGCGCGAAGTTTGGAGGGCAGTCTTTTCGGAATCGGTTCGGTTCTCAAGTCGGAGTTTCTAGTGATCAGATTACTGAATTGTCTTTCAAGCATAGTTGGCTGAAATCAAGGCAGCTCTGGATGTACTACTCCGAAGTGGCACTTCACTCCAGCAGCAAGGCGGCAATACTGATCTTGAGCTCGCTGTCTACGCTAGTCAAGAGCATGTAAGACCTTATTATCAACAGCATCAAACTACTTCGTCAGCAGGCTTGTTTAGGTTCCTGGTCATAATGGTATCGTTAGAAACTGCAATGCCGATGAGTTCGCAAGAAAGTTTATCCTTGCTCCAAATGGTCTTTTGAACCAAATTTTGGACTACTTGACATCGCAAAGAACCGGCGCGCTCAGCTGTGCTGATTTCAGACTAACTTCAGAGACACAGACTTCAGAAACTTCAGACAGAAAACGACAAGAAATATATGTATGTGGGGGGTACTACCGCAATGAAGAAGGTTTTCATTAAAATCTATAGACTGTTTGGCATCATCTTGGTACATCGAGAACCATCTATTTGTAGGGTAACAGTCAAGCGCGCACCCGAAGTAGAAGGAGAAGATCGCCATGCATTTAGTATCATATTTTTGCCAGATTTCTTCATTATACTTACTAAACTCAAATTTAGTAAGTATAAAACTCAAATTAAATGCTTAAGTCACTGTATAAATTCCTTATCGACCAACTAAATCACAAATCATTTAAAACCCCACACCTTTCCGCTCAAACTTGCTTCGCAGCAAGTAATTGTAATATCCGCGTGTTTGCGCAAAAGCAGAATGGCGAGAAAAGTGTAAGACAAAGTGGCTTCATTAGTTGATTTCCACTGCAACCACGAACAATAAACTAATTTACATTTCATTTCGATTTCCAACCATTGCACACGACTAATCGCTACACCACCAAGAGCCACTGCAGCAGAGTTTCACAACTGCATGAGCAGAATGAAAGGTATTCAACGCTCATTGGCACACATACACATGCAAAAGCAATGCAAAAAAAGAAGTAAAAATTGCGGTTAAGCGTTTAAAATGTATGGCAAAGTGAGTGCGGTAATGGTGCTTGAGGTGGTTGAGGCAGTGCCACTGGTGCTGCTGGTAGTGAAGAGGAAAAACACAGCCAATTCTTTACGTTTCAATTCAATTTCAATCGATGGTAAGCAATTCACTTCAAGTTGACTTCATTGCGAGTTGTTGTTGTTGTTGTTGTTTTTGTTTGAAGTGAGTTGCAAACTACACTCGATATTGGCAATCATTGTAAATTTTCCACGTGATGGGCGCGCGATATGCGATTGGATATGCAAATGTATGTAATTATATAGAACTCGATTTGCACAAACACGGCATTAGCGGCGCGCAGCTAATGTAACTAGGGCAACTAGTGCAGTTGCGATGCATATTTATTAGGCGCAGAAGTGGTGGTTTAAGTAGCACAGCAAGTGAACTAAGTGGCAGTGGAATATGTGTGTTGATATTGTGCGTTGAATATTTTGAGAAAGTAATTGTGTATGTTATTCCTAAATTAAAAAGTCGCAGAAATTTTCTTTGCTATTTGAATAAATATGCAAATTATGTTTCTTTCATTATTAATCAGATATGTGCTGTAAATCAACATACACTTAGTTAACCGACTAAAAACTTATTGGGATTGAAAGGAATAGTTACAGCTTGCTTCATATCGCAATTTTTCGCTTTCTCTTTCCCTCTCTTTCTCACTTTCTCTCCCTCTCTTTCTCTCTCTGTCTCCCCTTCTCACTTTTCCTCTCTCCGCATTTATTTCTTCTTTTTCCTTCTCTATCCTTTCTATCCTCTCAATCACCATTTATTTCTTTCCTTCTCTCTCTATCTCTTCCTCGCTCCCGCTTAATTCCATTTCTCGCGCTCGCATTTCAAGTACTTACAATTGTACAAGACATCGAAATATTCAGCTGAATTGATAATGTGAATACCCCCTTACAATGTTATAATCCTTCGCTATTCAATACCTTTTTCGTTTATGGTAGTTGTATGTTCTATTAGCTAGTTTCTTATACGTTGGACGTGTATTCCACATAACAGTTTTCATTCAATATACCAAAACCCCACTAAGAACGAGAGCAAGTTATCTACCTAGTCCTATTAAACAGTATAACACGCATAATCATAAAGGCGCATTGTAATCATATACCTAAATACATGCATATGTGACAAAGTCATTTCGGTTAGTCGCATAGTTACCATAGTGTTGCCACATGTACACAAATTACACGACTGTGCAAGCAGCAGCATCACCTGCTAACTATCTAATAACGAACAATGCGAGCGGCTAAGCTTGTTACCTCCTAATGCAATGGTTTAATGAGCAGTTGGTTATTAAACCAAACTCCTATAAACAATAATTCACCATTTACACAAGGAGGCTTCCCACTCAGTGGCGCCTTTCACCGGCTGGCACCAACTGGGTGAGATTACTACTACCGAATTACTAAGTCCTGGTTGTAAGTAGAGCTGCTCCGGTCTTGATTTTTCTTTGTATTTTTGTACAATTTTGCAACTGTTTACAAATACACGCATGCCGGTGGATTAGCCGGCCTGTGTCAGGCCAGACCTGTGGGGAGAGTTTAGGAATATTAATTCGAGGTATGAGCAGAGTTGTAGTAGTAGGAATTTAATTGTGAAATAGATCAATAGTTTGGAGCTTATGTGTTTCAATCGAATTACTGCAAGACTTCTTTGCAAATGTAACACAAGTTTGGAGTGTCGAATTTATCGAAAAGGAATTAGAGTACAACCATCCATCTTATAAAAGGAAAGCAGTAAGAAATTGTTTTCGAAAGTTGTTGCTTTAGCACTAACAACATAGCAGCGTGTCGTCGTCAGAATTTTACCGAAAGCCCTCAATATTTTCGCTTGGCTCATTGTTATTATTTTTTCTGTTTTTCGGGCATCTCGACATCCTTCTATGACAAATACAACGACACTTTCGTTTTGTTAGAAAAAATATGGCCCATTGAAGGTTTTGACGCAAACGCCGAACCAAACAGCCAATCCAAAATCAGGGGTTATGTTATACAATAGCGTTTTAATTGATCTCGAATCGATTTACTCTACATAAAATACGAAATTCGCTTTATTAATAACGATGAAATATGCTGTTAGAAATCAGTTCAGGTTCAGCGTAAGCCAAAAGAGGAACTGTTGCTTACATTCCAAACGACAGGGATGATTGATGGGTAACATTCGCCGCGACGAACATGTGAATACTGGGAAACACTCTGCTTCATCAATGTTAACATATGAATTTATTAATTCCAGATTTGAAGAAATGTATAAAGGTGGATATAAATCTACAGAACGCCGTGTAGTCTCATCCACCAGGCCCTAATCTTTGCACAAATTCTCGATAAGCCTCAGCATTGTAATAATTACTAAGTTCCACGGATCTCTCTCTCTCTCCCCATGGATTTCTGATTCATATTAATTTCTCTAACTAGTGTTACACAATCAATAAGTAGTTTACTTTATCTTTAGAGAGATTGTTTGTTTGTTTTCTTGGTGTATTGAGAAAGTCAGTAGTGGTTTGCTAGTATACAAAAATATCGAGCAATAGCTTTGTCATATGGTAGCACTGACAGAAGCGAGGCTACAACTCATAAAAATAAAAATTTTCATTAGAGAGTGCTACACCCAGCAACGCCTCCTCATAATTCGAAGTTCCAAAAAACTCATTCTATTTTGGAGCTAACAATAGAGACGGATGGAGAAAGTTAAGCTTGAAATCCAACATGACATGTGAGGCCAAAACTCCTACTTCGAACTGTTGGGCAATTAAGCAGTAAAATCCTATCTCGACTAATAAAAACAGTACTACATAAGTTTTGAGCTTGATCACTTTAAGACCAAGGTGTTGAAGAATGGAAACTGACAACGTTGGTCTAAGTGGCACTTGGAGTGTGTCAGAGAATGCTTCTGCAGCAAATATGTGAAAAACCACCAAACTTCCAAGCGGGCTCAACATGTTCTCTCAGCAAATGTATATGCAAAATTTCGGCCAACACGCACACACGCACACTTTAAGTTGAAAATTAGTTTCTAAGCGCCTAACTACCAACTAAATAGTTAAATATCTATAATTTTTTTTGCTTTTGCCGCGCCACTTGCGAATTTCAATGCGTTGCGGATGTCAACTTTAGTTTGGCGCGTGACTTTTTTGGAGTTTCTGTTAATGATGCAACACTTGCCGCAACACATAAGCACCACTAGTGCCGCACTAAAATTAATGCGAATAGCCAAATTTTAATTAATACTAAATAAGTGTGCGCCAATTCAAAATTTCACAATTCATGTAAATTTCATAAACATTTTCCTGCTGTCAAAAGCGCTTATTAAATTTGGCACACCCACACATATAGAACTTTAATGAATTTAAATATTTAACGGCACCGCAGTGTTGGCCAACAACAACTGGCACAGCTTGGAGGGGCAATTTGTCCCGCCCTCATATGAACGCAAGTTTGCTCATTCACTCAATCGCATGTTTGTATAGTGTATAAATGTTGTTTGTGTGTGTGCGTGTGTGTGTCTATGTGTATGCCTAGTGTATAAGGTCAGCCAACGGTTGGTCGCATGGCGTTTGGCCACCACCAGTTTGCCACCGCGCAATGCCCATCAAATGTCGTCAATCACAGCATGGTGGATATGAGGCCGCGCCAACAGCTTAATGACGGCGAAAAGCCATTCACACACATGCACACAAACAAGCAGCGCACATTTACACACATATATACATATCAAGTTGTCATGTTTGTGTGCCAGACGGCCAGGCGGTCAGGCTCAGTGTGGCGCACAGCGCTTGGTAATGTCATACCGTTGGCGTCAATTATATTTGTTATTGTAATATGGTATGAATGTGTTGGTGTTCTCGTGTATGTGTATTCGCTGTATTTATTAATGTGTCGCAGATTTGTCCGCAGATAAATTTCGTCAAGTTTGTCACTCCATGTTGGCGCGAAGCCGCAAGCAGTGGTTGATGGAACTAGTGTGGATGTTGTTTGTGGATTGACGTTGCAAAGACGGACAACGCGAGACACTTGCAAAAATTGTTGAACATATTAGATATATATTTTATATTTACAAATTGGTATTATATAATGTTAGAGAAGATTTCGAGCGCTGTGTTTAGACCCGAGAGCTCAAGCATACTTCAGGTTTCAGTCTTACTTTCTTTCAAAGTACTTTCAAAGTACTGACAAGTAGGAGTTGCCTTTCGAACAACTTAAATCTATTTTATGAACAAATCGTTTTAAATATATATTTGTAACCACAACTCGAAAATATCTGTAGAAACGAAAATGCGATAGCATTCTTAGCAACTAACATATATTCATTGTTTCAATTATACAGTTGCGAGCTTTACCTGGATCGCTGTTTGAATCCCTCGCCATATTTTATACTTCATCTACATTTTTCGTTTCATCTTCTCCTTGAATGTTCACCTCGTGCTTACAGATAAATGTTCTGTTCGTTTGATTACCTCAACTGCCTACCTTAAGTGGACAACAACGAGCAAATAGGATTTTTCATAACAATCGGACTTTGGCGCCACCTATCGGAACAATGTTTTGCAAATGAAGTTCTCTTGACTTCAAGAACGCATACTTCTAAAATGAGCTCAAACGTATAATAAATACAGGTTTTAAAAGTAATTGGATGCCAGCGCCATCTAGCGCGTTTAAATATCTCAGGTACATGTTTCGAGTTTAAATAAAAATTTCTTAAATGGCTGGCAGATTTTTGGGAACATATTTTTCGCCAGTTTTGCTGTTCTTGTTAAATATTTATTAGATAGGAAGACAAATTCTTCTCCCCAAAGGAGAAACCAATAAAATTTGAAATCATTAAAATAAGCTCACGATCGCACTCATACACTACCATTGTGAAAGTTTTGATAAGGTCGTTCTTGAAGAGGATTCATAAACCGAACTTAGAGATACTTTTTACTAGTGATAAAAACATTTCAAATCGTCGACCAAGAGAGCACAAGGACGGAGTTAAGAGCGGTTTCTTTAAAAGCGTGTTTGCATTAGAGTTGCTACGTAAAAATACTTTAGAATTCAGAACAGTTTTCAATTTAGCACAAAGTATTATATTATAGAATATTTACTTCAAGACCAAAGAAAAAATTTTGAAATTATATTTTGTTAAGTGTATAAATCTTGAATCTTCGCCACCAATGCCGCATTTGTCAGAGTATTAAAGAAAGTCCACAAACAAATCGTCAATCTTTCTAGCTCAATCGCTTTTGTTTAAGACTGAAAATAATTGGATGTGTTGGTTGGATGTTGGTGTTTGATTATGTCTTTTTGGCGTACTAACGCATTGAAATATTCTCGGAAATATAAAATTTTGATAAGTGAGTAAAGGCTTTGTACGGTTGGAAGCCATCAAAGACATCAGAATAAAAGAATAAACCTTTTGAATTGGAAGTTCTCGATGCCTAGACTCATATATAAAAAAGCAATTGAGCAACACTCAACTAGTAAATGGTGGGGATTGAGGGTCTTTTAACCTTGATGCGAAAACCTACGGAGTTAACCAACCGGTACGCTCTGTGCGCTCAAGGCTAGTCAAGAAGAGTTTGACGCCACCATTAGTCGTACCAAACTAATACGTTATCAGACTCGTTTGACGAGCTTGGTTATAGCGGAATCGAGCTGGGGCTCCGTTGTACTCTTGCGTTCTAGCGCTGGATCTATGGGCATTCGAGCGAGCCCAGCAAGGGTTAAAAATTTTGTCGGACGCTGTTGGTAAAAGTTGTATGGAGGAAGACGAGATGGAAAAATCTAGGCAGACTTCTGTTCATTAGGATCGCTGTGCAAGGTATTAAGCTAAAATGAGGCTCAATAATATATCATTGATGTCCAGTACAAGATATATGAGCTGTGTGCTGGGGTATACAAATTTTTACTTAGTTAACCAGGCGACATTCAAGTTCCAACTAAGCTGACAATGTTGTCGTAGATGGTTAGGAAATTTCTGACTTTAGTATTCCTCTCTTCATGACAACTTTTCATTAAACTCATTTGCCTGCCAGGCCTTTCAGATTACTGTGTGACTAAGTGTGGTTACCATGGTTAAATTTTTAGTGCCAGAGGAATGATCTGTGGTGGTGTTGAAAACGACTAGTCTACTTCTGTGCTTGCGAGTTTACGGGATTTTCAGTGACAGCTCGGAAAACTAAAAAAATTCAAATTTTAGCGACCTCGCCGAAATTTTATCTCTCGGTTAGGGTTAGTCTTACTTGACACAAGATTTGAAATTGTTCCTGGTCTTCACTTCAAGAATGAATAAATTCATTTCACTATTTGGCACACAATTCTTCAGCTTTCGTTCTATGGCTGCGTTATACTCGGCTGTGGAGGAAAACCAACTTGAAGTTCCAGCAGGGCTTCAACCAAAACGAAGACCAGATCACACTCTTCACCGCAATTCTTCTTTTACACCATCCTTCCAACTTTAGCACCGTAACTGTCCGTTTCGAACTGCTTGTACTTCTAATCCACCACAACATCGCATCATTTTTAAGCATACGTCACTCTAACTACTCTCCAACTCATGGTTGCGGCGCAGCCACTCAATCGCACACTCACATTTCACTCAACTGCAGCTCGCCAAATTTTTCTTTTGTTGCATTTTGTTTGATAATTTTCCTCTTCAACAGCGGAAATATGCAAAATGTTGGCAATTTGTTATGCCATAATCAAGTGGAAATGGCAGCGTCAGCAATGCTGCTGTAGCAGACAGACAAGTTGCCAAATGTTGCAACTGCTATTTATCAGCCAACATGAACAGTGGAAATTTCACAAAACTGTTGCGTGTTGTTTGTACGTGTGTGTTGTCTAATGCAATTCACACAATTTCCTATCATCACAGCGCATTAAACACCCGCTCAGCTTCCGGCTTTGACATCGAAGCAAAAGGAAAATTTTGCAAAAACTCGCTACAAAAGTTGGCATGACAGCATGTCGGTGCAGTTAGTCAGTTAGCGCGCGCGGCAGCTCATTCGTCTTGTCAACGCAATATGCACTGTGCAACATGAAGCTTGCAACATAACGCCACCTCGACTGCCATTATCGCACTGGACGTTGAAAAGGATGAAAAGCATTGATTTTCGTTTTGCCTTCCGCCAACTGTCAAAAACGAAGACAGATTGTGAAAGAGAGAGTGAGAAAGAGAGAGAGGGAGAGTGGGGAGAGTGAGGAGAGAAGGCCTTGCAACACTAGCTGTGCGAATTGGAAATGCAAAAGTTGTGTAAATAGTCGGCTTGTGTGGGCGAAGCTTGCCATTGGCGCGGAAACCAAACAGGAAGTGAATCGACGTGCGCCTGGACTATGAACCGTTAGCTTTAGCGACAAACAAAAAACAGCGAAAAATCAGAACCAGTCAAGCCGCATGACCGAATGACATATGACGGTCATACATCTGTCACTGGCTGACATATGAAATGCATATATTTATGCATGTATTCGTAAATATGTTTATGCCAAACAAATATTTGAAAAACGTACGATTTATTTTTGAATGGCGACACTTTTTTATAAGAGCGCTATATCATAATTGGACGCATTGTCAACTGAGCGGTTTAGTATGAAATTACTTTTTGCAGCGCCTTTTTTTTTTTGTACAGTTTTAGGAATAAATCAATTGCTTTTGGTGTTGAGAAATTACAATGAGGAGCTGAGTAACAGCTTGATGCTCAATTGGGTGAAACAAGATTACAAAAAGTATGGGAGAAGTGAAAATGAACTGATTTCAATAATGAAGTCACAATATCAAGAGAAATGTCACAAAATTGTATGTACTATTTGACAGTTCTAGTCTTCTAGCTAAAGTGTAGTGTACAAAGCTGAGCTTACAGTTAATAAAATAACACTTGTTTCATTGTAAGAAAGCTTACTGCTATACTGGAATGCTATAATAGAAAATTTTGTGCTCGGAGAACGAAGTTAACATTCACGGCACGAAGCAATGGTTAGTGTTAGTCTTGACTGGTTAAAAATAGCTAGCCGCAGAGTTTCTTGTTTCTCAGTGCTTCCTTATTCAACTCATTTTGATTCCAGAGCCTAGAACTTGAAGTTTCTAGTAGCTACATTTAGTTATATCAAAAATATACTATCTAAGTTCGGTATATCGTTATGCGATAATAAAGACCACTTATGGCCTATTGCTGCCCAGGGAACTTATAACCTCCTGACTTACTGCTAATAAAATTGAGAAATTTTGGAAATTAAGCGCTCACGAGAGCTGCCTCAGTTAAGCAAATCAGGAGCCTACTTTCTGATAAAGCTTTTAATGCGACAGGGTGAGTTTTCGGTATCTCTTATGATCTTTATTGTAGCAACCCTATGATAGAATTCATTTCACTATTTTTCACTCAGTTCAACAGTTGTAGCTAGACTTTGGACTCAGCCTTTGTCAGCTGATATACTCTTAAATGTGAACGAAGATCTTAGTTAAGATCGTGGCGGCATACAAGCGTAGCTAAAAGATGCCTTTAAGCGGTGAGAATGTCAGCAGAAGTGAGAAATACGAATATAAATCTAAAGTGAAAATACAAACTATCTGACATCTCTGCAGTTCGAAATTATGAACCAATTTTACCAACCAAATTACAACCAATTGGATACTCGAGACATCCAATAACGGTGAAAAGGCTTGGTAAGCAAGAAATTTATTGTGGATTGGGGCGAGTGGCTTGCCTAGTCGATCTGCCGATAACAGCTAGGTCTACATCTTCTATTTTGGAACACGAAAACATTTCTGAGGTCTATATCTATATACCCATCTATATATCTCGCCAACAAGAAGAAGTTTTCATACTTTCTCTACTTCTGCTGAAATTGATATATTTCTAATAATGTTTTATAGATACAGGCCACTGAGGCCACGAGTCAAAAATCTTAAAACTACAAAAAGTAGAAGATTTACGCGAGCTCATCCTTACTCCTTAGCTAGAATAGTAATACCATTTGTGTTTTCTTTTTTTTTCTCAATGTCCTTATACCTTAATCTGTGTCTTTATGCAGTCACACTTTCATAGAGATCTTTTGCTTTCCTTTAGAAAGCACACACATCACGAACGCTCAGTTGTCATGCCGGTCATTTTCTTTTTCATCTCTGCCTCGACTCGGCTTTTAATCAGTGTAACAAATCAGTGTAAGTTGCGCTACTACAACTTTAACTTTCATGACTGTTTCTCAACGCAATGCATGAGACTCGCCACTAGCTGATTCATTCTATGCTCGACTTGCCTCCTTCACGCTTATCACTATGCCGCACATCAATTTATCCTTTCATGCAAATTAATAGCAACGACTGTGTTATCAAAGGGCTGCACTACTCACTCCGGCTCGCTCAGGCAAACGACTGGCCAACTCGCAGCTTGTGCGATAATGAAGCTGACGTCTTCAACTTGCCGGCCTTTTTCTTTTTCTTCGCCAAAGCACTCGTGCCATGTCGCTACATTTCGTAATCCGTCATTGAGATTTTTGCGCGCATTTGCATTAAATTTGATATGCTTTCATTTCGCATTACTTTCATTTTTTTCCCCGTTTTACATAATATTTTTATTTGCATTTATGCAAAGCTCAACTGCATGATGAGTGGCAGTTTGCAGTATTTTGGAAGGCTGAGGAAGGCCTCGGAACTAGAAAGCAAGAATGTCTTGCAGCAAATCGATTTGAAAATTTAAAGATTTAAGATAAAAGCATAAGAAAAACGGAAGAAGTTTCCAAATTCTTATTTTCATATAGAGTTAAAGTCTGGTTATAAGCTTGAGAAACCTCAATTCTACATGTTTCTAATTTTTTTTCAAGGTCCACAAATAAAACGCATATTTATCAGATCGCGATCTTGATCGGCATTTTTTTTGTCTATATTCTACTACATTCTATCCTATGGAAAGCACTATATTAAAGATATCCCTTCTTTCCATGAATATACCTGACCTGTGAAATATTTCGAGACATTTATGTAGGAAAGTCAACCGAAAGATCGAATATCAATATTTTGGTTGTATTTGGGCTAGGCGAAGTACTGAACCGCTTTATCAACTATTTGAAATGAACCACGTTATTACTAAGAAAAGATTTTCACTTAATTTCATTAAGATATCTCACAGATTGTCTACTTTCTTCGGCATAAAGTCAGCCATTGGCATTGAGGACCTAATATTCGGTATCCGGAGGCTTGAAAAGTTTTCGTTTTTGTTCGATTTCCCCTATTTTTGATAAGAAATTATGTATCTTGAAGGATTTAATTCCTACATCTTCCTTGATGTTTAATTTATATAATTTAAAGTGAAAGAATCGGATGGAATTTAATATTATGATATATAAGTGGACATGGCAGTCGGATTTCGCGCATTTTCGAAATATAATATATATCAAAAGAATGTTAGGTATCAAAATTGGTCGAATAGTTGCTGAAATATGAAATTTCTCCTCAAAGTTGGTGGTGCTACACCTATGGCTCAATTTTTATACCGATTCATATGCAAAACCTGCATTTGATGCTTCCGACGTCTTTGATTAGGGAGTTATTACACCTTTGAAAGTTTTCAACATAACAGTTGTATGATGGGCGTTGGAAGGTGGGCGTATTTACTATCCGATTACACCTATTTTAACACAGCATGACAAAAATCTAGAAAGTAATGTGTTTACTATGTCTGGTTGATATAGCTTAAGTAGTTTATGCGTTAAGTGCGGTGCCACGCCCACTTTAGAGAAAACGTTTAAACACAAATACACTTCCCTACTGTAATTAACTGTAAATATTCCAGTCAACTACTCCAACTTAATTCTTGACTTTCCTATAGTGCATTATATTTTTCGATTAATTACATTTAGTGGGCGTGGCAATAGTCGGATTCGCTTAAGATTACTGACATACGGAGTTCAATTCAACTCTTCATGCCGATCATTCTCATATGTAACTCAATAACGATCTCGTAAAAGGCACATGTAGCACCCTGTAAAACGAGACAGTATATTTTATTAAAATTTTAATTTATTTAATATTTTACATTATTTTAATGGTTTCCAAATCAACTATTAAATCGTATAATTTTTCTGGTCATCTTCTCCTGATCATCTTATAAATTCAAAAGTAAAACTTCGATATATTAATGAACATTCAAAACTTAGTGGAAAACAAATATTCACGAGTTTTTTTTTTTTTACTTTCTAAATCCATTTTATAGCTACAGTGCATTTACTGCCTTTTTTTACATTTTCTTTACATTTTGCTGTCTGCAAACTTTATAACTAAAATTGTGCGACCCATGGAGCTTAGGGTGAAAGATTTATAATCGCATTCTTTGGCAGTGGAGCCAAGAAATGGAAATTGCATTTGATGCATTTTTGTGGCTGAATATTGGAAAATGTCTAATAACATTTATTTATAACTAAACAATAACAATAAACAATTGGAACATAAATGTCATAAATAAGACAAATAAATAATTGCAAAAGCAAAGCAAATGCTACAGAATTGCAAGTTAAATGCAAAAAGAAATATAAATGAAAAGAAACTATTTGGTCAACTTCATAAAAATGTAGAATCAAGGCTGCAACTTGGCGACTGAGTATTTGTAGCGACTGTAAATAAATTAGAAAATACGAGATAGACTCCAAGGGCTGTTTGGCGACGGCATTGAACCGTTGTGTGTCATTTATAGTACGTGTATATAGTTTTTCATATCATAAAGAGACCAAATTTGAATTTGAAAATTGGAATTTTCTTTTTTAATGTTTGATAACTTATATAATAGAATTGGTTTCATTGCGTGATTGGTGTATGTTATGAGCTGATATATTCACCACAGAGTGGTCAGTATTGATAAATGTCTCTTATAACGAACTCTATATGACGCTTGGCTGAGAGAGAGAGAGCTGAGAGAGAGAGAGAGGCTTATAGAGAGGGTGAATCCTACTTAAATTTCACTAGATTGATTGCCTCTCGAACACTTTCACACTTAAACTGTTTGAAATAATTTTAGATTTATTGAAAAATATCACTTATTAACTACTGATATCTAAGGACTAGATCTAACACCTAACCCACATTATATTAGTGACCAATTTGTATATCCGCTCAAACCCACATCTAACGCCTCTATCCTTGTGGTCCCGTTCCAGACTTTCCGTTACAACACATTGGCTCTTATTTTAATAGTGATCTCCTAAGCGCCCTCAGCAAGGTTCACATTTCCTTAGTCGAAGGAACCGATGAGTTTTAACGCGAAAATACTAAAAATCTTATCGGATTTCAATTCTCAAAGTTTTTCGAAGCATTTGAACCTATCTCTATAAATGTCTATATTCCACCCTACAATTCCAGGCATTTAAATCTGAGCAGTAGCGAACTTTACTTGTTGTGTACCTTGAGGGTGAATAAGGTTTAGTAGCAGGGTTTAATCAAGAACGTAACTTATTCGTATCAATTTTTAAATATAGTTGAAGGGTTTCCATATGACTGAGTCAAATTAGTCGTATGCGTACCACTAAGACTACGAAAATTAATCATGTAACCTATACCTTACCAAACCATAAAATGGTGGTCTTCTTTGAAGGTCGGTCTAGCCTGATATGCTTAGGGTCTGTGAAGATCTAACTCAGTTTAACTGTAGGGTCTTATAAAAACTAAAACAGCACAGCATTTTATCAATTGCCAATCATTATAATCCCAGAAAAGGCCAACATGGTCTCTCTTAAGCTTGAGTAGTCGATTCCTTAAGTCAACGAACCAATCCTCTCATTTTAATCCACAAAAATTCCATACAAAATCTCAGTTTTTACTTAGAATTAAATTTTTTATCTGCCCACATCGTATATTACTGACCAATGTGTCTTATGTCACTTATGTTATTGATTTATATGCTAAAACCAACATCCTATATGCCGGCATATATATATTCAAACAACACTCGTAAATATAAGGAATATTACTTGAACTTTATTGCTTACTGCAACAAATTTTTCATTTATCTACTCTCCACTATTTCACTGAAACTCCTTTCTCTTTCTCTTTCTCTTCCTCATTTTGTACTTTTTTTTTCGACAGCACTGCAATGGACCTAAAAGCCGGTGGACTACTCGTGCCGCCAACTGTTAAGAACTCAAGCTGCTCTCATCCACGTTACACCAGCCACAATTTCATTGTACACATCGGCATTGCGGAGACCATCGAGGCGGTGCTCATACTCATACTGACGCTGGGCGTGATTGGTGCCAATACGCTGGTTATATTTGTAATAAACAATCGTCGCTATTCGCCCTATATACATCAGCAGGTGAGTGAGGGGACGGGTTGGGATAAGTATAACAAGGAGTAGTAATAGAAAGTCATATTCTATTGAGCGCAAGGGAAAGATATAGTTCAAAGTAAGATAAAATTATGACAAGTGAGAGTGGGAGATTTATGGTTAGTTAGTTAAGATTGTTGTTATGAAAAATAAAGAGAAAAGTACTGTTGTTCATAAATCTTCGAGCAACCTATTTTAGCTTTCAACTTGCTTAAATAATGTCTTATTAAGCCAAGTAAACCACCCAAATAGGAGATTGTTGGAGTGAAGGTGAACGACTAAACCAGCAACTAATGCTAAAATGACGTCATCAGACTGCTTCATGTTTCTAATATAATTGAAAATGGCAACTTCCCTAATTCCAATACTGTGGATATCCATAGAAAAGTTCCCTTTGTAGATGCTGAGCTTTAAAACAATGAACTACACCAATCCATTTCTATTTGCCGTAGCCTCGAGAGAGCCAGGACTATATCCGTAGAAGTACTATAGCGCCAAAAGCTTTCCTCAAGCTTATAAAGGGTGCATTTTATGCTGCTACAATTACAAAAATACGAAATATTTTAGAGAGAACAAGTATACGCTACGGAAGGGATATTATTCGAATTACCGTTACCTATAAATTTGGATTATTTCATGCTTCAGTGTCTTCCATATGGTGCATAAGATCGAAAAAGTCGCATAAAATATCGATACACTCGCGATGGATTAGAAACTTTAAAATATATTGGTTTAAGATTTAGCCTCATCAGCCATTATCTTCCTCTGGCTTCCGCCAGCAAAATTTATTTCAAATGCACGTTTTCCTGAAACTCATTTTCTCATTTACCAGCATTGTGTTGTCGCTTCCTGTTAGACACATTGCTAATACATGTATATACATACATACAAACACATGTACGTGCATACTAACATTTCCTGTGTTCTTCTCCTTTTGCAGCCGCGTTATCTGCTCACCTCGCTGGCTTTGAATGACCTCACCATTGGACTGCTTATCACACCGTTTGGACTGCTGCCAGCGCTCTTCCATTGTTGGCCGTACGGCGAGATATTTTGCCAAATACAGGTAAGCCTTGGCGTATGTGCAACATGAAACGCCCACGAAAATGTGAAAGAAGCAAGAGATGTTGAAAATTTAAACCAAACACACACACATATACACACACACGCACTAACACAACTACGCAGAGATAAACTGTGTGCGCTTACAAGCATTTATTTATTCATTTTGTTGTTGTTGCACGTGTAGGACATAGCTATAAGTAAAGTGGACATTGTGGCGGCGGCAACATCAACAATAACAACAACAACAAAGTGCAAGAAAACTTTGAGGCAACTTAAGTGGCTGATAATGCCAAACAAAATACATACAAATAATGGGAATTTTCATGCGAAACGAGCGGCTAAGCAATGATAGCGAGCAACGAGTGCGGATGCGTTTGCGTTTGTGTGCATCTGTGTGTGTGTGTGTGTGTGGGTGCGTGGGTGTTGGCCGTTTTGCGCCATGTGTTGGTGAGTGAGTGAAATTCGAAAAGTGCAACGTCGTTCGAAAATAGTTTTTCACTTTCTCTACAAATTTGCACAGCTGCCAAATTGCTCTAAATTCCTGCACAAAAGCAATGTGCGGAGCAGTCTTCAGTTGGCTTTCATGTTTTTGGTTTTGCTAATATGTTTCTTTTTGTTTTTTTCCGCCTAAGAAATCTGTGTAATCGATTAAGTATAAGTTAAGTGGAACTAAGTTGTTGTTGTTAGTTTTTCAGTGAGGCGTTGTGTGTGGAAATTTATTTTGTTAAATATTTTGCTGGAAGGATAGGTGTACACTTGGGTATAACTAATTTTTTGTTTCCACTAATAAATGATTTATAGATTGTAGACCACGCCCACTTCTCATAAAACTTCTTTCACTCCAGAAATCCTTTCACTCCAAATATATAAATAAAGACAATGGTCTAATATTTTACACAAACAACACCAGCAATCTAAGTCAACGCTCATTTAACAATGGACGAAATCGGAGTATAATTTTTGCAGCCCCAGTTACCGGTTACAGGACCTCAGTGTCTATAGCTGACTTTCTAGCGAAAAGATTGGTCCACCTGTGGGTTATATTAATGAAATTAGTAGCACATGTTTTCCAGATAATAATATGCCTTGATGCCAAAAATAAATAAAATGAGTTCAGTAACTCCCTAGTCACCATATACCTAATATAAAATTTCCGAACTTCCGGTTGGCTTTACAACGTATATATCGGCCAATATGGAAGTTATATTAGTAAATTATTCTTAATTAGTTTTGTGCTGATATTGGGTGTAATCGGTCCTACAGTTACTTTAGCCACATATAATATATGGAACACACATTTTAATATATACAATATATTATATAATATATACTATTTTAGTGGACTTTACGTCGAATATTGCGGTCAAATTATATACTATCTTAATAAAAGTGTTCGTTAATATTTTCTTAAGCTTAATTTAGTATTGATTTATAACATCCAAAGTGAATGCAATCAGTTCAGACCTTCTCCTAGCATCAATATAAGCAAAACTATTGCGCCGCCTTTGATCTTTGCAAACTACGAGTGTATAGAATGTGCGACTGCAGTCGCATATAGCCTTTCCTTACTTGCTTAAATACTTCCTTTTGCCTTCTTACCTACCTCTCAACTACTTTCCTTTTGTAATTTTTCACCATATTATCAAATTATTCGCTTCTCACACACTCAGGCGTCTTAGCTATGTGCGCATATTTTGAATTCCCGAATTAATTTGCACACTGAGAGTCGCAGTAATTAAGTTTGCTTCGCTGCTAAGTTAACTTTGTTGCTATTATACATTATTTCAATACATTATTTAATTATAAATAACATATTTTGGCAAATTAACACAAATAATTGTGCGTGCAGGGTAGCAAGGCAGCCACGGCGTATGAGTAATCATGATATTATTTGCCTTTGTTTATGTGAATTCCCCAGCGTTGCGCAAATGTAATTTCAAACGAATTAATCAGCAAATTTCCGCCCATCCTAAGCTTATAATTACTCATTACTTTTGTGTTGGCAACTAATTGTGCCACAAAGTGGTTTGCTTGCGCCCACCACATGCCACAAAGGCAAGGTGTTTTGTTACAGCTGTGTGTGTACAGGTGTATACAGGTGTGTGCATGCCGCTGCAATAGCAGTAAAATACTAGTAATTCAAGCAAAAAACACACACTTCACAAATCAAAATACAAACAAAGAACAATTGCAGCCGCGAACTGGTGTGCCGATTTTAACTACGCTGTGATATATATACAAAATATTTTAAATGTATTCTCTTTACTTACAGGCTCTACTGCGCGGTGCGCTATCGCAGCAAAGTGCCGTTATATTGGTTTGCATGGCAGTCGATCGGTATATGTGCGCATTACATCCGCGAAAATACTATCAGCATTCCAGTAAAAAGGTAAACATAATTGCAATTCTGTGTTACTAGAACTGAAAGCAACTGAGAGCGTCAGAGAGTCAACAAACATTTTAAGTGCTACTTGAATTTCATTTATGTAAACATAAAAATATAAGTATGGACCAATGATGCCCATGACAAAAACACTTAATGCCTCAAATGGGGAAGGGTCGCGTCAATATCTCCAACTTTTGCTGCTAAATGCTCTTCTCTTTCAATGCTCTCTTGAAATAGTACTCCGCATTAGAAAAATATTTCCATAAATTTTTGAAATGGATCTTTTTGGCGACCGAATCTGTACTTTTTCCTGCCTAAACTTTATCAAGTCAATTGCGCAGTACACATGTAAGACCCTATTGCTCTATAAAGTAAAGTAGAATCAGAGTAGAGTAGAGCAGAGTAAAGCAGGAAGAAGAATAAAGTAAAGTAAAGTAGAGTGCACAGTAGAGAAGAATAGTGTAGAGTATAATAGAGTAGAGTAGAGTAGAGTAGAGTAGAGTAGAGTAGAATGGAGTAGATTTGAGCAGAATGAAATAAAGTGGAGTATAGTAGGACAGAATAGAGTAGAGTAGATTAAATTATAGTAGAATGGAGTAGAATTGAGTAGAGTAGAGTATAATAGAGTACTCCATAGGGAAGAGTAGAATAAGGAGAAAAATAAAGTGAAATAAAGTAGAGTAAGGAGTATAGTTGAGTAGAGTAGAGCAGAGCAGAACAGAGTACATTTGAGTAGAATAGAATAAAAGCAATGTAAAAGTGAAATAAAATACTAGAGTAGAGTAGAATTTAATAAAGCTGAGTCGAGCAGAGTAGATTAGAGTAAAATGGAGAATTTCATAGAGAAGAGAACTTCATGGAGTAAACTAGTTCATAGAGAGTAGTAATTCATAGGGAAGAGTGGTTCAGACAGAAGAATAAAGTAAAGTGAAATAGAGTAGAGTTGAGTAGAGTAGAGCTGAATATAGTAGATTTGAGTACAGTATCGTAGAGTAAATCAGCATCAGGAGTTCAGATATGTTATTCACACTCTAAGTACCTTGACCGAGAATCTATATTACCATAGTTTAAGTCCAACACCAAAATACCAAACACAGTTGAGCATTCCCTTTCAAAGATTGAAACTTTTTTTTGTTATAAAAATAATAATAACTCTAAAAGTTTATGACTCACATACTCGCCAAGTCTGCCAACGCGCACTATTCGTACATAAATTATTGCAGGAAATCACTTGAGTAAAGTCTACTTTACGGCGCCTTATCAGTCATGTAGCCAACTGTTATACTTCAACCATAATACGAGCAATAAATAATGTAAACTGCGTAAGAGATAATTATGGTGGAAAATATTGTAGAAAGAAAAAACCGAAAAAATAGGTTATTGAGCGCAAACCGTGTGGAAACTTAACGGAAGATCCAGAGTAAAAAAATTCCTTTCAAGAAATATTTAAGTGAGTAACAGCAGTTTGATGGTAGCTTAAAGTAGTGCCGAGCGCTAAAATATCGCGCTACTTAATATTTTAATTATATAATAACCACAGTCAAGTGTACGCAAATACAATACAAACTAGCTAGCAAGCGATATGCTAGAATAGATAAAAAGCGCGCACCAGAAAGATGACGGATCGGCAGGCAGAAGAATTGCACATTAAATAAATCCCACTAAATGAAGATAAAGCACGCAAGAAAATATTGTGCGCGGCAAGCGAAGCACATAGCAGCAACCAGATATGCGTAGCAAGCGAGATGTTATTGTAGCAAAAGATGTATGCGCTAGCGCAGGAAGTGGGGGAAGAGGCGGTGAATGAGTGCAAAAAGTAAATAATAAAATGTGGGGCAAACAATGCGCATTAAAGGCAATAGCAATGAGTAAAATAAAAATAAAAAAACGTAGCATACCAGCAGGCGCACACACTTAACGAGATAAACGCAGAATGTGCGACACTACAGAAAGTTTTTAAATGTGTGGAAATGAAGCGGTAAAAAGCCGATAAAACAAAAACAACTAAGAGAAAGTGAAAAATGTGTTTCTATGACCATGCCAACATGATTGATGCGTTCGAAGATAGACACGAAAGTGAATCATAAACCAAAAGAGAATAATAACAAATTGGAACGTTTCACTTAAATAAATAAAATCTGTGCGAAAAATCTCTTAAAAATTAGTATTGACGGTCAAAAGTTGTTGCGCTAAATATGTCAAAGCTGTGTGGTTGAGCCAATGTCAAATGCTTGCATGCAATGGCTCACGAAAACACCCTGCTCAAGAAAACACAACTTCATTCGGGAAAACTCCGGCAAAAAGTTAGCCATAAGCACTGAAATGCTCATATACTGTATCAAGGTGCTTGAAGAGTTATAGCTCGATTTGGACCATTTAGATAAGTGATGCCACACCTTAAAGACTCTACTTTTGTAAAGTTTTAGTTCGATGTCTGCATTGGTGCTTGATTTATAAATTGGATCCGATAGTAGTTAATAGTGCGCTAAATGAGTAGTAGGCGTGGCTGTAATTCGATTTCGCTCAAACTGTAATACCAAGTTGTCAAGATAGTACTGTGCATCAAAATTGCTTGGACTTGATTAATTATTTGCTGAGATATACAAGATTTCGCCTAAAAGTAGGCAGCACCGCGCCTATTGTGGATTTCTTTTGCGCAGCACATGCAACCCTGCTTACTATCTTTGTATTTTTTTCCTTTTGTGGTACACAGCTCTCGCACTTTTATAGCACGTTCCCTGGACTTAGCGTTAGTTGACAAAAGAAAGGTATTCAACCAATCGACACTTCCCAGTACATCCCAATTCAAAATGTGCTAACAATTATGCGAAAAAAAACGTATTTGGTCTGTGCTAAATACAGCGTAGCCAACAACATTGATACACCCTCAGTTTCTCAATACCGATTTTGGGTGGGTCTCAGCATCAGCTGTGACCTTCGACTGCTTCTCGTAGAATTCATAATATACATATATACAAATATATACAACTGCATATATCTTTACATTTGCTTGTTGCAGTCATTGGCATTCCGGTTTGTAGTCATAATTTATAGCCAAAGCGATACACCTACTTGCAGCTGCTTATATTGGTGTGAGGCTGAAAATTTCCCAAACGGAAATGCACAGCAAACAAGCAAAATATATATGCGAACATGTGTGGGCAGAGGCGTACTTGCGCCCATATGACTGATAAAGAAACATAGAGTTTTCTTATGCGCATATGTGTATATGTGCCACAATAACGGTATTACACACATGTACAGTTGTGTACACACGCGTAAATAATAGCTTCAGTTGTTTACATTTCCGCTTCAATTTTGATTTACTTCGCCCACTTATATTATTTTTATGGGTTTTCTTGCCTTCCTTCAATATATTTTCAGTTTTCTTTATTAACACTTTTGTTACTCCCATTTCGCTTTATGTTATGCTGATATAATAAATACTTAAATAAATTACTACTATTAAAGTTATGTTTCAATCGATAAGTGAAGCGAGTGAAATTTTTATTTCAATAGAGAAATATTTTTAACTCGCCAGTTTCAATTGCTCAACTTGAACCGTAGAAGCTCAACAGTCAATTTCATACATATTCACAAAAGGCTTGTTCGATAAGTAAACTTCACGCTTCAGAGCACTACTGTAATGTTGCGATATGGATGTTCACTTAGTCAGTCTCAAAGTATTTTACTCACTAATATTAAGCGTTTTCAATTTGACGCTCTCTTTTGAGAGAAAAAGCAAACAACAATCTCACCACGAAGCATGAAATCAATATAGGAGAGTATATTACAGGGCCGCTATACCTATTAATAACCTGCTTGTAAGATTTGCCATGCTCCAAATCTTGTTGAAACGAAAAAAGTATAAGGTGTCTTCTATTCGCCACTTCTCTGCTCGCTATCTTTGCACGCTGCTCTCTTGTGAAAAAATGTACATGTGAAACTAGCAACAAAGTTAGCGAGTTGAATTCGAAATCAGAAAGTATGCCGATACCTCTTTAAAGTGGTATAACCGCTGTCTTCAATGCTACCAAGTTTTATTTCAAAGAAAAAAATGTTTCAAAACAAGGAAACGCAAAGTTTTTTTTTTTTTATTCTAAAAACTTTAAATTTGAAATCAATTACTGCTGTTTATGGAAAAGTTAAGGCATGGACGCTGCTCAAAACCAAGCGGTTATTAAAACTAGTATAGTTTGTTCGATTCGCTACTTTCCAACACATGGTGAATCGAAGTCGACTAAAATATCTCGCACTCGCATAATTTATAACGGACAAAGCAAATGAAAGGTAAAGCTCAACCAAACAACCAGCAGGAATGTCAGAGCTGGCGACGGGCTGAATCCTTTACTTTTACTTTGTCGACAACCGAAGTTTCTCACGATTGCAAGTCCCGATTAAGTTGGTCCGTAAAACTCCAAGTGCGATCGTTTTCTCAAGTCACGTTATATCAGTTTGAAATATTGCCATAATAATATTGTCTACAGAAAATATTCAGAAATAAGCCTACATATTCATAAGAATATATGCTATGTATATGTAAGGCGGAAAAAAATACGATAAGCTGCAAAGAAATATGAGCCTAATGGACCAGTCACAATGAGTACTTTATACCATCTGTTTTAGCGCATTCAACTGACATAACGTACTCAGCCGACCGAAAATAGCTGTCGTCTGATGGGCTCTCCAGAACCACCAACTTCGTTCTCATCACTCAGCTTACAAGACATTTAAAAGTAAAAGTTTTTACTCATTTTGACAGTTCTTTGACGTCGCTTTGTTCTTTTTTGTTCGCATAACCATTGAAGAGTCTTATGTTCCCTTTTGTACTTGAGAGCGTGTGAATGTAAAGTGGCCCCATACTTTCTAATAAAAACTAAATGTATTTCTATTGGACCTAATTAATTCTTAATTGTACCGAAATGGATGAGTTGGGAACTGATTCATGATCAATTGTAATCCAAAAAATTGTGCTCCGGGCATACGCTGTTTGAAAACTACGCGCATAATTCCCAGCAGCGAATTTTAGATAGCTCTATTTAAATGGCAGCAAATTTTCAGCATTGTAATATAAGATTATATGTATTATGATTATAGTATAATATCCAAATGCCATGTTATCAGTGTTGCACTAGAACGAAGTACGCCCCTCTATATTTAATGTTATTACAACTGGATTTAGAGAGAGTTAAACCAGAGACCAGAGAGAGAGAAAACTGAAAATCCGATTTAATCATAGACATACGATAGATTGATTTCTCCATAAAAATATGTCAGCTACGTAGATCCGTCTATCATGAAAGGTCTTTTAAGTTTCTATACCCAAAAAACTACAAGCTGCATATGCTTTATTACATTGAATTATAAAGAAGAAGAATAGAGAGAGTAGAAATTCGGCCGCGGGCATATACGTATATGTATAATGAGTTCACACACGAATTCGGGAAGGCTTTCAGTGCAAAGTGTTCCGTCGTATTTATATATTGGAGTATCACTTCTCACTTGCTCTTGGATAAATGATATTATTGCCTTACTTTTATGCAAATCTGCATCATTCAATGCATGCACATCGGCTAAAATCCGCTTAAATGAAAACGATTAATTGAAAATCAACAAAAACTAAATATATTTGGGACAACATCTATAAATGGTTACATATTGTAAGCGGCAAAACGTTTTTTTGTTTCAGTAACAAATGTACTTAAATTCGTAAAATACAGGCTACTGCAAAATTAATTAGTGAGAAATTATCTTTTTCATTTCATTAAAATTTTTACTCAAACCATTTAACGATTATGATAATGAGCCATAACTACTCCAACAGCGTAAGTTTTTTTTGAACTTCCTTTGTTATATTTTATGAGCAATTATGAACAGCAGTCACCGCGAATTACTTAAGAATCAGATGTACCAAGAAAGGAATGGCTAAGAGCTGCTATATAAAAAGTCGTAAATGGCGCTTTTGAGTATATTGGAGCTAGAGCAAGGTCTGGACAGATTTCATTTAATGCGCCATTAAATTAATATATACTTGAGAAAATATTTACAACCAATTTTATTAAGATAACTACCATATTGACCGATATGTGGGGCATAAAGTCCACTAGTATATGTGGGCTGGGGTAATACATGGATTGATTTCATCCATGTTGTATCCAAACTGCAGTATTACCGTGGTTAAACGTTCACTTAATTTAGACAGAATGTTTTACATATCGACCGATATATACGGTATTAAGTCAACCAAAAGTTTGAGCATCCTTATATTAGGTATATGTGGTAAGGGGAAGTGCCAAACCGATTTTAACGCTTTTCAGCTTGAGGGCCCATTATTATCGGGAAAAGGTTTATTGAGATATCTCACAGATTGACCGATATTTTCGGTACAAAGTCAGCTATAGGCACTGAGGTCCTCATATTCGGTAACTTGGGTCTTGAAAGGTTATGGCTTTGAATCTCTATTTCTTACAAACATTGGTAAATGCGAATAAATGGTATTTGTATATATGCACTTGAGAGTCCTCGAAACCGCTGAACCGATTTTGCCGAAATTTTCACGATAGCTTTATCGGAACCAAGCGGATTTCCATCAAAAATAGAGTTTGTGGAACGACATTTGAAAAATATTGAAACGGTAGGGGGCCCGAAGCCTGTTTATTACGAAAATTAGTATTTATGGCCCGCTCTGGTTCAAATTATTGTTCTGGGATTACAGAAAAGTTGAATATAGCGATTCAACGTTTATAAAACCGACGCTTTTTTATTATATTAGAAAATGTGTCTTCAAAATATGAGTTATGAATATGAAGAATAGTTGAGAATATATGAGAATTCGGTACTCAAGTGTATATAAGAGTAGGTTACAACGAAGCGGGACAGATACTGACTTGTAGTCAAAAATCCCTCGAAGCAATCTGCATCTTGAATACATATAAGCATACCGAATTGTAGCTTCAGAATCCGACGAGACTATTCATAAGCTTCAAGTACAGATTTAACAACCTCTAGTAGTAGATTCAGGAACAATTTGCTTCGAAGACTTTGCTATTTTGGTTAAAGAATTTCGTCAAATCAAAGTTCACATGGGTCAGTGTTTCTTACTCCACTCAACTTTTTCCCACTCTATACTTTAAAGCTAGTCTTTAAACTATACTCATCACAAATATTTGTGTGATTGTGCAAGAAACAAACACAAATGAAAAACAGCAAAAAATACTTTCTAGAACATTCGCTAACTTTAACAATTCAAAGTATTAATTTCAACACCAGCTGGATCATTAGCAGCAGAGTTTGTAACTAACGTATCTGAAAGAACATATGGAGCACTAATGTGTGTGTGCAAGTATATAGGACAACGAAAATTTTTCACATGCCCTCAAAGTTATGAGCGGTCAAATATGTAATGCTTTGAAGCCTTGATGCCCAAAGCAACACTGATGAGCTGGTGATAATTAAGCAATTAAAAAACTATCATTAAAAGTTGAAGCTGATGGAGTTACGAAATATTTACACCAAAAAAATTATATTTTATTTTTTATAATTAGACAAAATATAGCCCAATAACAGTAATTATATTTTGTCATGTATTAGTTTGTCATTGTTCTTGATTATATACCAGTTTGAGAATGTTGTTTTTCGATATATCTTCTCCATTGCATTGCCTTAATACAGGTTTGTTCATATTAATGTTCCTTTAGCAAATATTCCAAGCACTTAACAGCAGTAAAATTTTACCGCTTGGAACACCATCGATTATTTGTGGTGGTTTATATAGTGTATAGACCAAAAGACCACTAATTTTGGGTAAGAAGGAATTTAATAATGTGATAGGGGTCATCACTGAGCACTTATCTCAGAGAACTCACTTTCGGATTAGAACGCTACCACTGTGTATACTCAGCCTTGATACGATTGAGGCGAGATATCTTTCACAGCTACCAGTTTTCCAATCTATATGAAATTGTGAAACTAATGTGGGAAAAAACTTAGGAATTTTATCAAATCCACTTAGTCGTGCCTTAGTAAGTATGCACTTGGGAGACTTTAAGTCTAATAATGGCTTAAATGTGTACACTTACAATGCCAACCCAGCCCAAAATTTTCGTTGTTTTACTTATATGACTCTACACATGTGACTCCCAAGACTGACTGCGCTTCGCTGACTGACATTTTACCCCGACTTTCAAAATCTTTCCGGATTTAAGTACCACAATAGCTAAATATATAGATATTTCACTACATTTTGAAGGAAATTGCTTGTACACCAGAATTAAGACTCGCTATTATTTATAGCTACTATATTTTATTGTAGCGAGCAGCGAGCAGCGAATCGACCAAGCAACTGGCATAAATCACATAGACTGGCATAGTCAAAGAGAGATAGAATAACAAGCAATTGCAACAATTTATTATGGTATTTAGTTCCACTGCTCTATCTTTAAAATATCTTTAAATATTTAAAACCCGAAATCAAGAACATTTTAAGTCGCATGCCGCTTGGTTGGCAATGTTGTGCACTTAAGTATTATGTTGCCTCTGCTAGAAATCGTAATTTCTTAATTAATTTAATTACTTGTATCGCTACACTCTTAACAGAAACAACTTCCGAGAGTAAGAACTTACCACTACAACCATTACGTCATTTTCAAGCCGTTAATTCTTGCTCACTGAGCGTACTAAATACAACGTACTGCATAAGCAAGGGTGGGAGTGCAAAAATACTACTTCTACCAGACCAAAACACTAAAACGAAGCACTTAGCAGCGCGATTCTTCGCATACTTTTAATTTTAAAGCTCTTTCAGCGAAATTCGCATTGCAGAAAAAAAAAAATTTTACAAAGCGGAAGGTGTTTCAATGTGGCATGAAACCGCTCTGTGGACGCTGTTGAAGAAATGCATTCAAGTTTGCACTGGTGTTCTCATTGCAACTGCATATTTGCTATGCAATTGCACATACGTACATATATATATGGCTGCTTGCATGGCGTGCAAATACAAATTTTAATTGAAAATGACTGCAATAACCGAAGAGTAAGAGCAAAGGCACTAAAAGCCGGCAAATTACTGCGAAAATTTATTTAATTTCATTGCTTTAAATTTTATTTTATTCCACTGACTTCTGGTTTTATTCACGATGAACCATTTAATTGATTTATCTATTTTTATTTCGCTGTAAAAAAGAAATAGCTATACAAGTAAATTAAGAGAACTTTCTTTATTGAAGAGAAGCCAGAAATTTTCTTCTTCTTCATTTCCTTATTAAGATCGATAATCTCAAACAATGTAGGTCTATCTAGGTAGGTATTATCAAAATGTCAAAGCCTTCAAAACCTTCGAAATACCAATAAAATCCATGTCTTTCAATCATATATAATATTAGCCCCGAAATTATGATTGGTATTTAAAGAAGAATTTACTCACAGTCGGCAAGGATTTTTAAAAATCGCTGAGCGCGGTGACGATACGACTCCGGTGGAATATGGGCAACACTCTCTCTGACAGCTTCCATTTGTGCATTCGATCGACACGAACGTCGAACAGTGTTGCCAGGCGGTGCCTGTTGGCCTGATATTTTCAGGAATATCCCAATTTAGTTACCCTCAATCGAACTACAAATTTCAATTAAAAGCGCGACAATCTCGGATGTTTCGGTATGAATGAAATTCAAGTTTTGAACTGTGCTGAAGTTAGGTTTCCAAAATATGCTGACCCACTACCCTTTATTTCGATTTTTGCTTGTTCAAAAACCTAGTTAAATAATATTGAAATCGTTGGCTTTGTTAACAAATTTTATGAGATATTATATCAGTATACTTCAGCGCTCTAACACGCAAACGTATGTATTATTTTTAAACTTTTTTCAAAAAACAGCCCATTAATCATTTTCAGTGGAACCTTAATGGTTAAACTCAGGTAGTAAAATATTTTTTTTGAAAGAGTTCGAGAATGGCATGCTTCGAATCTTCGAATCAACTGGTAGAGCACTGAAAAATATTGGTTTTACGTATCCAAACCGCTCTGAGTGAGTGTCGAAGCGTTTGCTATAATCAGCTTCAACAAACAAAATTGTAACCCCTCTTTCACGAAACTGCATTTTTCAAATTGGGCGATGTTGGTACTTGAAGACCATAGCACGTATAAACTTGATATTTTAACTGTAACTTACGAGTAAGATTTTTTTGTGAACTATATACGCTTTTTTTTTGTAATTATTGCAAATTTTTTTTATAAACAATTGGCTCCTCATTTCTTTTCTCCAAATTCAAACTTTTTTTTAAAGTCGGTCACTCTGGAAAAAAAATTATACAAAACTAAAAGCGTACGCATTTCACTAGCAAATCTTATGCAGCTTAGATGTTGTTTTGTTTCAGATAGCAAGAGTTCCTAGAACCACTGTCGATCATTGAAGTCCACTTGAAAAATGTGATTTCGAAGAAATGGCCAAGTAACCGCCATTTTGTATAAAAATTTCAATATACATTTTTTTATACCCTCGTATACATGTTTAATAAAGCCTGAAAAAAAAAATTGATTTCATTTTTCTTACTCCCAGAATAAATCCTAAATATTTTTCGAGGGCTCTGGACTGACGTAGCCCCTCAATAAATAACATTATTGTCTCTATGAGCAGTTTCAGGGTTCAAAGAGAGAGCATATACTCTTAATGAAAGAAAGTTCTGTAGAGATATAAAATTATTTTTCAAAAGCATGTTTTTGTTTTGAAATTTTCTCAATTTCAGTGCCTTCAGTTAATGCCAGCTGCCAGAATAAACTCGCACTTAAATCAATACTTCAGCGCAGAAAAATAATACATTATATAGTATATTATATTTTATAGTGTGTGTATATTAACACATGTACCTAAAAATATAACTGTGACTACGCGTTCGGTGGCAACACATCAAAACAATCATAAATAGAAAATAAATTTCATTCAATGCTCGGAAGTAAGTGAAAAGTTTGTCATAAAATGAAACTTAATAACGCACGCTCGATCGCATGGCAAAGCTGAAGGCATATATGTATATATATATGTAGGTGCATGTGTATGCATGCAAGTGTATAACGCTGTCTAGAGATGACTTATACCCAACTAATTTCAAATAGCTTAATATAAAAGTTTCATAATGAAATGCGACGTGCATGGCTGCCGAGACCGGGGGCGCGGTCGGGGGCGGCAAGTGTGTGAGAACTTTGCCACAATTGACAATCGCATGACAGAATATTGCACATAACATAAATGCGAACACATACACACAAGCACACACACACACAGACAGCTGGTGATTTGCACTGGCGCACTCGTAGAATTCTATAAAACTTCGAAATATGTCCACAATCTCAATGGAGCACATGCAACGAGACGCCAGCCAAGGCTGCCAGTGGTGTTTAAATAAATACACACACCAGTACACAATCACTATAGTTTTAGTTGTTTAATGGAGAATTGTGAAAAATTGAAAGTGACATTATAGCTGTAATAAATGGAAACATAAAGGAGATGGGAGAATGTGTCAATAAAAAGCCAAAGAGAAAGTTGATAAATAGCTTAGATGGATAACTAGAAAGCGCCCATTATTTGTGCATATGTGTGAGCTCGTTATATATACGCTATATATATAACATCATTCGTTGATCCGATTCCATTGCTTTAGTCTCCAAAGGCGGGCATGAAATTCGGGCACTCTCCACCTACACGATTTGAAATCAATATCTACTTGAAAGTCAATTGAATTGGTAAATTCATTTATTGCTGGTGCAGAATTGGGACCAATAACACCCTGGTACCGTATCCCAAAATTGTGAGCAAAGTATTATCGGGTACTAGTGATGAGGTAATTCCACCACTAGCCGACATTGCGGAATTAAGTCAATCAAAGAACCAGAAATTGTTAAATTGGATAATATGGTGCTATGTGAAGATCTGGGTCTGAATAGCCAAAGCAAAGGAACTTTTCGTAAAGCTATAATATGCGCAAGAAACCAGATTCACAAAATTTTACTGAAATATCTCACAAATCGACCTACATGTACGAATAAAGTCCGCCGAAAGTGTAGAGATTCACATATTCGATTTATTACATAAATGCTAGCGGAAAATTTTAAAAGATATGATCCATTTTTTTTTTTTTTTTGGAGAGAACGTCGAGAAGATACTGCGTAGCCGTTCCCACGATAAGACTATCTACCTAATCGGGACTGAACCGACCAGGATTTTTTTCCGCCTAAGATCTGGCAAATGCGGTATTATTCCTCAAAATGCAATAATTACAAATATGTTGTATACCAAGTTCCGCGTGAATCAGTCGGCCAGTTTAAGAGATATGAAATTTCATTTAAAAGTGGGCAAGGCTATGCCCATAGTACAATGTGTTAACTAATATATATGTAGATGTTATATATCGTATCAAATGCAAAGTATCTGCCAAGTTTCATTGAGGTAGATCCCATAATTTAGGAGATATGTAGATTAAACCTGATATGGTAAGGTAAGCTCTAGGTCTAGGTAAGATTCTTATATAACTTTAGAACATTAGCAAATATTTTGCATGACCCTGGGTTATCATTTTCTCATTTTACTCATATTTGCTACATTTATTAAAACTCTTTCTTGAATCTGTCCCGCTCTCTCTCTCTCTCTCTCTCTCTCTCTCTCACCAGAGTTAAACTATTGCTTAGGATAAAACTGCTTGCCAGTCTACTCATACATTCTCGCTTTCAGCACATATTCAGCTTAAGAAAATGATAGCTGAATAAAGGGCTGAATACCGAAGCGCCCAGAAGCCTGGCGTTCTGTTGTCCCTTCAAAGCATTTACGTATCAGCAGCCAGCAAATTATTGAAAAGCTAGCTTAATTGCACAGTTATGGAGAAATAGAGCAAATTTATTTTAATTGATAATGCTGCTTTTGCTTCAGATTTCGTTTTGCTTTCAGTATTTCACTTCTGCTCCAATTAGTTCAATTTGAAATGGAATAGTATTGAACGGCTTCATATCCTGAATATAATAACATAAAGCATATGTACCCTTATTATGCAAGAGACAGAGATTTGAAGCAATACTTGAAAGAAAAAACACTTCTGACTAAATATTCACTCGCAAAGATGCACGCTCGGTTGCAGCAAAGCTCTGTGAGTTGAAACGAACTGAAATGTGAGATAAATTTGTATGTGATTTATAGCGATTAATGCTATGATCTTATATAGAACACCATATACTTGTGCATGAAAGGCTTTAATTTGTAAAACTGTAGTAGCTCCAAACTTTAATTTCCAGATCGTTTAAGTAAATGCAGGTAATCTAGTCGGTAGTCTTTAAATAAACAACACTTTTAGCCATAGGGGAGGAGAATTGAAATAAGAGCTTAATCCATTTATTACATGGTCATTGGTCCAATCGCTAGATGGCGCTCTATTATTTTTCTAATCTAAAGCTGTTTTATAGGCTATAGCAGAAATATTTTCGTTTTAGACGCTTCAGGATACGTTCCTCTTGGTCTTTAGTTTTCCTCTTCCTCCCAGGGCCGAGGTATCGCTTAAGAGTACCAATTTTTTCAAAATTCTTTCAAAAATCTTTCAGAGAAAATTTACTGAAACCAGATTTCAGTATTGAATAATAAATAGCAAGAAAAGTTGGATAGAAAACTTCACACTTCATTCTTCCATAGACTAAATTTGTAAAAACGCGATTTCTTTTAAGCATACCCTTGGTCCACATAGAGAAATCTGATTCGTAGGGGGATAATGGAACTTCAATAATGTATAATGGCACATAATTCTACAAAAATTTTTTTAATATTGAATTATAAGAAACACTTAAATCCAGTCCAGCGGTCTAATTACAGGGGTCCTGAATATTAAATTCATTGGAAGTAATCCAAACGTGGCACAACATTGGAGAGTAATACCAGCAAGCAGCTGATATGTGGATTTTAAAATTTTACAAAACTCAAAAACTGCATCTAGGTGGAAATGAAGCCTGCCTTTTATTATCATTATTATTATTTTTTTTTAAACGAGTTGAATCGATTTGTATTGCAATTTTAGATTACCTGAGCATTATAACTGGCTGTAAGAGTTTTTCTTTTTCGCCGTTAAGTTATATATTTACATTTGTTAATATATGGAAGTTGTTCTCTAAATTTTATCCGAGTAATGTATGCAATATCAAAAAAAAGTCCCATTTTTAACATAGTATAGCATTGGAGCTATCTCCCATTGCTCAAACTATGGGGGCTGGCGATAAAAAATAACTGGTATAAATCACATATATTGGTATAATAAAAATGCATAGAATGGAATGTGTTTATACCATGCTAGTGATGTAGCTCTATTGCTCATACCTTGGAGAATTGAACAAAAAACTGGTAAAACTTTTTATGTACTGGTATAATTACACATACATTGAATAGCAAGCCTTTATGCAACGCTAATAATATAGCCTGATTTTTTTCTTCTCTTCTATTGCTCATACCTTGGCGAATCGAGCAAAGAATTGGTATAATTCTCATAAATTGGTATAATTCAATTTAGACGGATTAACAAGCGTTTGTGCCATTCTAACGATACATACACATTTTCCCTTCTTTCGAATTCAACTCAACTGTATAATTTTGTTGTTGCTTTCTGAATTTAATTTTTTGACAAGAGTACTGAGCTTAACGAGTAGAGTTGGGGTGAATTGAAAGTAGCTTATGCTAACCCAGTTCTCTAAGTTCTTGACGATACTTACTGGTTCTGGCTCTTTCAAGAAAACTTGTTCGAACCTTCAACAATTTTTCATGCAAAGAGCAAAATCGTTGCAGAAACTTTAAATTTTTCACCAAAAATTAATACTACATTTTGCACCTTTAAAAATATACCATTTACCTAAATATCCGCAATCGTATATACGCATAATTGTGCAAACATCCAATCTCTCCATTTTCCATTAATCTTAAACCACACAAATCCCGAATGATTTATGCCGGCGAATAACAGCGATAAAGGTGTGGAGCAGCAACAAAGAATGTCATTTAAATTATGCACATATACCACAAGTACAGAGCTACCATGCCACAAATGTAATAAACACACATACAAATATTTGCACAAAGGCAGAAACCTGTGAAATCTATAAATGCTGGCAAATAAACAAAAGAATATTTGCCTTTGAAAACAAAAAAGTCGAAAAGCAACTTCGCTGATAGCTAAACAATCAAGGCGAGCGAACAGTTGCCAAATGTGTTGTTTGTTGTTGTGTATGTACACATATACGAGGGCGGGTCAATAAGTCCGTGACATTTTGAATTTCTTTTTATTTTTTTTTTCTTTATTCTTAAATATTTCTTTATTTTATTTTTTATTCCAAAAGTCACGTACTTATTGACCCGCCCTCGTATATTTGAGAATGTATTTCTGCTGCCACAGGCGCACAATTTAAATATGGTTGTGTGTAATTGCTGCCTGCGAAGCTGCTAAGTAAAAATACAGTGTGCTGAAAAAGTATGTGCACACATAAGTGTTTGTAGGTATGTATGCCGCCAATTGCATAACGGTAAATTGTCATAAAATAACTGTACGTATGTAGGAAGTTAGAATTAAGTCAATGCAGCTTCTTCTGCTCTCTGCCAATTTTTTAATTTTTATATCAATATCTTACTCTCATTCTTTCTTCTGCTCTTTCTCCATTTCTGGCTTCATGTGCTTCGACAGGGCTGCGTTGCTGTGCTAAGCTTAACATGGATCATCAGTTTGACGGTGTTTGGTTTTCTAGTGCTGCCAAAAGGTAAGTCATAATTCACAACTGAAATTGAAATTTCCAAACTTTTTGTTGCTTAATGACTTCTGCTATTAACTCAAAAAGATTTACTGAAAACATTCATCATAGATTCTTGGGAATCTTGGGAATCTCTTTGAGAAACAACTCGTACTCTCATCAAAATATAGGGCACTCCCAAGGCTATCATAATGGTAAAGAATGTGAGAGATAAACTCTATTGCTATATGCTTAGAATTTCGTACGAAAGTGCAACACGACCGGAGCCGAGACTAAAGCTAACTATTGTTTTATAATTTGAACCAGTTTTATAATTTTTTCTAGCGCTGAGTAGCAATAACTGTTAAACACTATTGAAGAATTTTGCCGACATGATCTTTCTTATGAGAGCACCAATTGAAAGGTGATCAAACATGCTAAAATTTTACCGTAACTGAGAATTTCTATAGCATCGTAGCAGCTGATTGCTCTCACTCACTCATTTTTGTTTTTGTTAGAGTTGCCAGCTGAAAAATATTTCCTTCTGAATTATTATTAAAAATGGCATAAAATTATAGATTAAACCTTTGAAACGCTTTATATTTTTGTTTTTCCCCTTACTCCCATGGAAAATAAGCCTCGCTAACGAAAATTCCTAACCGAATACTATCGACGAACAAAAAGTTTGCCATTAAAGCCTCTTTGAAGTTTGAAAACGGTATATATTTCTGCTTTCAAATCAAATGTATTTGCTAAATTACCCTCAATAAGTTCAGTTCTCTTGGAAATGAGCACACCAACTTTTAAAATCCATCAGTCTCTCACCGATATATACAATCGATTTCGAACACGCACTTCAATGGTAGAAGGGATAATACAAAAGTTGGATTTGTTCTACAGCAAGAGTAAAAGTCAGCTCGAAAGAAAACATCGGACCCTTCTCTTTCAATCAATTTACTTGGTACTTATTATTTGTACTTCTGAACCAGCCAAAAGAAAGGGAAAGAGAAAGATAAGATAGACATGTATCCAGAGAATCCAAAACAGCCTGTCTACAGTCTAAAATCAAGAAGAAAGGGGGAGAATTATCCCAAGCGTATTCAGATATATTGCTGAAGAATATAGCTATTAATAATTAGTGAGAGACTTATAGCTTCTAAAGCCCTGTCAAACGATTTTATTGATGGTATCTGAATAGGAACACAAGAAACAGAGTCGAGCCCAAGTGTCCACTGCTAAAGGTTGAATCTTTTGAATTTCCTGGATAGATGTATTAAAGCCGTTATGAATCCTTTTTGCCTTAACAATCGGCTTTCATGCTTATTTTCTTTAATCTGCAAATTGTTATGAGCCACTTGGGGGCTTACAAGTATAAACCTCTAAACAGCTAATGTATTTTATGAGAAGCTTTTCTAAACATAAGTACCCTTGTAACTGTCTCAATGCCTAAAACTCGAAACTTCTCCAGCAATCAATTAGATTTGCTCTAATGTAGCTCAAACACCTTTAACCTGCTCCTTTATCTCTACTTCCCGCCTTACTTTGTTAGTTTATCGGCAATGCACTCAAAGATGTCTTAAACGCTTTTTACTTTGAGATAGCTTAGCTTAAGCCAAGCGTCGCATTTCCATTGATTGTCCGATTAATTTGATCTCTTTATTTCCAGGCTATTACTTCAACAACACCGGCCTCATGGCCTGCGAACCATTCTACAGTAAGCCATCATATCGTATACTCTCCACCTGCGCTCTCTACTTCCCCACCACCATGGTGTTAATGTACTGTTACGGCTCGAGTTTCCATTTGAGCCGTTTCCGTTTGAACGATCCAACCATGCCACTAACAGCTGCGGTCCATCATCCGCACCTCGGACATCCGCCGCATATGTACCAACAAGCGTTGCATGGCCATCATATGCAACATGGCATGGGTGGTGGAGGTATAAGTCATCACGGATTGCCGCCGGGTACCACAACGCTACCGAATACGCCCGTAATGAACCTCAGCATGGCAATGAGCATGGGCTTGGGCATGGGCGGCATGAGTGGTATGAGCGGTATGGGTGGCATGACTGGTGGTGGGGGTATGCATTATGGAGGCGGTGGCAGTGGTGGTCGAGGTACTTCTGCTTCCGTTATGAGTGGAGGTAATGGAGGCGGTGTTGGTGCTGGTGGAGGCGTTGTTGCTGGTACAGGTGGTGGTCCAACGAATAATGTGACAAAGAAGGTAGGTGCAAACGGCCGTGTTGAATTGGTTAGACGAAATGTGGCATAGCATTGTTAGTTAATAGCAGAGCTGCTTTCGGTGGAAGCCCGCAAGCTAGTTGGCTATCTGACCGCAATTAAAACGACTGTTCGAAGCGAAATACCATACAACGTGGTGGTTAAGTGAAGTTCCGTTGATTCATTCCGCATTTGTATGCGTTTGTATGCGTTTGTTAAGCTCTTTGAAAGCTTTTGGTAGTCTACTTGGTGGCGCTTTAACATGCACTCGTTTAATTTGGCGCTCACGCGTATGCAACATAAATTGTGGCAACCATTTTGCAAGGCAGTTCAGCGCGCATAAGCTCGGCATGGAATTAGGTGAAGGACGAACAGCTTAATCCTGTTCTTTTGCAAACATTTTCACTTACTAATTGAATGGCCAAAATATGCTAACAGACCCACCAACTCAGTGGTCGGTATACATTCTACTCAATACTTTCTAATCCACTGCTTTGGTCGTGGCCGATTAGTTCATTTACTGTGCTCGTTTCGCTTGCACCACACTCTATTCATTTTCCCCCATTCTCTATTTTGCAATTGAAATATAATCTCAAATTTCTACTCTTCGCATCCTCATACTAGATTGTGCCCATTCAGGAAAAACACTCTGCCGGCAATACCTCACGTTCTATGGCTGCCATTTCGTTGGGTTTCATTGTTATGATCACACCGTGGACGATACAGGAGATTGTCACTGCCTGCACGGGCTCCAAGGTAAGTCGAATTTAAACAGTTAGTACTATCAGTTAAACTTGGAAGTACCAATGATATGTTGAAGTATAAACTATGCAACACACTTCAGTTCGCCAAGTTTGACAAGCGACAAAGGAAACCACATTGCCCTTGTGGGTATTTTTAAACAGTTACTCAGTAAGAGAGATTGAACAGATGATCTAAGACAATTCAATTCCTGCCTCCCGGTTCTTTGAGCACGACTACAAATCTTACAAATAACGTGTTGAATTAACGCACCTTCTTTTAATTAACTAGCGCTATATTTATTTAAGCGAGTTGGTTCCTAATGGAACTTCAGTCACACCTTTATTTTCTGGACTCGTGATACCACCTTAAATAAAGCTCTTCTGTATTCTTTTGGCATTTCAGCTACTGAGGAGACCTCTCTAGCACATGATCCAAAAATATTATTTTATTTAAAGTGTTGCTTTAAATTATCGGTACGAAGCTTTTGTAACTTTCACTCGGAAAGCTTTCTAACCGATTGTAAAAAGCTTTCTAACATTATGCGAAATTCAGGTACTAGGTTCACTAACAAAATGGTGATTCTCAAATATTTTTTCTACAAAGTATCAATTCAAACTTTCGGAGAAAAACTTCTGTACGCATGAAATTTTTAAAGCTTTCGCTTAAAAAGCTTTCACACGCACAGTAAAAGCTCTTTTAGCTTAAGCGAAATTCAAGGATTGATTCCACCTAATCAATCACAAATATCTCTTTTACAAAAAATCTGTCTAAGTGAATACCTCTATGTAGTAATATTTTAGCATTTTAAAGCTTTCACATCGCCACTACAAAGCTTTCTAAGCATAAGCGAAACCCAATGTTCAACATCACTATCGAAATAGAATAGAAAAATTGCTGCAAGACGCCAAAGAAAAAACCTTTCCCTAACAAAATTCCTATTGGGTACTGAAAAAAGGAAATATTTTTTATGCAAAACATTTTTTTTCTTTCGGTTTTTTTATCCATTTCTAATTTCTAAGTTTGTTTACTCAATGGGAGAGAATCTTTCCATTCACTTTCTTTCACCGCGTAATTATTTTTAAAACTTCAATCGATATTTTTTTTTTTGTTTCTATTTCAAATTTATATTTCTTTCGCCTTACACAGCGTTCCTTCATTCAGCTTTTATTGTACATTTCTTCACATACAGTTGCCGCCTTTTCTGGATTTTGTGGTAACATGGATTGCCTTAAGCAACAGTTTGTGGAATCCTTTCATGTATTGGCTTCTTAATTCGGATTTTCGACGGCTGAGCAAACACTTGATGCCAAATAGGGTAAGCAGGAAAAGAACTTTGTAAACTGATTTATATACATACTTACATTATATACTACTTGTTATTTGAGAGATTGTTGTTATCTGAGAGATCTCAAACTTAATTTATTAGACAGCGCTTTCAAAGCAGAGTTTAGTGCTTGTAAAATAGTCCTTCAACAACATGAAATATATATACCTGAATCAAACAAATTGCTTTCTTTGAAGCTTTATTATGCATTTATTTGAATTTTTAAACATAAAATATTATTTTAAAACTTTTATATAAAATGGCGACTACTGAGCCAATCTTCAGTATCATCTTTTTTAAGCGAGTTTCAACGACCGATGTTGTTTCTGGGTACTCGTGAAATCTTATTTCAGTATTTTAATTATTGGAAAATGTTTTTAAAATCCCAAAGTGTTCAGCAAAAAAGAAATTTCGATTTTTTTAAAATCCTATACTGGCCTAACCCCTTTATATGTTCTTCCGGAATTTTTTGCACTTTTTTTCACTCATCAAAAAAATTTTAGACTTTCATAGAGTTGTTTTTTTTTTTTTGTATTTATAAAATTTATCGCCATATTCAATGCTATTCGTAAAGCCGCTTTCACACACTTCATTCATACTCTCAATAATTTGATAAATGCGGTTAAATGTTGCAAATAGCAACCGTAATGACTCATCAATTAAATGTCAAATGCTATCATATGAAATGCAGAGATATCGAAATAATAGTGATAATTAATATTAAATAAATCCATTGAAATGCTTACCACTGCAACACTGCGTGCGACAGCAAGTGTGGATAACAAAATTTGTAGGTAATTTGTTGCGCAACACTGGCCAATTGACAGCATGGTTTTGCAAACAATTTTTTTTTTTTTCTGTTTTTGTTATTATGTTGAATGGTTGAAAGGTTGAAGGCAGCTTGTGTAACTATGGTTTCAACTATAAATATAAATAATAAATTATGTAAGCAATCGGCAAGCCAAAATGCAATGATGCGAAAATGCGACTTTGACAAAGCAAATATTTTTCTCGTTTTTTTGTTTATTTGAATGCAAATTGCAACAATTTATATAAAAATAAAAAAATAATTTAAAAAAAAATAATAATTAATTAATTAAAAAATAGTAATTTTATTGCATTATTACCAAAGAAAAACATCAATAATGCAATAAATAATAACAATAATAATAATGAGCAAATAACAACGAAAGAACCGTACGCCTTTGGGTATGCTACAGATTCGTGTCCACATTTACTTCGCACTCAAACGCCAATAAATCAAAGCAGTTCGCTGTAATCAATGAACTCAAATCGAATGGCATTTAATTTATGAAACACTGTGTAACTGTATAAAGTAAAGTTATGCATGCAAATGTGTATGTATATGTGTGTGTGTGTGTGTGAGACAAACTCTCACTCATTTCGGTGGCGTGTGCATGCCACAAAGCCCTAAAAGTATTGTGTAACTGACAAAGTCAAAGCCTTTATTGTTTATTTAATGAATGCAGAGAGTAATAAATTTTCACCACAGACTTATTCATCTATTATTTTTGTTTTACTTTCACTCTCTTCCACTCACTACCACCACCACAAGCGCATTGATTGCATTGTTGAAATCAATTTGAGTTATTTATTTGCTTTTAACGTGGCTTAATTAAGACACTCGTCGTGGTGCCATTGACCGGCAATGTGAATACAGTCAGGCTTGCAACAACTTAAACAAAGCGCCGCACACACACATACCTACACAGCAGCTATGCACTTAACTTTTGATTTTCCAACTACCGTTGACTCTGCGGAAATTAATCTTATTTGTCTCACAATCTTAATAATTATTTTGATAACAACTTTAAGTCTCTTTCTAAAGCGGTAGCAACGTAGTTGTCAACATTTAACCAAATCTTCTATTTAGTTTGAGCAACTTTTACATTATACAAATGATATGGAACACTTTCTACTTCTTTCAGAAACTGCCGAAACCTCATTGGTTACCGTATTGGCTTCAAAGCCACTTTATCAAAGCTTAGAGACATTGAGCGCCTCCGTTCCGGTTCCGTAAATTTTTAAGCTAATCGCATGAGTAGAATACTAACTGAAAGAGTCGATGAGAAATTTCCGATTGATATATATGTTGACTGCAGAAATCGAGTTCTTTGAGTGTCGAACAACTTCTTACCCCTAATTTTTCTGAAACACAGGCTACCAATTGCTGAAGAAACTGAACCAAACAGCTGTGGAAGGCACGAGAGCCAATAAAATTACAATACTAGCACAGGGTAGTTGTTGTAAGGGAACTTGGGAAATTCGGTTGAGATTTTGGTACGCTTCTTCAAAGCCTAAAAGTATGCAACTAGCCTAAACTGGTCAAATAAGCTTTTCAAGTGGGTTTATATTGTTTTTAGTTTAGTACCTAGGGAGTTAGGGAGTAGGGAGCTTATAAATATTGTATATATTTCTACTTTGGCCGAATGGTCCTAAAAAGGTCCTTTATAGCCGACTTTAAGTTTAAACACCGTCCAAAAATTAGCTAAAATGAGTACAAGCTTTTCATCTAGGTTCATTTCACACAACTGTAGAATGCAAGAGCATGTGTCAGCACGGCTTTGGAGTAATTAGGTTCAACGGCTGAAATAGGCATTACCTTTACTTTATGAAAACCAAAACTGAACAAAATATAGTATAAAACACTTCACTTCCCGAAAAACAAGTTTAGAAAACTCGCTGAATATTAAAAACAAAAACATATAAGGGCTGGACAAAAATTTTGAAATGTCGGGAACTAACAGCTAATGCAACCTTGCTACAAAGTGATCGCCAAGTCTTGACCAAACTTTGCGCTTAACTAAAAGCGTTCATTTCCACATATACAAGAACTTTCTGAAGGATTTATATATAATTACCATGCTGTTGTTGTAGTAGCATCAGAAAACATACCCAGATAATTTTCAGACAAGTTGACGAGTTGCCAGTCCTCGACCGATGAAAAATCCAGCTCTATGGCGGTTGCGTAAAACAGACTGCCATGGGAACGGATGACAGTACCAACCTAAAGGGCTACTAAAGGTATCTTATCTGGGGTCCAGTCAAGTTATTTGGGTTACATAGGAAGGTTTGCAAAACATTCCGACACTCGAATATGCTTTCCCTTCTTCTCATATATGTAATAACTCAATTATGAACTGAACCTTCCAAGATATATATACCAAATACACACTTTTGCATCCATTTTCATCGAAAGCATAACACTTAATATGTTGCGCCATTTAACTTAAATTCAGCCTGCTAAGGCTGGTGTAGGCAAATATTGCAATTTCTGTTACAATTCTACGCACGGACTTATACATTTCCAGGCCAATAAATTTCCAGTCCTTTTTCACACTGCTTATCATTTTCACTTTGCTATCGTTACAGTGCTTTCCCACCGAGGATACGCCCGAACACAAATCACCCTGTTGTCACATCAATTCTGATTTCGAAATCACAACGCTGCCACTGCCACCGGAACCGCCTACCGGACGACCACCGAAGGGTGGCAGCGGCGCCGATGCTGCTGGCGATAACAATGGCAGCGAAGGCGGCAATAGCTCCAGCGGTGGAGGCGGCAGCAGCAGGGGCGGCGGCAGTGGCATACGCGGTGGCTCAGTGCTTGGCATTTGCGCGCGAGCACGCACCAACAGCCTCAGTCGCAGCGCCTCACAACAAGCGCGCAAGAATGCCAACAGCGGCAGTGGTGGTTGTAGTAACAGCAGTCACGGCCATCATGGGCACAGTCATCATGGTGTTGGCGGTGGCGGCGGCATGAGTTTCACTAGCGTGCGCCCCGATATTGAAGGCCTCTCCGAAAAGTACTGGGGCGAAATACTGGAGCGCACCGTGAGCTCGGGTAGCCTACATGCGCTGACGAAAAGCTTTCCGCACGCGGCGCCGCATCACTACTATGCACACCATCAGCCGACGCATCAGCAAACATTCGCGCCGCCGCCACATAACCCCACAATGACAACATCGTTTAGCAAACACAGTGAACTGAATCTAAACTTAGCGTTGGCCGAGCAGGAACGACATGCAGCCGCACTGCATGATGCCAGCGGTGGTGGCGGCACCAGCGCACTCAACGCCTACGAGCTCAGCAAATTTTCCAGCTCAGAGCCAAAACTGTGCGAACATATCTATCATGATGCCAACTGTGCCAAAAATAAATCAGCCGCACTGGGCGGCGTTGCGGACGATGTCAAAATGTCCGCTGGCAGCGCTGCAGTGGCGGCGGCGACCGGACGCAACATACCGGATATTTAGTACGCGGAGAATGTTATATTAGCAAACAATCAAATGGCGCGCATTTGTGCGCGCGGCGTCATCTGTGCTGGGACCATGGCAGGCGCTGGTGCTGGCCCTGGTGGCCGCAGCAACACTTTAACCACAACCCGTGCAGCATGTCACAGTCCGCCTGCGCGCAGCGTGTCCGTGCTTGTCGCCGTGCCGATGGCCGAGTACCGGAAGTAGGCGCATCACAAAGGATGACAAGTCGACAGCGCGCCGGAAATGCAGTAAGCCAAAAATGAAGTACGAATTGAAATTTTGCGCCAGCGCCAGTGTGCTGTATTACGCTAAAGCGTAAGGTGACTTGCAAAGTGGCCTAAGCGCACGATTCTACAGTTAAAACTGGCCATGGTTAAAGCAATCTGTGTATGTATGTATGTAGTATATAGTGAGTAGTCTGGCGTTAGCAGAGCGCCACCAATACTGCTAGGGAAATTTTCACAAAATTCTATTACACAGTCTGTAAGTATGTAATGTGTCCCCTCTGTATATATAAGCACTATAAATCGTGTGATAATACCTACTTTACGTAACTTTACAGTATACTGGGTGCTAGTGTGCGCCGTGCGAGAGCTGCCAATGCTGTGTTGATTTAATGCGCTAACACACTAACGCTCATTAATTGTAAAAGCGGCTCACAAGTATGTAAAGATAAGCGCCAAATCTGTAAAAATGCTCATATTCCAAATTAGTTATAACCTAATTAAATTTGTAGCACCAGAGCAATATTAATTTGCATTTTCAAAAACTAGATGCCGTTATTATTCAGGCGAAATACACTTGACATGCTACCGAAAGTTGTTAGCGTGTATCATGCCGAAGTCACGCCCGACCATATAGCAGGAAATCGAGTCACATCTTTTTAGCATACAGAGGCGCTGAGTGAAATTGAGTTCTCAACCCAATAATCACTTTACTTAATCAAAGTTTAGTAGCGCCTAAAGATATGCTACACTTAGTTAGGTGAGCTGAAGCCAATAACCGTAGCAAATAACGAACGCATGTCTCAACTTCGTGTTACACGAGGTTTTTTTTCCAATCAGACAGTTATCGCTTAGCTTACTCTCCGAAAATTTTATAAGCATACTGCTTAAAAAAAATAGTTCTAAAATAAGTAAATATTTAATAATACTTATAGCCCAAAAGTATGCATGTAGCGTAGTCGAATTTTATGTGTAGTATTCAAAAGTAAATTATGTAGATAATAATACCGAAATCAAGTAGATTATGTGATGTTTGCTGCTGTGCTAGTTTATAGCGCAATCTTCAATAAAAATTAGGTTCTAAATAACACATGTTTTTGTAATTTTAATAGGTCGCTATAAAAAATGTTTACTCACATATTTTCTTGTGCGCATTTCCTCATATTTGTACCATTTTTCTTTGTCAACAAATCGGTTTCGGCTTGATGCCAATTTCAGTGTCATCTTCACCATATTCATACCGCTCTGTAGATATAGACTCGCGCATAGACACAGCAGCAAGCTTTTATTGACCCAATGTGACTCAAATCTTTGTGAAAATTTGAATGTTAACAGTTTTTAGAAATGCAGGAAAATGAATAAAAACAAACATTTTATAGATAATAATAATTTGTGTATAATAGTATTAAGAGTTAGATGAAAATAAGTAAATAAATTATGAATTCGAATTAATGTTAATAAATGTTGTGCTGAGATGTCTACGAGTATATTTTAAGTGGAAAAGGTTGTATTGGCAGGGCCAAGTTGAGGGGTCTAAATCTCTTAACACTCGTTATAACAGCGGCGATCTACCCGATTATCAATATACTACCGAAAAGTTAATTAGTTAGTAAAATTTTAGGGGTCTAAGCATCTTGTGTACCAAATCGGTTGAGAGCAAAATTCGAAAATTTCGATTTCATCAAATTGTTCCTATTTTTGTCGGACCTTGAGTTCAGTACGTTGACATTTTTCGGTTTCAGAGAACTATGTACGTTTCTCTGGCTTTCAAAACCGTTTTCTAATATTTTCTTTGCAAAGTCTCTCAACCTTAATTATTATTATAAATAATGAGACACTTAATAATAGAATAGCTAATAGAAGTGTCTCTGTGATGCTTCCTTTTTCCTAAGCGATTCCAACTGTAAACATCATCATAATTTATGAATTTATAAAAACCTCGGAGGCTTAGACCGAATTTATATAGTTTTAAGATTTTTAGTAATTTTCATAGGTAAAAATTTGATAAAGAATTTGAAATGGTGTGTTCGCGCATTTTTAGGGATATTTCTAAACTCCTGTTCGTAGATTTCTGAGAATCTCCTTATCTCTATTATACAACTCGAAGAAAATACCGATATCATGGATTAATTTAAGATCGATTATTGGTCAAGAAACTAATTGACCCCATACCCGAAGTTAGCACCTCTGGAACTTTCATACTTAAAATGACCAGTAATGAATGACATTTCGTCAGCATTCAAAAATGAAGACAGAAATATATGAGGTTTCGTTATTATGCTGAAAAAGTACAGTTAAGATATTGAAAAATATTGTTAATACGCTCAAAGACTCATAAGACTTGTCAGATTTGCATGCAGATAAAATAGTAATAAATTAGTGAGGAAAATACGTAGTAGAAAAGAGCTACCCTTGATATTTGAAGTTATAACGAAACGAACAGTTATTCGTCTTCGAGAATTCGACGAATGTCGCTTCGGCGGTCTTTACGAAAACGAAAAAAAGGAAAATATTAAATGTTAAAATGAATATGTAACCGCACACCTATTTAAAATTTTGAGCTTTTAAAAAAAAGCTTAATAAATTAAGTCGAGTAAAAATTCGAGATCTTCTATCTTCAAGTCTTCTATCTTCAGGTATCTACTACTACTTCTTACACTCAGTTCGGCATGACGATTCATACAATAAATTATATTTAATTTAAATGTACTTGCAATAATCCTAAGAGCACTTACTAAATTGAAGAAGCCAAGCTGAAGTGTGCTTTAAGTATTTCGCTTTCATATACTCAATATAATAAAAGAAGCTTCAACGTTTTCGTAGCCTAAATGATCAATTAAATTAATTTCATTTGAAGCACAAATAGTACAGCTTAATAAGCTTGACATTTAATAGGGAAAAATCAGCCGTAAATGACCAGCAACTTGAATACGCAATTGAGCTGTTGAAGAATCAAGACATTATGGCGGAAAGAAATGTTGGTAACATTTGCATAAAAGCGCCCTTAAATTAACATGCAATTAGGCAAAGTGGAGAGTTTGTGATAAAAAAGGATAAGGGAAACGGAAGCAAAAAACGCGAACACGCAAAGTGAACTTGTTGAGACAAATGGAAAAGTATAGAGACTAAATTTAGGATGACAATTTGCTGGAAACAAAAAAAAAGCAAAGCAAAAGCAGCGCAGATTCGAGGGTGTTTCAAGTCAAAGCGAAAAATAATAACAGTGAAAGCCGGAAGTGCCGCAGAACAGAGTTGACTGCTGGTGTTGGGCATTCTCGGCTTTACTATTAGCAGCAAGAATAAAAAAGATTGAAAATAGTATACGAACAACAACAAAAAGCGCTATAAAAAGCGTGTATATTGTCGACTTTTCATTAGCGGAATAACTAAGCAACTTGAGCGTCGGGGTCACACAGTGGGATCTCCGAGTGAGAAAATGTGTGCAAAGGCCGCTAGTTGTTGCCTAACGGTAAAGTGGCTATCGTTGAGTGAAATTGAAAACGAACTGATGGGGTCAAAACCTAGCTAGAATGGCTGCGAAACAGAGTAAAACTAAAGTGTTTCAATTTATGGGAAATAAATGAAGGTAAAGCGTATAATATTTAATTTTTTATTTTTGAATTTAACACTTTTAGAAAACAGTCGGAAACATTGTTTGTACATTCACTTATTTGCTAATAGAATTTAGCAAACTCTGAGCACAACTCTCTTTGCTTCTCGCCCAATACCCACACTACTTGAATTGAAACTACACTTGAATTGCAGCTAATAAAGCTAAAAGCCGCTTAAATTTGATGCTTTCATTAGACTTCAAACCTTTGCCTTGCCATTACAACAAGAAACCTTTAGACCTAAGAAAAAAGTTAACGCAAGTCAAAGAAGGTCAAGAATTTCGGCACAAATATACAGCACGGAGCAGGTCTATTAAAAAAAAGGTGAAAAAACATAATAAAGAAAAGCGAAAACACAATAATACTGAGATGAAATGAGAATCAACCAAGCGCACACGCAAACGGCATTTTATTGCAATTAGTCAAATAACGGTAATTTCATTTACATTATTTAATCTCAGCAAATCAAATGAAAAGCAGAGAAATTCTAAAAAACTTCAAATAGAATCAACTAAATGACGCGTATAAAGGTCAGGTAACCCACTTAATTGGCGGACTTGAAGAAAATATGTCGGCAGACAAAAACGAACCAAAAATAAAAAAAAAAAAAACAAAACAGAAAACAGAAAACACAAAAATAAATAAGTAAACCCATTATAAAAAAAAAATCAAATAGCATTAAAGAAAATGAGATTTAGTTGAGATTACAATAAATGAAAAAGCTTGCCGCAACCGAAAATAGAAAAAAAATAAATTAAATAAAAAAGAAAAATAAATAAAAGGTATGTAATGAAATGTGCAAGAAATCAGCAAAGAACCCAACGAAAAAAAAAAAAAATTTTAAAACTCAGCACAACAGTATCTCAGAACTCTTTGAGTATATGCAACGGTCGATCTCAAGCGACCTAATGCTGTGCCGAATTACGGTACATTACAAGCAGCTTTTGCCTGCATTCAAACATGAAATTATTTCACTTGTCCGACAAATGGCCGAGTGATTGACGAAGTGAAATCCAAAAATGTTAAAGGATCATATTATAAAAAACAAAAAGTAGAGAAAGCAAGAAGAAAAAAATTAAAACCAAAGTAATAAAAAGGGTACACTACAATGATTTAGCATTTTAATTTGTTCAAAAAAATTTGTTTCGTATTTGATTAAGTGACTTTTCTGTTCAGACGGCTCAAGTTTGGTGCTCTCAGACAAATTTGTGCCATGTGTTAACACTTTTGAATAATCAGCAGACTCGAAACATTAAGTACTAAACGACCCAGTAGGAGTTGTGTTACCTAAACTTGATTACACACCGAATTACTCAACGAAAAATAATTACAAATAACTCTTCTAGTGTACTTCACATAGAACACTCTACTTTGGCAGGCGTTTTGTAAAATTTTTTTGCAGTTTCATATTCGTTGTTGGCAACTCTATACCAAAAATTATTAAAACTGTTTTCCGAAAAAGCTTTTTGTACTCCCATGTTTGGTATACAATTTATGATAGCTTCTTTACGTTTTTCTACAGGTGGCAAGTTTTTAAAGATATTTTCAAAATTTTGTCCTTTCTTTACTTTTTACCTTTGCATACTTTTTGGCATATATTACTTAGCACTATCTTTTAAAATAACATAAGTGACAATTTGCCTAGAAATATTTCGAACTTTATGTCAAAATGTCTTCCAAATATAATCTCTACAAACACTTTTCAGAAGACATATAACCTTTAAGGCCCATTTTATAATATCTTACCCAATTTTACTTTTTTTGATAATTAATTATTCAATTTCAAGAGAAATAATCGAACTAAAATTTGACGTCTATCCGAAACACTTGCTGAAATACATTTGAAACATATCTTAAAATATTTGAATTTAATTTTTATTGATGAGTGGCAACCCTATTCAAAAATCTGTTATTTTTCGGTTACTTAAATTGAAAATAACTATTTTGGAAACCAGGCGGAAGCATCTCGGAAAGGGATTGAGATCATAAAATAATATAAAATTAAGTTTTAAAACATTCGACTAAGGGGAAATACACTAATATTGTAATAAAATAAAAAATATCTGGCAACCACACCACAAAAAAATTTCTGCACATCTTAGCAATAGCTTCCTCTAAGTTGAATTAAGGTAATTCCTCTGTACTTTCATTGATTTGCTAATAAATTGCCTAGAAATAGATGGCAACTCCAAAGTTGCAGAGCAATATTTCTATTTCAGGCTCTCTACTGTACTGACAGTGGTTTTATTTAACACATTTTGAAGAAATCTACTGGTTTGGTCATATTTTTAACCACCTATATTTTGAGAGTGCTTAGATTTCCCCTCATCGACCCGAAACGGATAACAATTCTTCAGTATTTATTACAGTTAAAGCGTCGGTCGCAGTAAAAATGATATTTTTTATAAAGAGAGTCTATTAAAAGGTCAATATTAATAATAACGTATGCAATATTTCCTTACCATGAGGAGTCTCTAGTGTCGTGTGCCAGAAAATTTCCAGGTTTCACTAACCCATTTTAGCTAAAGCCAGCTATTAGTGGCAATAGTTCCACTCGAACTATTATTCCTTCATATTTTGGCATACTAAAAACGCAGGGTTGCAGTTAAAAGCCGTTTAGCTACTAAAAACAATTTTAGTTGCTTTTATTAGAGAAATGCCTGGAGCAATAGATTCCAACTTATTCTAAAATTTTAGTTAATTTATGTTTATAAATAAAAAAAAATATTATTTCTTCACTTTTTTTCATGAAAATTTTCCCTTTTCTTAATAAATATATTTTCTTTGTTTTTTTTTTTATAATTTTAATAGAATTTTTTTATTACTTTTTAAACAATTTGTTTTTTAAATTTTGTTTTTGAATAGTTCCTTTAATAATTTTTTTAATATTTTTTAACAAAAAAATACTTGATTCTAATTTTATATTTCTCACAAAGCTTTTAGGCATCAACAATTTTGAAAACTAATTTTATGCAACAAAATTTTTTTAGAAACTTAATTTGTCGAGTAGCGAATTTTTGTACTATTTTAATGCCTTTCCTTTTATATAAAATTGCGATAACTCCTCTTCATAAAATATTAATAAATTGAGTATGTATTTAAAAAAAAATTTAATAGCGCACTAACTTGTTCAGAAATTAAAAAGTAAAACAACAATACACTTGCAGAAAAGTTCATGGCAAAAGTGAGTTTAAAACAAAAAAATATTTCATAACAAAATATTTGCAATTAAAATTAAACAAAAGCAGATTTGCTCAAATGTAATGATTAAATTCGTGGAAAATATAAAAGTATAAAAGTATTTAATGTGAAAGTTGAAACATTAATTAAATATTAATAAGAAATTTTTATAGACAAGCAAAGCTGACTTGCAAGCAGTAAAGCTAGTCTATAAACACATATATATATATATACATATTTAATTAGTAAGTGTAATATTATAACAGCATAAATCTGCTGCAAAATAATTTAAAGCTAATTGATGTGGGTGAAAATTTTTTATATTAAGCATGACAAAAAAATTTAACAAATCAGTAAACATAACTAAAAAGTTAGTAAATCACATTTTAATAATTAAATAATTGTGTGCTAGGTAAAAGAAATATTAATTTTATATAAGTAAAGGCAATTAAAATGAAGTAATAAGTAAACAAAAAATAAATATTGAATTAAGTTAAATATGTAAGAACGACTAGCATAAAGAAAGTGTGTAAAAATGTGTGTTTAAATAAATGATTGTGAGTCACATTAGCACTAAGTACCTATATATGTATACATGAATATACATGCAAGTAAATATATTTGAAAAAAAAATAATATATACGTATATAATTAAATGGAATAAAGAATAATAAATGTAAGCACCGATGAGTTTTATTTTATTGTTGCTATTTTTTCGTGCATTTTTTATAAAAATTTAAAAAATGTATATATTTGTGTAAGTATTGGCATAAGCGCAAAAACTCAAAGTATTTACACGCTCATTCCTTCATTGATACACAGACATACATATATCCTATGTAATTGTATATTCATCATACGCCCCGTTGCACCGCAATTGGCTGCCATACATATTCGCCGTCAGCATATTTATATACTTCAATGGCAGCTGGCAAGCATTAAACGGTTCGCCTGCAGCGTTTACCATCATTAGCGGCTTCAGAAAGTATTTACGGCGATAAAATGTCAACGACAATGGTGGCGCGAGAAAAATTGCTGGCATGATTTAAAAATAATTGAAATGTGCACAAAAACAACGCAAAATGCAGTTAAAATAACACGAGAACAATTTTACATAACGGGTGTTTTTTTTTTTCTTATTGAGGTGATTTGCGATAAAGTGAGAGTTTTATCTCTATAAATAAAACAAAGTAGGCTTAGTTACAGCATCTATAACTCAAGAACGATTTCACCGATTTTGATGATTTTTGATATGTTGAACTCGTCATAGAACGAAATAGTAGAATAACATTAGAAAAATTCGCTCAAAGAAGCACATCAATTAGGAAGTATATCCAAAAACTTGAAACGAAATGCACACAAAATTGTCAAATTAATGGGTCTCAATCGTTATTTTGTCAGACATTACAAAATTCGGTACAAGTTCAGCTAGTAAAAAAAGAGAACACTGAGTGAAATGATAAATAATGGATTCGAAAATTGCATGGAGCTAGTGTTTGGAAAGAATGACGGGCATATAGCTACCACGACCGCGTCTTTTGAACCACTTTCTCCAGCATAATCTATTTTATCTTGGCAAGAAAGCGCAGAATATTGATTCTCAAGGCTAGTTAGGCTCAAGTAAATTAAGGCTGGTTTTTCGCTATAGTCCACTGACTTGACTAACCCCGCCACAAAGGGAGTGAAAAGTCATGACCTACGAGTTCCGGTGTGATTTTTGCCTCAATACTTTGTTGCGCTATACTGAAAATAAATGGCGAACGGAAGTGTTTAGTTTGGCAGCTGACTTGACAGTTAGGAAATGTTATACCTCTAAAATAAAACCCTCTATATAGCAGCAGTGAATATATATAACAATAGCCGCCTGTATTGTGCAGCTATTAAGTAGACCGCTCATGCGACTTGTCATTCAGCCACCAGTTGTTGCTACTGTCAAGCTATCATTTCGTCAAACAATTACTTATTTATTCATCAATTCATTTTGCCTTCTCATGCCTTCTCGTCTGACCCTCTTTAAGAGCACCGAAATCATATGCAACACATGCTGCTGACAGCTTTCATGGGAAAAGTAAATTTCCGTATACAATTAAGACTTGAAAGCGCCGCTGCAGACTCTCATTAATTGTATTATTCAAAAGCACTTTGTGAAAATTAAATATTCGCGTAATTGACGTGCATTGAAAGTGTCTAAAGGAAATTAAAAGATTTCAATCAAATGAGCTTTTTATTACATATTGAGCTTGTAGGCTTTTTGCATGCATATAAAGGGCATGTGCTGAGCGTGTGACAATCACAGCTTCAGACGTTGGTTCACAACCTGACCGATGAAAAGTTAAAAATAGTTTCAAAATAATTTTTCTCGTATAAAAAGTAAAAGAGTTGCTGGTTAAATTATTTAACACTGAAAACATCTGCGGTCTTTATCTTTTCCTTTACCTGTCGAACAAATATTTATATTAAAAAGAATTTTCTCATCAAATTCATTATCGCTTCGAAAGTAGATCAAACCTTGGAAGAACTTCTTAGTTGTCGGATAACACCAAAGCATACACCTTACAAAAAAGAGGAGAAAGAGAAACGAGCAGACCAATACCATATAGTGTCTGTATGGCTGAGTGTATTATAATATAATTTGTAGTCTCCTCTCCATAATCCCGCCCAATCAATTTTTAAGATGTACTCATGCTCAGGAAAACACACATAAAATTGATATCGCTTAAATTAAAATGTATGGTTAAATCAATTGGTAATACAGTGCAAAATCGAGTTCTTAGAATCACCATCACCCGTATAGGTCTTTTTGAAAAAGGTGACTCCGAAGATTAGCCGATGATTGACCATTGACAAATATAAAACTATTTTTGTGCTCTCAAATATAGGTTAAATAAAGCCTGGAAGAAAACAATTCGATTTTCTTTTCTTACTCCCAGAATAAATTATAATGTAGGCCATTTTAAGTCCAATCCTTTAAAACTTGGTCCTCCCGCCCATATAATTTAGTAGAAAAACTAGGAACAATAAATATGCACGTTTCTTTCGGAATTTTACATTGTACACCCTGGTTTGTTTGAGTATAGATTTGCCTTTCACATTTATCACATGAGTTACGTATTCGGACAAGAAGTTTTATTGGGGAAAAAGAACTGAAGTAAAAAGTATTTTTCATAGGGATATTCGTCAACCGATTTAGTTCGCCTTTCCATCTTCGGAAATAAATTTCGTTAGAGTCAAAATGTGCCCCATTTATTATATATTCATAGAAGAAACTTACAAGTGAGACCTATATAGAAGACTTAAGGTGCAGTTTTCATTATGTCAAATTCAATGACATTAAATTGACAGTAGTAGTAGTAAAATTGCCATAATATATGACCTTCTTCTTTTTCATCTTTTTAAAATCTTTAACCATCTTAATATAAATTAATTAATCTTAAACCTAATCTTAACACCATCTTTAGAAAAACTATTTAAACGCAAAGGGACTTTTGTGGTGTTTTCAAATTTCTAGCTATCTTGACGGGAAATCAATCACCCAAATGTTTGGCTATGGTTGTCATTTATTTTGACACAATGAAACCCCATCTAATATTTAAATGACCAAGTGGATAAAAGTTTTCAGTAAACATGAGTATTTAAACTATTACTTTTTGAGGTAAAAATATTGCATTATCGCACAGTATTGTGGTGGGAGGTTTAACCAAAATACTGACAAGTTTATGACATGACATTTTAGAACAAAATGTTGTCTCAATGATAATATATTTTCAGGTCATCCCCTAAATTTTGTTTTTGGTAAGATTACCCTCTTATACTCTGAGGTTCATCTAAGTAGGTAATCGACAAACAAAAAAAGAATACAAAATACATATAAATATATATTTATAGGACGAAAACACAGGCAACTCAGCAAACTGCCCACAATGACAGCCACAGAGCGTGTTGCCTAGGGGCAATCGAGAGCAGGCATTATACCATTAAATATTTATAGCGTTTAATATTAAAGCATATAGTGCGAAAAGCCGATTAACTACCAATAAGCTGTTGCTACTTTTGCTACTATTGTTGTTGTTGTCGACTGCAGTGTCACTGAATTGTTGCAATAATTTTCTGCCTGCTGCGTCAGTTGATTGCAACATCAGCCATTAGGCAATCCCACCTTCAAGCTGCCTGAGGAGCTGAAGTGAATGTGTGGCGGCCAGTCAAGCGTGTAAATCGCGCGAAATTGCGCACATTAAGTGTGCCTTATACAGGGTGCTTCAAAATGGAATATTGAAAACAAAGCTTTAATAGAATAATACAAAGCATTTAATAAACATTTGAAATCAATACAAATTGTATCACTTTGTATCATTTCCAAAATTCAACTTAGTTATTATAATCGAAAGACAGACCTAGATCTACTTGGTTTCCGAAATAATGCTTTATAAAGGCAAACAAGCGAACAAACTAAAAACTATGGCGACAAAACCTGAGCTGGACAACTCTTAAATATGTATTTTCGACATTACTGATAATGAGTCCGAATTGTCCTAACATTTTCGGATACCGTAAGTAAAGCAAATGGAAAACAGAAAGCCATCAAAACTTTTCAAATCTAGTTCCCTTGGTAATTCAATCTAGTTTTTGTAGCGAGGGTTTCATAATAATCTTCTCCATTCCCACAACAGTCAAGTCTATGCTACCGGATCGTACCCGGATTTGTTTCTGCAAGTACTGTCAACACGACAGAATTCTCCGAAACTATTTGAAGAGTATTTTATGCCACTATAATCAGCAACATTCCTGTTTAACCTCTGTTCAAACTTTCACACTTTGACGAAGGTTACTTACCGTTGAAAACATAGAAAGATCAACGAGATGCCTATGCGACCGTAAGGCCTTCGAAGAATACTGAATTTTGCAGCACTTAACAGTAATTTATAAACACTTCAATCAAAACATTTACTATAAAAAAGGGAATTTTAAAAGGGAAAAGGGAAAAGGGAAAAGGGAAAAGGGAAAGGGAAAGGGAAAGGGAAAGGGAAAAAGGGAAAAGATTTGATCAGCTTATGGGACGTCGAGTAAACAGTGGTCAAAAGAAATCAGCCTAAAAATGCTAGAAGGAGAAGCTTGCTACACCCAGTCTCTCTTTTTCTTCTTCTTCTTCTGCGTTCGAGTAACTCGCAATCCAATGAAGCTTTAATGAATATCAATAAATTTTTCGCATCATCAACATTTTTATTTTCTTCTCCTGCGCTATTTTCTGTTTCCTCCGCATCAGCCTTTTATGTAATTATTGCACAAAAGCTTAAAATCGGCGTCGTTTGGTCTATCGCAAATAAGTGTATTGAAATGTGTATCCACAATTAAAGTCCTGGTTACATATTTAATCGTGCCTGAGGTCAAAAAATAGTTTCAAGGAGCACACTAGGAATATCTTAACCAATGTAGTTTACAAGAAAAGTCACTTGACGAGTAGTATATACGAAAAGGCTGCACGAGTCTGTTACTCAACGCCCGATTATGATTGAATTTACACATTCGGCGATTATAACGAAGCGAATGTGGCTTCATTAATGCTAATTGCTACCTCGAGTCCCCTGTTATCTGCTACTATACTGCTATTACTATTCTACGTCAATCTTACGGTTCTTCTATGCTTAAACTTCTTAGCACTCGGTATTCGTAAAGAAATATAATATCAAACGAAGCACTTACAATTTACCGTTGCAATGAACGATGTGTTACGAACTAGGCGGTAGCTTTTTGACACTTCTTTCTTTTACTCATTCAACATGCCTCGAAATCAGAGAACTTTTTCTTGCAGGGTGCTCAATACCAGTTTCAATCCAAAATAAAGGAAGGAAATAAATGTTTGCATCCTTTGAATTTTACTTCGTTTGCAAAGTGCAGCGAAGCTGTAGTGTTGAAGAGCTCTTGAGTAAATGTGTTCATAGTATACTTTTTATATTTTTATGAGTATATATGTACTATAACCAGATAAAACTGCGAAAGAAAGACTTCTGATTGTATTTAAAGCAATTGAACTATGCAGAAATATAATTGAAAAAAAGTTTTCCATCAATACAAGTTTAATGTTTATTTTTTATCTCATAGAACAATTGCCAATAAATTTGGTATGTGAGGTTATGTCAGTAAGATACATCATATCATATTGACAGATCATATTGACAGATATGTACGGCATAAGTTCAACCGGAAGTGCTAATATCATAATATTGAGAATTAGGGTGCGAGGGGAAGTACCGAACCCAATTTGTCCATTTTTAGCACCAGGCCATACTAATATCAGGAAAATTTGCCCACTCAATATCATCGCTATTTTTGTTATAAAGTCAGCTATTGGCACTGAGGTACTCATATTCGGCATGTGAGGGCTTGAAAACTTTCAGACTGATTTCGACCATTCTTCGGGTAAGGGTGCCACACCTAAAAGGGCATTATTTGTGCGAAGTTTTATTCGGATACCTTCATTGTTGCTTCATTTGTATCTTGTAAAATGATAGTATCTGATCGAATGTAATATTTTGTTATATGGAAAGTGGGCGCATTCCGATTGCGGCCATGTTCAAACTGTAATATAAGGATAACAAGACAATGTTGTGCACCAAATTTGTTGGAATTGCTCTAGTGGTTGTTGAGATATAAAATTTCACCTATTGCAAAAGTGGGCGGTGCAACGCCCATTTTCCTATTTTTTGCCGATCCACATGCTGTAGTTTATTCTAACTGTTAAATTTTAGTTTTTCTGGCGTTTTTTGGTAAATAGTTATAGCACTTTTAGTAGTTTTAAACATGACCTTTGCACGGGAGGTGGGCGTGATTACTGTCCGATTTCATTAATTTTAACATGAATGAAATAATGCTAGAAGGAAAATTTTCAGCAAAGTTTGGTTGATATAGTTGATAGTAAGTGAGATACATACATTGAACCTATTAGAGGGTGGGGTTACGCCCACTTATAACCACTTCGAAAATAATACAAAGTTTACTAGCCTAGTACTAGTATTAGTAGTCTTGTCTACCACTAATACCAACCACTCTCTCACATCTTTTCCTTAAAATATTACAATCACCATTTTATTATGCTCTGCATTCTTATCAGTGACAATTCTCGTGCTACAAATGTTCCACGAACTAATGCTGAGGCCCAACAACGGCATCGTACATGAGACGTATACCACCATTAGCAGCTGCTCACTAACAAGCAACAAATGCAACAACAATTGCGCTGTGCTAAGTGCACTTCGAATGCGATTTTATAAGTTCATCTACTTACTTGCCATTAGTGTCTCAATATCTGGGGACTAGACGCACCTTCAAAGAGTTATTTATTATATTATATATTTGTGTGCATATATGATATATATATATATATTATATATAGCTGCAACATTAATATCCTGTCCATAAAGCCGCGAAAGTAAAAGACAATAAAAGAATTGCAAAAGTCATTGCAGAACTCTTCTTTATCTACATACATACTACAACTAAGCCCTGCCAAGTAAAACCAGCAATTTGATTTGCGCATTTTTTTTTTTGCACTTTATTTCTTGTTTTTGTCTTTTTATTGCTTGCGTGCACTTTGTGGCCTGCTACCGGCAGAAAACTTTAAATTTTCCCCATATAATTTTGTTAAAGAATTTTTTATTACAAATTTTATGTGAATTATTGAAGTTGGAAGGTAAACTTGGTGCACGCACGACGCATGGACTTATGAGTACAGTTAAAATAAAACGGCTTAAAATAAAAATAAATAAAAACCGACTTTAGCGAAATATAGAAGCAGCTTTCGAGAGACTATGTTGGCTGTGTGCTTAAGCTTCCCTTGATGGCTTCGAAGCACTAGCTTTATTCTGTACCTCTAACTACCACAAACACGACTACTCCCCACTGAACGATCGGGTCTATACCTTCCCTTAGTTTCTTTTCTTCCCTTAGTTATTCTTGACTCACCCGACTCCACACTTTCGAGTTATGAAGCTGTGATGTCAGACGAATCTAATTGCCTGAAATCGATTCATAACTTCCAGAGACCACCTACGCCCAATGAAATTATATCAGTGCCTGATACTGTTTTCTGAAGGACTCCGAGCTTCCCGATTAGAAACTTTGCTGACAGATTAATCAAATATTGAAATCAGTCACATCGCAAAATTCTACTAAATTTCGCTTCAAAATGCACATAATACTTCAGTTTCGAGAGTAAGTTTTTTGTCCGGTGTTATGTCATCTTAAAGGCTTTATCTCATTTTTTAGGCATATTTGTTTTATTTATCTAGAACAAGTATATTGCGACAGTTACATTATTTCACATTATTTTAGGCGAACGCCGCACTATAGGCCTCCATTATTTATAGGCCAAATTGTGTCTTTGATTGGTTAAAACATAATCCAAAGTCCACATATTCCAAATCGTGCTTTTTCGCATTTTTTTTTTAACCATGAAGAAATTGCGTATTTTTTTCCGACAAAATGTCTCGGCAACTGGCTCAAAATCTTACGAGTTCACTTAAATCACATGCTATTATTTCCAGCAGATTCTTGTTTACGGTGTTTTTTTTTTTTTTAGCGAGAGCATACTGTACTATTGTTATAGCAATTGCTTTTTGTTTTCCGTTTTACTGCCTGCAAGTATTACTAGCTCATTCAGCCATTGTTTTCTGCGCCATTGTTTATTTCGTCTTCTGACTTTTTCACTTTTTCACCTTTTTTTCCAATTTTTTTTTTTTTGATTTTCTCGCAAACGACAAGCAGCCAGTGTGTAAGGTTCATAAGTGGCTGGTTATGTTGGCTGGCAGCGGCTATAGCCGAGTGGATATCCGCTAACGGTGCTTTAGGCGCTGCTTCGCAAGCAAATAAAAATTGTTTGCTGACTTCTAAGGCAACCACTTGTTGCTATTTAGTCGCCTTGCTGCCAGCCTTCCTACCTCTTCGGCCTTGTTTGCTGATTTTGACTGCGTCTGACGCCTGGCTTTCATTTACCCGCTACTATTTTGCTCATATATATTAGCTAAGCATTGTGCTCACTTCTATTATTATGCGGCTGTTAATTGTAATTTTGTTGTTGGGCTGTTTTCTTGTGAAATGCTCGTAATTAATTTTGCTTTTGAATGAGCTGAAAGAAACTTCAAACGGAAACCTACTCCTATTTAACGGTATACATTAGGTATTCAGGAGAGACAATGAGATGGGTAATGCTTTAGGAAATTATTTCCACTCAATTAAACGAACAATATCAAGAACAATACATATTTATAAGCACTTACACACTGAAAGACTTTTCTGTGGTTTTTTTTTCGGAAGTACTAAATTGCACGATTAATTGTATATGCAATCTTTTGTTTTGCATTGCTCTAATATTTCATGGCCGACAGGAGTCGGAAGTGATTTGATGCACAAGTCAAGCGTGTAATTATAATTTCAGCAATTACCTTAGCGTAGGTGTCCTTGAAAGTGGTGTCTAAAAATTAATTTTACAAATTAAGGTACCAACTTCCGTCAGCGGTAAACCTAGTGGGTATAAGAGAGCGATTTTAAATTGGCCAAAATCTAAAACGGAGCATTCACGAAAATATATTTTATAAAACTAAAGCTCTCCGCAACTAATTTATAATAAACGGCGCCACTATGTACAAAGTTCCTGGCAGCCGCCCCCCTGATCGTTCAGCTCTTTTAAAGAGTGTGGAGTATAGAGATATAACGCAGGCCATGAAGCGCCACCATACCAAAGCATACAACAAAACTATTTTGAGAGAGTTTAGATATATATAGTTAGAGTAGGAGAGAAACCAAGGGACTTTTAGAAAAGAGATCTCACCTTTAGATAATAGTTGAGGCTGCTCGGCAGAATGCAGAGTATGCACCTTGTATAATGAAACCTTAGCGTGTTACCTATTCTATGCTTTAATTGTCCATATATGAATTCTTTCGGCGACCGCGCTTAGGGCCATTGTGGCACCCTTATTCTAGATATTTCTGATATTAACACTTTACTCAAAGGTTTTCGTTATAACTGAAAAAGAATATTTGCTCTTAGAGAAATATCAGCTTGAAGTAATTAAGTGGATTCACAGGCAACCCAGCACTATGCACATTGACCCTGGAGTTCTTCCCTGGACTTCCAAAACCATTCACTTATGAACATTCAAAATCAACACATGGTATTAGCGGCATTTATTTCTCCAGCGCACACATGGTAACCGTTGACACATAAAATATAAGCTCACTGTTTTGGCTATTAGAAGACACCTGTCGCGGTATTTTTATTACGCCGCGCAAACGAATACGTAATACTTAGTTAACATATGCGTAAACTCTATTGTGCGTATATTATACATAAGTCAAATACATATATGAGTGGCTATTATAGGCGATATGTGACATACACAAATAATTATGCGAATGGAATGGTACATACATATATACTTATATATAGTACAAGGTCAGTCAGATAAATAGATTTTGGGATGCTATAAATTTAGTTGTGTGTGTGATTGAAATATTCCTTCCAAATTTTTAGCTTGTGTAGAGAAAATTTTAGTATTCGGAGAGAGTGTGAATTTCTTCACGCAAATGGCGTTGAACTTGTAGGTAGTACTCCTTATTGACCGTTTGACCTAGAGTCAAGAATTCTTGATTCACTATGCCATTAAAGTTGAAGAACACATCCGAAGAACTTTCCCGTTATTTTCTGAACACACCTCGAATAACAAAAAGTGTTTGCTGATCGAATCTAAATTAGACTGTAGGTCTTCCCTATTTCTCGAACAATATGGGTAGAGTCATTTCTCCATGGAGTCCGATAGACAATTATTTGAGCGAACTACGCGCGATGATCCGAATCCAAAGCGTAGTTAGGTCTGGACAGCTTACAAGGTTATAGCATCTATAATTTGGCATAGTAATGGAATATAATATGGATCGACTACTATCAAAATCGGCAGAGGCTATTATAAAACTTTGTTGGAACGTTTTGAAAACGAAATCACAGCAAAAAGCTTCGATTTGAAAAAGAAGTTGAAGAAATAATACCGTTTCATCAAAACAGTATGTCGGCGAAAAATCAATAGGCTTGGAATTGCTACAGCATCCATCGTAATTTCCGTATATTGCCCCCAGAGTAAAATTACTGTAATCAGATCTTAAGAGAATGCCGACTGGTAAGAAATCTTGCGACAATAGAGAGGTAATCGTCGAGGCAGAGGTAATCCAACTGCGTTTGTACTATTTCATAGGGTTGTATTTCAGCAGAAATTTCGAAGCATCACTGGCTTATCCAAGCGTCCGCGTACAAATGTAAAGAGAAAGACCGCACGCGTGTGGCAAGTATTTTGGTCAATATTTTATTGCAATTTTAAAGCACACAAAAACAACAAATAACAGTGGCATTTATGCAATAACAACGATAAATTTAAATGTCACAACTAATACGCGGCTTAGCATGAATATAGTAAAATAAATACCTCTCTGTATAAGCATGCATGTGTTTGTGCGCCTAAGTATTTGTGCAGGAAAGTAGATGGCGTACCGCATGTAATTGTGTGTGTGAATAGTTTTTAACAACCATTGTTCAATAGCGAATCTGACAGGCGGAAATTTCGGCTTCCAGTGACAATTGAAAATCGCTATTTTACAAATGCACGCACACACACACACACACACACACACACAAATGTATGTATGCGGTGTAAAGCTCTCGTTGTTTCGCGCAGATTTTTTATTTCCACTTTAATAAATGCAATGTTATTTCCAGCATTGGATAATTTTCTATACAATTTTGTTATTTCATTATTTGATTTCAAAGTGTTCATGTTGCTGGTTAATTTTGTTGGCCACACTGACGTTTTGGCGAATAACATGCGGTCGCAATTTCGTGTCTAACCTGTTTATGCGCGCAAGTTAAATGTTGCATATAATTAGGCGTTATTCTCAGTGGCAGCGCTATCAAAAAAAAAAAATATAAATTCCCGAAGCATTTAAAATGTGCCAGACAAATGTGCAAATGAATTGTGAATCGAAAAGTCGGAATTTAATTTAAAATATATAATTTATAATATTTGGTAAATTTGAGACCAAAAGCTTTCGAGTGAATGTCGGAGGAGAGCCTGCGTGAAACCCCATAAAGAAGAATGCTTCAGTATATTTTTATGCCTATATCTGGCTTATTTTGAAGTACCACCACAACACAACAGGTCTGCTTAAGTGATGAAACCCTAGTATGAGTGACCTTCGGCACATCCTAATTGTTCTCAAATTTGCACATAATGGAACAATTAACTAATTGTATAATTGGCATTTAATTAACAATAAATTTAATTAAAAAAGTGCCCGTACATCCCTGTAACCTGAGTTAAATGAGAGTACGAAAGCATATATTTAAGGAAAGAACGAAGCATGAGCAAAAGAGATGACAAAGACCAAAATTTTTAACTTCACTTTTGGAATTACCTTTCATTTTGGCTTTGAAGCCGAGTGTAATCAAAACTCGATTTTATTGACCGAAATAGTACACCACTTCTGTTATAAACTAGTAAAGCCTGAGCAACTAAATCTTATAGGAACCCTTACCATCTACTTTACAAAACATTTTTTACTCGAGAATTTTACAGTTTTTTATTGAAATGTTGGACGCGGACGTTGGAGCTATCACCATAAAAGAAATTTATGTTCGAAAATTTTCCCGCATATATAAGAAGAGCAGTGATTTCGGGGGAAAAATCGCCGAAAGATCAACAAATTATATAACTTCACAAAATTGAAATCCAAGAAACACGCTGCCAAGAACATGCATTGGAGATTTATATTACATTTTTGAAGAAGTTTCAGTTAAAATATTGTGCTGAAGCAACAGGCTACTAAGAACAAGAGCGATAAAGATGTGAATCGAACAATTTTTAACCATCTCAAATACTTTAAGAAATTAAAAATCAATAAAATATTCGTTGAGTCTCGTTTGGTCTTTCGTTGAGTTCCTTTCTTAATACCTACGCTTAAAAGTAGGCAACAGTTTGTTGTTTTCAAAATACATTGCCTACCTTTAGGCGAAATCAAAGCAATTATGAATACTTTGATATGCTTCAAAAATACAACAGAACTGAACCTATTTCGCTGCTCGCTACTAAAATAAAGCAGCAAATATTATTATTGTTGTAGACTGTTTCATATTGAAGTCAATTAAAACATATCACATATTTTAAATGATTTAATACACTCCATCTGATAACTCTCCGCTACCGAATTATGAAGTTGAAGAAAAATACTTAAAAAATTGTTCAAACTAATTGCAGCGAGTTTAAAAAAGTCTGTACAATAACTACATATAAATTTCATATAGCAGACTGCATTTAATTGTGCAAATTATTCGCACTTTTTGCTGTTCGCGCCACGTAATAGACTACACAGCAACTTCAATAGTATATATGCAAGCACGACACTTTTTCAAACCACTTTAAACTCTCATATTTATTTTACATTAATGAAATCATGGAAACCAAATATAATCACTGCACAAATTTTATTATTAAATGTTTTATTGAATTCGCCCATTGGCGGAAGATGTGACGGAAATGGCAAAGCAGCAACGGAAACGCACCAGGAAACGGATATGAGTGCGGCAAAATGCTAAAAGTCAACAGCTGCAACTGCTTTTGCAACACCGACAAGCATTTACTACCAACATTCCATGTTGCATACTATTAGACGCCTCAACGGCAACGGGCGCATTTTCGCCGATTTTCTAAAACACATTGCCTACATTGTGGCGCAGTAAATTCGACTTTTTTTACTAGCCTGACAGCCACAAAAATGTCAACTTAATTTTGCATATCGTTGCACACCTACGCAAAGCCTCATTAATTAAAAATATTTCAAATTATTTCGTTTTTCGCTTGAAAAAACCGTGTCATAGCTGCAAGCCGCATACCAAATTCGCTTAGAGATTATTGCCCATTTCGGCTAAATGACACTGGCGTGTGCAACCACATAAAATTTCACTAATCACGACCGCATTTTGAATTATTGCGCCACCACTATAATATGCGCCTACAAGTATGTGACATATATGTGCGCGCATAAATTAAATACAATTAAGGCATGATAATTCCGCGCAATGCATGTGGAATAAAAACAAAATGCTATTCGCTATAGAACAGCTGCTACTTCAAAACATAAACAGCGTCAATTATACGCTGGCATTATGCAACACACTGGTATTTATTAGCAGCTGTTTTGCGTTGCCTAGCTGCGGGCTTGCTGCGAGCGTAAACAAGTAAACAAATAAACGAGCAAATAAAGTTAATCGCTGTCTCAAAGTTTTTTTTAAATTTTATTTTGTGTTAATAAACAAAATGTACAAATTTCAGTTAAACTCGCCACTTATTGACGGCAGAAGTTTCGGAAAAGTTTTTAGCCAAAAAGTAGGCTACAGCAAACACATTACATGCGAGAATATTGTGCACTCTGCTGCAACGCTGCACATTTTTCAATCATTCATTCATTTTGCTATTACTTTTAACTTTAATACATATAATTAACTAGTAAGGAATACTTAATTCGGGCGCTACCAAATATTAATGCTCTCCTAAATTAAAGGCATACTGTTTCCCTGTATATTTTGAATATATCACAGTACCTCAATTGCTGAATTTTTTTTCTGTAGTTGTGCAGTTTTAGATGTTGACGCTTAACAGACTCCGCGGCGTTTGATAATATTTGGGTTTACCATTGATCTATCTGCTAAACTTCTGCTTTATTTTAATTGAACGTTCCCTTCTTTCTTCTCATCTTGATCTTGAATCGACTGCAGTAGCTAGGTCGCCGTAGCATTTTTTGGTATGGGCGCCACCTTTCGGCAAATTATAACGATAATTTCAGAAATTTTATTTAAATGGACTATACTATACATAATGAGTATAATGATTATCTTTCAAAGGCTAACAAGCTCAATTCTATTGGCACAAACACGCCATTACCGTTAAAACTAACAAAAATCGCTATAAAACTACCTTGAATTGGCAACGCCAATGGCTACATAACCCAACTTCCCTTATCTCTGACCTATAATAACCCAATTAACCGTCTTTAGTTTCAACTTACACATCTCTGCCCCTAATTGGTGTCCATATCGGCTTATCTATAACTGAAATATTTACGAATTCGTTGTAAACACACCTAATACCAGCAAAGGCAACCAGCTGTCGCTTGACAACCATCAATTGCCTGCTGTGTAGCCATGCGGACGAATTTTTCCTTCTTCTTCTTCTTCCTTTTGGTTGCTGACTTATCCGCCTCAGACGATGTATGCGTGTGTCGTTAGCTTGTCACTGAAAATTTATTTAAAACTTCAACGCTAACAACAACAGCTTGCCGATGAGAGCCAAGCACGGGTGACCACCACCGAGAGCGGTTGAAGCACGCAGGCAGGCGAGACGGCGCTGGACGCGACGCGTGCGTGAATATTTCGGCAACTTGTAAGCGCTGACTGGTAGAACCGACAAGGCAAGCGTAAGATGGCATTAGCTCGGTGTGGCTGCTTGATTTTATTATATCTGTTGTTGTGGTTGTTATTATTTGTGTTGATGTGCTCGTGTGGGCGCCTAAAATGCTGCAATGTTAACTCGTGCTCAACAACTTTGGATTACATTTTCATTTTATTATTCCATTTTTAGTTTTAATGCGTTTTTGTTATTGTTGTTTGGAGTTCGGAACGTGATTGCTAACCAAAAAAGTGGAGTGGTAGTTGCAACTTGTTGTACCCCTCAACACAAATTTGCAAATAAATGTGCTTATTAAAGTTAACTTTCTGTGTAACGGTTTATAATGGCTATCAAATGCATGAATTTAATGAAATTCGCATTTAGATTACTTATAACGGTTTATTTTTGACAGCTCGCTGAAGCGAGATTTCAATTTCGACTTAGGTTTAATATTACAAATTGTTAACCGTAACTAAAGTATAGCAATAATATTTAGTGATCAAGACTCTATTCCATTACTCATTCTCAGTGAAAGGTTATATAAGTTCCAATTCACCGAAGCAATATCCCTACTTGTTATATATCACTTTTTATTTCCGAAGTTTTTTATACAGAGCACAACATTTGGCATAAGGTGCATAAGTTCCCCTTTAGTCGGGAAATATACATGGACTAGTGCCCTCCGTTCTCTATTAAATTTTCCGAAAGTGTTTTTACAATGCGAAAAATGTCTAAGCGCTCACAATAAAGTTCAGAGAACAAAACGGAGACTGACATGGCTCTGACAAAGCAGTAAACTGACCAGCTTTATAACTGTATTCCTCGAATTATGTCCCTCTGTAAGTGCCTCTCAATGCAAGAGAAGAAATTAACTAAAATAAATTTCTATATTAAAAACGTATCCCCGATGCGAAAAATTATATTGTGATTCTAAGAATAGTGTATTAGTGCCCTCTTAGAAGATAGTTAGAGAACGCTAAGTTCCCCGGTGAACACGTCTCCATCTATGCCTCAATCAGGAAGCATAACAGTCTGCTTCCATACAAAAGTTTACTCCCTCCCGTGGAGTATATATACATATATGAGATTATACTATACTATACTATACTATACTATAGTAGATTATACTGGACTAGTAGTAGAATGTAGTAGTAGATTATACTATAGTATAGTATAGTATAATATCAATAAAAAGCACCAATTCCAGGACCGGTGATAAAAATTCACCATTAGAGGAGCATATTCATTATTATTTGTTGGAATTTATTATACCTTAACTATGATGAACGCGTTCATTCTGACACCCTAGTCACTTCATAAGCTCAAATCTATTCAAATACCATGTAAGGTCAAGCTACTATATTAGAACCCAACTAAATTTTGACTAGCTGAGCCATATTATGATAGCAACCTGGAGCTTTTAAATCTAGATAAAAATCGGGTTACGTAAATCCAAATGTCGGTGAAGTGGCAGGCGATATTCGTCGAACTGCTCTAGTAGAATGCATGCTTCCTCGGGGTTATCTTTCCCAGTTTTTGGTATTACACAACGTACATTTTTATTTCGCATAGTTAGCTAAAAGAAGAACTTTAATATATCTATGAAAACTACCTTCCATATACTTTAAAATTTCAAAGTGTCAAATGTTTGTCTGTTGGCCTGCTACTCGATTCCGTTCGAACTGCGCACTTCCTTACTATTTTGCTGTCTCTGAATTTGTGACTGTTATTTTTGCAACAACAATCATTACTTTGATTTGGTCTGTCGTTGACAAGTGAGAATGCTCGTCTGCGGTAAGTCAACTCCAATTGTAAGCTCCATGGACCCAGTCGTAAGTACCGCTAGCTTAGTAATACTCCAGCAGCATTTCATTTAACCATAAACTACTGTCCACATTTTGTTTACTGCAACTGACAATCTAAAATGTGTTTTATGTCGGCTTGTGACTTCAAACAGCCGCTCTGCCCGACAGCAAACGAAATTAAGCTATAAACCGTTAAACGTGCGCCAATACCTCTACACTTGCCCGTGGCAAAATGTCTTTGCTTGAACTTTCTTCATACACGCGTCCTGAATCCGGCCTTTCTTTATCTCTAACTCAATGCTACGCTTCAGCGTTCTTCCTCTGCTTGGATTTACTGTTGCTGCTGCTGCTGCTGCTGCTTCTTCTTCTTCCTCCCCCATCAAATTTTCGTTAGTTAGTTAGTTATTCATCATCGTCTGATGCAAATCGTTCGCAAAGTTCATAAAATTAAATCAACTCGAAACTCAACAAAAGTTTTGCATATTTTTAGAGGTCTCCACATGGAAATTACTTTCAGTTGTTCATTAAGCGTCTGTCCCGCTGTGCAGAGTAGAGCTTGAGCGCAGAAAGACGAAGCGGAACATCAAAGCATGTAGCAAAGTGGGGTGTACCAACTGACTGTACCAAGTCCACTGCTTAGCTGCTGTGCCACCCGCCACATTCCACATGCCACATAACTTAAGCTGCACATCGGCCACAGCGCATTCAGTGCTCGTCCAACCTTTTATTTCTTTAGTACAGTTATTTTTCTGTAATATTCCCAACTCTTCAGTCGACGCTGCTTATTCACTTCGCACTGCATCTTCGCCTTGAGTTTCACTTCCACAGAAATTTGACTTCCTTTAACATTTCCTATGTCTTTAATTACTTCATCTGTACTTCGTTGCATTCTAAAGGCTTCAAGGTTCATTTCCCACTTGTCCTCGTCGAAATTCTTTTGCACATTGTTTCCACTTTCGTTTTAGTTTAGTTCTTCTCTTCCATCTCTACTTGCCTCTACGCAATGTCCACTGCGCTTTCTTATTAAAATGTTCACCATGCTTCTGTAGTTAGTTATATTAAAAGTATTTAAAAGCTTACTAACTCACAACTAGCTTTGGTTTAGTGCTTACACTCATTCTGCCCCTCTGCAAGACCACAAAGGCGGCTTGAGTTGTTGAAATATCACCGCTAAGGAATTACATTTTAATTTACTGCAATTCTGGTCGGTAGATAATTGAAATAAGACTCAGTTCCGTTTTGCTGCATGCAGCGGATTCTTGGCATCTTCCAAGGTTAATTTAGTTAAAAAAGTGTAGTTGAAAAATTTCGCGCATAAAGCAAATTAAATGCGTAATAATAATGAAGAGCTCAAGAATTAGTAATTTCAACTAAAGGAAGATAGAATTAGTAATATTTCGAAAAGAGATTTCGTACTGAGAAATGTGGCGACTCTCTTTTAACAAGCAGCATGTGCTACCTACCCCTACCTACCTACACCTACACCTACCTAACCTACCACTACCTACTATACTTGAATTCTCTATGCCAAATAACACATTTATGTCTTAATTTGTGGCTTAGTTACTTCACTTCATAATTTTTCGATTAATGGTGTTTTGTGAGCGTGACAGATGCCCGAATACCTTCTTATGGTGGCAACAACTCCAACGCTCTTATGGTAACAAAGAACACGTGTACCAAGTTTCATCAAGAAATCTTAATTTTTACTCAAGTTATCGCTGGCACTGACGGTCGGATGGTCGGACGGATGGTCGGACCGACGGTCGGGCGAACGTGAAGTGAAGTGACTTGAAATTCAACTCATATCGGCATCCTTTACATTTATATATACACAACAAACAGAATATAATATTTTTGAACATCTTCCATCTGTTCCGAGAGTGTAAAAATAAACAAGAGAATTTCCAAAATTTATGACAGTCGCATCTTAAGGGCTTAACTCCTAAAAGAAAGGATTTTCAATACAAACTGCACCATACCTCTTGTGATCTCTCTAAAACAAGTTCAAGGTGATTGGCAGGTAAATGTAGACTAGAAAATGTAAAGGATAAATAAATTTCTGAATTTATTTTTTCCTGGAGTAGTTCGCTGATGAGCTAGTGTAAAACACATGAAACTCAGTAAACTGATTTACTAAGGTTTTAGCTTTCGCTTAAGTCGCATCCATCTCGAGAAATTAGCTTCAAATCTAAGATAGTAGACCAACTCATCGAAACTAATCTGCAACATGAGCAATTCGGGAGTGGGACCATACTCCACTATAATGGCCGAGTTAGGAAATACAATAAAGAAGGATGATGCTCGGAAGTTGGAAGAGACGAGCGGTGTTGGTATTGATGGAACACCCAACTTGGCCAATCCGGATCATACACATCGTAATACCGCAAATACTTCTGGACCGCCGGCACACCAGGAAGGCGATTATGAACTGTCAGTTTGTCCAGAGCCAGAGATGTCAAACCATCACACAGTAGCTGGTTACGGACCATCACCAGCCCCAGATAATGTAGTGAGTTGTGAACGGGGCGAAGGAACTCTTATTCCTCCAATTTACCCTGAAGAATCAGCCACCAACATGAGAAGTAGTTGTCAATTTGCGCATTCACCGTACTCGGAAGTAGCGTCAACACAAGTGAACACATCATCAACACATCACCAAATGCTGGAGCCGTATGCGGCCATATGCACTACTTCGGGCAAGCGCCTTCGCAGACAAGACCAGAGTTTTCGTCAGCCATACGTAATTCATGGTCTAGAAGATATTTCGGACGATGAGGATGATTATCGTGAAGCACTTGCGAAGAAGCAAAAATATTACGACAATTTCGTCGTTAATGATTCGAACAGAGAATGGATAGATGCATTAGTGCACATTGGTAAATCAAAGAACACACAGAGCACGTCTAGTATTAAAAAACGGCCGACGGATTGACGTATATGTATGATTTGAGAATATGTATTTAGTTTATTTATTATATATAGCTTATTTTGTATATATGTACATATCAATTTTTTAAGAATAAATATTAACAAAAATAAAACATTGGAATTCCATATTATCGAAATTGATTTCCTTTGACTTTATGAGCTTGCAAATTTGATAGCATTGATGTTTGAACGAAATCTTGGGCATATGGTCTCTGTAACTGCGTCTTATGGAGACCATCTTGTACAATTTTTCCAGTACAGCCGACATTATCTCGCCGAAAACATAACGAAAATTGATATCCAAGTGGTCAGTCAGCTTGTTTATAATCAGAGGCCGCTGACTTGACGTTTACTACAAAGTAGTAATCTCCTCACATGATAAAGGTACCAAATTAGACTGTGCACTTTTCTGATTGCCAGGAAGCACGAATAGTTTCTTCGATATTGCACGCACTCTATTGCACAGCAGCATGGCTTGTGTATGATGCAGCATGAATCCACTGATACCTGAAGTCAAGGAACGGTCATAAAAGTGCTCCGAACTAGGTAAGGTCTGTGCTATCGGCCAGAGAAGTGATGACCATCGTTTTCTGGGATGCACAAGGTGCGATCTACTTTGACATTTCGTCCAACTTTTCGTCCGAGAACGACAAAACGCTCACAGCGCTCTACTATGATGAATTGTTGGGCCGATTCGACACCGAATTGCAAAAAAATTTTAATCTTAAAATAGCAACCGAAGATAAGGCGTTAGCATTTATTTACTGATTACAGTAAAGTTAACAATGACAGCTGACATAATATGTTCGATTCGCTACTTTCTAACGCTTGACGAAACGAAGAGAGCTCGGCAATTTAGCTCCATACGATGGTTTGATTTCTAACAAAATCTTCTTTCGAAAAATTTTCAAGCTAGTGTGTTTAACATTCTATGCAACTAAATAATATTCTGCATATTCTGCGCCAGAGTTGCCATCAATTAAAATGTCTTAAAACTCTTGAACGAGCGTCGAGTGAACTTCGCATTTCACTGCGTTATCTCGACAAAATTTTAGAGAAATTTCGGTTACAAACTTTTACCAGCGTAAATTTGCATTGCAAATGAACAACAATAGCACAAAACGCACACAAACACAAATGTGCAATTGCTTGTACGCAAAAGTTGTGCACACTTGAAGGCGCTCAACAGCGTTCAGGAGTTCATATTTTGCTCATTAAAGTGCCAAAGCGAACCGCACAACTCACCGCGTTCAATGTCAAGTTGTGTACAACTCTTCGGCATTGTTATAGTTTCTGTTATTTCTATCTTGTGTGTGTATGTATGTGTATATGTATATATATATGTGTATGTGTATGTGTTTGCGTGTCAATGAAAATACAAATACTACTACATAATTATTAACTCACAAGCGTGCAGAAACTTTTATAGAGAGATTATTATTATAAAATTGAGTGAATTGCTCCCTAATTTATAATATTTATTTAAGAAGGACTATTTCCCGGAGTTCAAGGTTACTGGAAAGTGAATCTCAAATAAACATACTTTAAGCACTATAAGTTAGCCCAGAGGGTGAGAGAGAGAGTAAAAGAGAGTGAGTGATGGCCTGATTTTCCTTTCATTTAGTTCATATATTATCATAAGCGTATATTGCGTCATCGCAGTATCCAAGCCAGAACACAAAAACCTTGAACCATATTCATTTTCCACAAATTAGCTACCTGTTTAAGTAGTCACAGAATTTGTGCAAAACTAAAATATCACTATGAGCAGGTGCACACAATAAATTTACTCCGCAGAAATTAGCGAGTTTTCTCTTTAAGTAAGGAAAAAATTTTGTTTATTGTCTAAAATTCGCGAGAGAAGACAGATATAAAAGCAGCTAAACACAACCGAATGGTTTAATAGAATTTTGAACTGCTAGCCATCACGGTTCGCGAACGATACAACGACATGTCAAATAAACAGATAACATTGTCAAGCGCAGAACGCATTCGGTTGCCACCGCGATCCGCAGAAGTAAGCAACCCCACAGAAGGTTCAACAAATTTAGTTGAGCGAAATGATGGCGCCCCTGGAACATTCGGTCTTAAGTTAGAAACATATGAACTCACACCAACAACATCGCAAAAACGGACCCGAGCAAGACGCTTGGTTTTTAATGAACCGAGGTCAATGAAGGCGCAAACAGATACTTCTGTTGATAAGACTGCAAACGTCGACGATGAACCTGAAGCGCAAAGAAGATCTGTAGAAAATTGGTTTAATCAATTCAATCAAAATACTAACAGCACACGTATACCTAAAAATGTTAAGAAGTGAATTATTTTAATTTTAATAAAAGAAGTGAATTAAACTCGGCATTAATACTAGATCATAAAAATATTTACAATAAGAATACGCTTGAACATATAATTTAACAACACATAAAATTTACACAAACAATAAATTACATTATCATTGCCGAGAAGAAACGTTATGTAATGTAAAAACTTATCATTTCTGTATTTGGGAAAGAAAATAAGTAATTTCAAAACAAAAAAAAAATTTTATATTATTTTATTAGACAGCTTTCCTGTAAATCAAAATGTAAGAGCAATTTTTATTAATCTCTTTGGAGCAGCAAAGAGATTCCAAAATGGCATTTAATTAGAACTTAAGTCAACTGTCAAGTAGTATATAAAAACAGCTAATCGATACAATTGTCGAGAAGCAAAAAAAAAAAAACAAACGATAAATAATATAGAGTTTGGCACAAAAGTAAATAAATAGAAATGTTCCACATAACCTATTAAATATCTGAATTATTTTATATTTATGGAAAATGCAAACATTTTTGGTATTTCCGTCGGACTTTAGCTTACAATTACTTTTTATGACGACGACAATGTATAAGGACATTATAGGACGGCTGAATAAAACCGGTAATTGAAAGTTTTGGTATTTAAAAATATCCGATGTGGTATAGAGGTCTCGCTGTCAGCCACATAAAGAGACATTTTCAGTCCTCTGTCTATTTCTCTTAACAATCGTTTTCTAATTATATTTCTTAATCGAAATGAGAATGCTGGATATAAGCATTGTTGAATCAAATGATTTCTGGATTTAAAAAGTTTATTTCTTTACGAATGGTTGCATAACCTATTGCAAATTAGGGGACCTTTTATAATTTCTTAAAAATAAATTATTTACATTGGCTCATATTAGTTGAAGAAAGAATGTTGAATAGCATTTAAAAAGTACTAGATTTTAAGTAACGATCATATAATATGTCAGTTCAATACTGTCCATTACTTTAAGCGGAGCTCCGTTCACATTAAAAGTGGAGAGTGTAAGATGCATGAAATGATCCTAGATTTTGTAGAGAAATGGTATGCGATGACAACGTTTTTCACGAATTTATTACGAACTTTATTTAAATTTTAAGGGTTTTTATTTCTGAGCAAGAGCGAGTTAGTTCAACCAAGCGTAACATAAAATTATGGAAAGCGTTTAACTAACGACCAAAGTTTGTCAGGCCAACGAAATTGTTTGTGTCTCGAAAAAAGCTTATTACGATCCACCAGCCATTCGAAGGTAGATTAAAAATGTGAAACTTTTCATTACATTGGATGTCACTAAGACACTCATTGCAAATGTAAGAATAATAAATTCCAAGCATTGAAATAAGTGCGAATAATAAAGGTGAGTTTACATCACATCGGTTTCAGTTAGCTCCACTTTTCCTGTACGTAACAGTATCCGAATGTATTAGTTCTCTGCTTGTTATGCTTGAGCTCTGCTCTTTTCTCTTAAAATCTACATAATTTTTTATTTATTACATAATTTACATAAGAAATCGGTATAACCCCTTTCCATCTATCTCTTTTTCACTATAAAATTTTATTTCTTTTATACCAGTTGTTTGTTCGTTTCACTCAAGCGACTCTCCAAAGTTCTTTCAAAGAGGTCCAAAAGACTCTCAAGGCCGTTACATATTTAGCGCTTTTACGAAAATACTGTTAATTTGAAATACTGTCAAATTGAAGCAATCTCCATAAATTATTTATGTTATGGAAATAATTTAAATTGTCAGAATTTTTGTCGTGTGGCAAATGATGTTTTATTCTTTCGCTTTATTTTCAATTCGTTACATTTTTTACTACTTGCTAATTAAGTTAATGGTTTTGCACTAATACTAAACACAAGCTATTTGCCAATCACTATTAATAATTATAAATAATGTACACATTTCTCTAAAATAGTTGCGCAAATTTTATTAAATTTGTTTAGAAGCCGATTTGCTGTGGACACTAAAATGTTGAAATTTTTTTGTACGAAAGTGTATATATATATATGTATATACAAATACAAATCTCCATTTCTGGATTAGCTAAATAGTGAAAATTAACATTTTTCATTCTTTCATTAACAATCTGTGTAAATACCATTGGAGTGGTTCCTTAGTTGGTTCCTGTCAATATTGGTATAAATTATTTATTTTATCAACTTAAAATTGAAAATATATAAACAATTGGTAACCCTTCTCAAAATTGTTTTGAACGGTAAGACTTTCTCAACCTCTTTAACTAATACACTATCAATAAATACTATTTGAATTACTATTGGACTATCCAAGTTCCAGGAAAAAATCGTAGATCATTATGATAGATAAGTTACCCCCGGCCTTTCTAAAATATTTCAGAAAATGTTGCTATCAAAGATGTCTCCCTCAGCTCAGGCCTTTCTTCTCTTGCTTTAGATTTAATCACTCTTTAAACAAGTAGTGTATTTTCGTACTGTTCTTGGATAACATTATATTTGTGCGGTAAGCTTAAACACTTAGTTCCTATATTTTAAAACAACAGAGCACCTTAAGGAACAAAGACGCTAACCAAAAAACCCGGGAATTCGAATACTAAATAAAGAAACTATTCGAGCTTATTTAGCATTTTAGTTTCCGTGCAGGGATATCGAGCTATAGACAGCATTAGTGCCAAAAATTAGCCAACATAATCAAACATAACCTAAAATGAAATTAAATGTGGATATTTTAAGGGATATCCTATATTATTCACAATAAAAAGCGCACATTTACCAGAACAAGTGCGGCAGTGGAAAGCCCCTAAGAACAGGTAGAAAGTTTATCTCAATTAATATGAAAATTGGGTAAAAATTTTGCATTAGACCTAAGATGTGAAAGTCGCACAACGCAATGGAATACTTCATAAGCATTTCGACTAGCAGTTAGTTGACATTCACGGAGAGCCGGTATCTCATATTTAAAATATTGTACGAATTGATTGATATAGCATGAACAATTTAAGAGTGGTAACTAGATACTATACTCCCGAATTGCTAGAATTGGGGCTGTGGTTAACGGAAGACGAATATCGAAGGATGAACAATGTTATTGTTTGCGGACCTCTCGCCTCGCCTGTTCCAAAACCAACATTTTCCGAGCTTCCAGATAATGAAGCATTGATAGCAGACGAAATTCTAGCAAGTGATTATGAAACTTTGATGGCACCCGAACCTACGGAATTGTCAAGCGAAGGACGAATTTGGATAATTCCGCGGTCTTCACAAATATCCAAGACTTACAGCGAAACCAGTTACTCTGACGAGGCGTCCTCAGAGAACAACAGTGAAAGAAGTGGTGGCTTCACATGTTCTCCCACACGTAATTATACATTGAAGCCATATGTTGCCTCAACCACTTCTTCGCACAAGAGGATCCGAAGAAGAGGTCTAAATTTTGATGATATGAACTCGACGCACAAACTTTGTCCAACTGTTTCTGATGTTGAGAGTGAAAGCGACGAACCGATGGCGAAAAGGCGAGCGTTGACTGAATAATTTAATGATATCAAGCTATTAATTAAGGATTAAGAAACCCCAAATGAATAACAACAGATAACGAGGAGTAAATTGCGGAGTTTATTATTTGATTTCAAAAATATTTATAATAGGAATACGATTAAGTATTAATGTAATTTTTATAGACTAAATTATGGTTGCCCAGTAGAAATATTACGTAATGTAGAATTGATTTTACTTTTGCTGTATTTCTAGAATAAATAAAATAAATGATTTCAAATAAAATAATGTTTTGTTTCTAATTCAACAGTTTTCTTGTAAAAACAAACAAATAAATAAAAATACAGTTCATTTCCAAATGTCAACGTTTTATTTCATGTTATTCTCTTCACGTTACAAATCCTTTTGCCTTAATATGGAGACTACTAGTGCTTCAGGTAATTAAAGATAATCGCTCTCAAAATATATAATGCGTTTTTATGTATTTTTTCCTTAGTTATTCTCGTTCATCTTGCATTATTTGGACGGTCTCCTTTTATTTCTCTCAGAACAAAAGAATAGAAATTTAGTTTTGGAGATTTTGACAATGAACTGAATAATAATGCTCTGAATAATAACGCGTTCATAATCTTAAGGTATTGTTTGAAAATGTGTATATTACCTAAAACAACATCTATTCTGCTTATAACTTTCGTAGCGTTGCCTTTAGCGATTTACGATTTATCGGATATTTCCGATGATGAGAATGAGAGCATCGAACCAGCTGTTTAAAGGCCAGCGAGTGATGAAGGTGGTATTACCCATGAAGGATTCTTTGCAGAATGAGTAAATGATATAGTATACTGTACAGGTAAAGCAGTACTTCAGGGTGCTAGAGTTTTAAAACAAAAAAATATATTTTTTATTACACTTTAAATCATAAAACTGTTTCACTTGACAAAGTCTATGTTTTATCGTGACCCTAATACCATTTTTAGCTGTAAAGTTTAGTGTACTGTTCAGGTAAAGCAGTACTTCAGGGTGCTAGAGTTTTAAAACAAAAAAAAAAATATTTTTTATTACACTTTAAACCATAACACTGTTTCACTTGACAAAGTCTATGTTTTATCGTGACCCTAATACCATTTTTAGCTGTCAAGTTTAGTGTACTGTACAGGTAAAGCAGTACTTCAGGGTGCTAGAGTTTTAAAACAAAAAAAAAAAATATTTTTTATTACACTTTAAACCATAAAACTGTTTCACTTGACAAAGTCTATGTTTTATCGTGACCCTAATACCATTTTTAGCTGTCAAGTTTAGTGTACTGTACAGGCAAAGCAGTACTTCAGGGTGCTAGAGTTTTAAAACAAAAAAATATATTTTTCATTACACTTTAAATCATAAAACTGTTTGACTTGACAAAGTCTATGTTTTATCGTGACCCTAATACCATTTTTAGCTGCCAGTTTCACCAGTGCTTCCTGGTAATCAAACTTAATCACGCATGTAATTGCGATTTCTAAGATCATTTTCCTCTTTTCATGTTACATTTTGTGGGCGTTTATTCTTTTCATAACAAAACAATAGTATTTTTACTTCAGTTTCAATTCTATTCAATTTCCGGGAATTTCAGCGATTCAGCGCGCACTCCACATGAAAAAAACTAAACCACTCACTAAAGGTATTTAAAAGAATCTTTATATTGTACGACCTTCGCACCGCACCGAGCAGTCGCAGTATGGATTAATGATAACTTCGCTATTTAAATAATGTGTCTTTAAAATAAACTCTCACTAACTAAATCGTAAATCTGATTTTTATATGTGGAATTTCAGAGAGAACTATGCTAAGCTAATAGCCGATTTGTACCAAAGTTTGGCTTTATTCTTTACCTGAAGAACTGTTCTTCCAGCCAAGATACCAATTTTTTGGTTAGTAAATTAAGATTTATATAGTAAGCGTAAGCGTTGGAATTTTTATGTAAAATTGGCTGCCTAATCAAAGAAGCCTATCCTTGAGCTCTAGCCAGCAATTCAAAATATCAAGTCTACATAGAAGAAATCATAGAGTAAACTACTAACGAAATTAAAAAAGTGTGATTAGGAAAAACGAGTACATATGTATGTATTGTGACAAATATTCAAGATTCATAGACGTCTTCGATGCGCAACTTCGCTGCGCGCTATGTCTGAGCTCTGCTCTTTTGTCACAAAATTGAAATATGAAAGCAACAACAAAGTTATCAAAGTTGCCATAGAACTTGTGGCTAGCTCATTAAATTGGTATGACCGTTTGCTATACTGTCGCTACTTGATTGTGCTAGTCTATTTGATATGCACTAGTAGTTTGTTCGATTCGTCGCACTCAAAGGTTTGTCCAATCGAAGGGCGCTACTATTTTCTCACAATAGACAATATGTCAACAGAATAACGAAACACAAATAGCAGAACAACCCAAAGAAGAAAGCAATAACAATGCAACATAGATTACAAATTGACGATGCCTTCGAAAATTTAGTCGGGGGCAAGTGGAGAACAAAGGGACACTGCTTACAGTTGACAAATTTAGTAGAAAAACAAACAGAAGATCACTTGTAGTGCGTTGGAGAGTAGCTTAACGCCAGCAGGGAAATAACGTGTCAAAATAGTAAGGAGTACACACATTGTTGACAGCGCTGCTCACACTTGTTGCTCTCTAAAACGACAGCTGTCGGTGGTGAGACCAAGCAGACAGTAAAAGTGTGTTTTGTCAACAATGGACATAATTACTTTTCGTAGCTGTAAGTAAGCATCCTTTATGCGCGCTGAATTTATACAAAAATTTGTGACAATTGGCATTGTTGTTGTTCACTGAGAGCACTCAGCGTGGAAGTGTAGAAGTATCGGAAATATTACGCATTCGATGCACAATTCGGTAAATGAGTTAGCGCACTAATGAAATGGAAGTCAAGCGAATTCATATCTACAGGAATAGGAAGAAAGGAGGCAAAAGTGTAGAGAAAATTTAATAAAAGTTCAGCAGGAATAGGATGCGTTTCAAGTAGCGGAAAATAGTTGACCTCGCGTAAGCACACACAGGCGCACATACCTAGTGGTACAAGCTGCAGAGCATTTGTCGTATTTGGTGTGACAGCTGGAGTGAAAACAGGGTAATTTTCCAAGTGACCAAGTGGCAAATGAATAGATGTTGCAAATAACTCACGAAGATGGGTAAAGACAAGTGATAAGTGTTCGAACAGATCACACGCTTGACTCACTCCTCAACGGTACTAGTCAATATGCTTGACGGCGAATAATTGACAGTTACTTTACAGTAACAGGGTTGTGAGAATTTTTTCGAAAACTAATTTATTTATACTAAATTTATGCATAATAATTTTGAGAAGGTAGCTTTAGGAAACTAGGCTACACTACCTTCTACTTTTGAAACCGCCTGAGTGATACTGGTTCAGCACACGTGTTCAGGGCGTGTCAGTCGCATTTTAAGCTAAAAAGTTTCGAACGACTCTAAATGCAATAGTTTTGTCTTCAAAAGATATTCCAAAATTTCATTCATCAAAGCAATCATGCAAAGTAGCAGGTTTGAATCCACAATTTCGGACTCTCCATTTAAATACTCTTTCAAATCAATCTTTTTCGAGCAAAATTGTCCAATCATCCAACCGCTGGCATCCAACCAATGATAATTTGGCATCTCGACGATCTCTTGCATTTCTTCCGACTATCAAATGCCACAATCTTGCTTGTTAACATAGGCGTCGAGTTTAAGATCAACTTCTTCTACAGAAATACAACTCTTCGAGTAAGATGGTTAAACATTTTGAGCTGCTTTAAGGTCTTATTTGGGAACCAGTAGCGAAGTAGTTTGTTTGCTATCAGCACATCTTAACCGTGGCCGTAGGCTTTTCTCACAAAGAGTTAGATTTTCGCATTCGTCTTGGAATAAGTCCCGGTCATAAAACCTACAGTGTTTCGTTATAAATTTTACTGGGTATTTCGGCTACCCTTCCGGTTTCTCGGCATTTCAAGCGCCAAACCCGTGCAATTTGTACACGTTCGTTCCAAATCCACTATAAGTAATGCTCTGAGCGTAACTTCTGTGCTCTCCCGAAATATTTCTGCATGTAAGCAAATATCGGAGAGCCCAGGAAAGTACACCATTTTCAAATTCAAACTAGACTAATTGTTATAAAATATGACTTCAAATATCTTACACACTATTACATATTTAGTGTAGAATATTTCTAAAGTTTTAAAAGTGAAATTTACTTAAAATAATTGGAAACACCCACTTTAATAAACGAGCAATAACTTATGCTCGCATGTCTGTGCAAAAACTAGCACTTCAAAGTTTCAGAGTAATATTTTTAATGCGAAACAAAAGAGGAAATTGAAAAGTGTTTCAATATTGCAGAAGATTGAGTGAAAGTGGAAGTGGAAGTCGCTATAGCCAAGTATGCACTCAAGTAACTAAAAGTGCAATTTATTTTATTTTACTTTTGCTTGCAATTTCGTTGCAGCAGAATGAAGTCAAGACGGAAGCAACTGCTGCAACAAAGCAGAACACGATAGAAATACATATCTACATATATATTATCTATATATGTGTGTACATTTGACATGGGTCAATATATTGATATCGAAAGAAATGCAAGAAGGAAATGAGTATATCGAAGACATGAGGAAAGCAAGTGAAGAAGTGGCAGCATCGACCAACGACTCGCAGCAAAGTCGCCTTGAAGAAGTGATAATGCCCAGATCTTAAGTACTTACATGACAGGTCAATATGTAAACACACACATATACATATAACTATGTTCACATATAACGGGTGTTCCCAAAGTTAGGGAAAGTTATATATTCAAATTACCCGATAAAAAGCTAATGGAAATTTTCGGAATAATTTTAGACTCGTTTTTTTTTTTCAGTCTAGCATTTTCCAAGTCCTTCCCAACACTGCTCGTGCGTCAATGTAAGAATGTTCCAATGCTGAGTTCTGAAGTTTCCCCACAGAAAATTCTGAGAATTTTCCCCAAAATACTATTAGGAGGACTCGTATTAGAGACTTTCCTTCGAGGTGAAGTTGTATAGTTTCCAAGACCATCGCACAGTTCCAAGAGACTTGGCAACTCTTAAATTACTTTCTAAGCCATTTGTTTTATGCTGAACCCATTATGTGATCGAATAGCACCCCACCTTGACAGCAATATCAATCATAGCAAACAAGAATAACAAGTTTCGAAGATAGAAGGTCCATTATCCATCGAATCCCTAAACTCAAAATTATCGTTTGTCGAAGTTTCACTTAAATATGGCCTCGATGCCCGACCTAGGCACAAAAATTGTACGAGAGAACCGACTCACGATCGAAAGCAGAAAGGCCTCCAAAAATTATGCTTTCAAACCACAGTCGTTTCCGGAGTTCTGATTACGGATAGAGTAAGAAATGATTTCTCTTCAAATGCAACTTTTTATACTAATAATCCGACGATAAATCAATCAAATAATCTCTTCGTCAATTGCGGCCGCTTGTGAAGACTAAATTACACTCAGGACCAATGGATCCACGACACCGAATTTTTAGTCGCCCAGGATTGTCAAGTTGACAGTATTCTTTAATATTAATTGGTAACAAGATATTGGACCCGAAGTCCACTTCAAAATGGACAACTACAAGCCCTTAGCTTATAATTTGCTGTACTCTGCGGTGACTTTCTGGAGACAGAAGTTTTCCTTATATTTCAGAATCTGAAGCCAAACTTTACCCAATTGCCTTTAGAGACTCTACCAGCGAACCTGTGAGTATATAGACCACCCACTATTTGAATGTTTGTAAATGTATATATCGATAATACGCCCATATGGTAACCACAAGAATGCAACTTAAAAGTGTAAGTTTGTTGTCAGCGGCTGTCAGCGAACCAAAGTGTGAATATATATGTTAAAATGTTTGTCCCCTAGCATGTACATACATGTAAGTGTATGTACCGTTATGTGTGCCGGGAAAAATGCACTTAAGCGCCGGCACAAATTGATGGATGCGCTGACACTATGCGCCACTTAAATGCACATTCAAGCGGACAGCGAGCAGAAAAGGAAAACGCACTAAAATTGGTGAACAAAAGGGAGCAAAAAAGCCACACGGTTGTGGCCTCTAAAAGGCAGTTCGCCACCACATTACCACCCCATTTGCTGCTTAGACACCTCACACGCCAGCATTGTGCTCGCATGTCCTGTCGACATGGCTTGTTCCAGCGCAACTATTTGTTGTAGTATCGGCGACATGCGAAAATATCCGTTCGTGAGTACATGAAAAATTAAACCAATATGTGTAAATATATTTGTGTGCGACATGTTGAAATGGCGACAGCAAGAGTGATTGTAGGCGAGTGATTCTGGTTATATGAACATCATGGTTTTTTTGGCTTTGTTGTTGCTCTCTTTGCAGCCAAACTTTTGTTTTATGCTCGTTGATGTTTTCGCAGGTTTTCCGTATTTATTTTTGAAGCTGTTAAACGTCGCTTACTTGTCCCATTGTTGTTGTTGTTGTTGTAATTTTTTGGTAATTTTGTAAATTTATCTTTGGAGTGTCTTCTGACCCATTTTGTGGAATATGATTTGACATATTATCATGTTTGGCATGAAAGTGAAGCTTTTGGTAGCAAAAAATCGATAAATCTCAGTGAAAGCGAAAGAAAATGGTCTATCTTTTAAAGGCGATAAATTAACACACCAACAAAATTACAGAAATCAGTTAGAAGGCTATCTCGACAACAGCGCTATCTACTGGATTCCCAACTTATCTTCCAAATTGGAACACACACACTCACACCTGAAACTTTACTCTAATCATTTCTTAGATTGATGTAAGCTTACTGCATTTTTATATATCAAGAAGAAGATTAACTTTTCAAATTAGCTATAGGTAAGTCAGTTAAAGCTCTTAGCACCCTTCACTTTTAACACCACCAATATTTTTAATTGGAATATTCTGACCAATTGACTTATCTGAACTTCATGAACACAGACATAAATGCGAATCAAAGAGCTTCTCATTTCAGGTAGAACATTTCCTATTTTATAAAAAAAATGGGGAACAATTTCTCTCGGTATTCCACAGGGCCAGGAAAATTTGGCCATCTTTGAAGGCTTGTGATAGCTCAGTTCAGCCCCTGTACAGTAAATAAGAAGTGCCTAACAATTATAAAAATTAGTAAAAAGTGTATTGTATACTAGGGTGATGCAATAAGTACTTAGCCTCACCGCCCGATGGTGCCATTATTGCGAGAGTGGTGTAGTACTTTGTCGTAGACGCTTACCGTCACTTCAGTCGTATCGGACTTGTAGTTTTGTTTTGACCACGCGTGGAAATGGGTGTGTCCACGGATTTTAGAAAGATGGAGAAAAAGCAATATCGGTCGGTCATTCGATTATCGTTTTGAATCGGAAATCGCGCATTGAAATCAAAGAACGCCTGGTTACTGTATACAATGACTCCATTTCTTCGATGGCGACCGTCAAAATTTGGTGTAATAGGTTTCAACGTGGTCGAAGGTCGGTTTCTGAAGAGTAACGATCAATTTCCACGAACACGGCCGCCATGGTGAATTATGTGACGAAATTCACGAGATCGCCGATTGAGGGCGTGTGAGTTGACTAAGGCAGTACGCAACTCAAAAGACTCAAAGAAGTGCGTCATGCCCTGCATGAAATATTTAGCATGACAAAGCTGGCGGCCCTTTAAGTGCCGCATTTGCTCCCTCCGGACAATAAGCGCAACCGTGTAACTCTTCGAAACAAGGACCACCTGGTAAACACCAGAGGTCAATGAATAATGAGAAACAGTGGACTTTTCTCGGGAATTTCAAAAATTTAATAATACTTGTGTAATTTCTTCATTCGAATGTCGATCAATATTTGCATGTTGCCACATTTACATGCACGTTAACGGAAGTCTTAGAAATGTCACGGGCAACTTGTCAGCTTTCAATATTCCATACGCTTATCAGCAACACGACAGTGCCTAGAAATATGGCTTACAACCATTATCGTTTTCATAGAAGTCCACATACTTCAATACACATTTACATTGACTCAAACTCATACATTCTAGAGAGTAAGCTATCACACACCAGCTAACGGTTTTGTGCATGTTTCTGTGGCTTGTGATATCTCGTCATAACATTTTCACAAATTTCATTCACCACTTAAGGCACACACAGTAAGCTGTCTCCTTATATTGGCGCAATTCACAGACACACTATTTCTATTTTATTGTTCAATCCTCGTTGAACAATATTTAGCATCATGTAAGCCTTGTCATTACATTTCGCCCCGCAGCAGCAACGTTGCATTATCGTCATAATATAAATGTGAATATATTATTAGAGTATGAAAAATCGACTGTTTACTGAACTTTCGACCTGATGACTATGCAAACTGCATATTTACTCCTCATACTTGAGAGCACACAGTCTCCGTACTCCCTGGTGGCCTTTCAAATTCTTACTTCCCGCCATTAAGGCCAACAAATGAAGCTGAAAATGCGCTCGCTTAAATATCATTTATCATATTTTCTGAAGTGGCAAAACAAAAAATAAAATCCGCCGGAATTTTCAACATAAATAAACAGAGATTTGTGCAGGCATAGACGCTCCCAGAGCCGAGTACACTGTTGCTGGGAATAAACATCAGAGATTGTGATTGCTGCTGCCGCGCTTCGAACGTTTTTACACCATATTTGCTGCTTTTTTTTTCTCCCTAAACTCTGGAACTTTGCAAATTCGTGTCTGCTTGACTGCCTGTTGTTTGCCCAAGTCGGTAATTATTGTGATTCCAAGTGTTGGTGGCTTGTGTGTGTGTGTGATTTTTTAGTCTCAATGCCTCGTCTGTTTTGCTTTTTTCCTCCAGTGTCTCTGCCTTTGTGGGTAGTTCATGCACTTACTGTACATTTTTCTATCACTTCATACACAGATATTTCAGTATTTTGATTTCATCTTTCATTGTCGAAACTATTATTTTTATAGAAGGCACGATAAAGATGTTCAGCAGAAATAGTAAGCTTATTACGGTCGAATAAAGGTACTTCTCTTTCTAAAACCACTTTTGGATAAGGTATACAATCACAAATACTCTAGTTCCCCTTTAAAATAAATGTGATACGTACTTTGAGAAGTACCTCAAATTTTTCTTATTTGAAGGCAGTAAACTGAAGGCATGTTCTTAGTCTAACACCGACCGTCAGGTTTCATACATGTCTTTAGAGTATGTTCTTCTACGAATTGATGAAGTCACATGTATAAACGTAATCCATCCTAGTACTACATAGGACAGTAGGTTCATTTTGGTTGGCCAGAAACTGAGGTCATCTTGGCGAAATCAAACCACCAACCGGGAGCTGTGATTGACCGCAATTAGTGATGGAATTTATGCTAAAGAATGCTGCAGATGGATACTTAGTGAACAAGTTGAAGCTACAGCTCCAACTGAACTTACTGAATTACATTATTGTCTCACACATACTGTCATCGTCATTTTAGAAAAGGAAAAGTAATTATCCGAGTAGTTCTTAGGAAATTCCACAGAAGTGGGTGTTGATATATATATTTGAAGGATTATATAAGTTTCAACTTGTTCTTTCCACTACACCTGGCTACGACAACCGCTGATCTTTGATCGGTATAATGAGGCAGAGAATGACATACAGGTATATGAAGCGACTGCAACCGGGTGTCATTGTAAACTTGTCATTCGGTGCAATAATCCAAACATATATCCTCGCAATATATTTATGGACAATAATATTGACTGAAACCATACATGAGTCATTAAATCTGCAAATTCTGACAATATAGGTACTCTCAAATATACCGTTAGCTGACCTGTGAATCACTTGAAATCGAAATAGACGGTTAAAATCGAACGAGCTCTATTTGAAATATTTATTAGACCATTAATGGTCATTGTCAACCGCTGCCATTAACACGAAGAAGTAAATCTTGTCGAACACTAGAGGCTCATTGCTTGATGTGGACACGAGTCGCTAAATATAGTATCAGTTCTGTCTAGGCATGAGTTCAAAAGAGGTCGGTGAATCCGAACTCACTAACTATAATAACTGGAAAACAGATCTAGAAAACAAACACCTTTTTAAAGTTCTGCAGCTGGAAACAGTATAACCGCAAATAGGAATTCATATTCAGGAACCCATATCTCTCTCCAGAGTATATACACTATATAAAGGTGCAATAGACACTGGGCAGTACTCTATCCACACTAGGTGTCGCTTTTCACCACTTTCGCCCATAAATGCAAGCTCGTGACTCTTCCATTCTTTTTTGGCGATATTCTTTCTGAAATCGAAATTCATTCACTGGTGGGCTGGTACTTATATACAACAGATCCAAGCAACAAATGCTATCTTCAAGCTCAAAGAAGTAGCGCGGTGTTTAAAAATTGTTTCGTGTGAAGAGATTACCACTAAATTTTTATGCAGAATATGTCGAACTAAAGGAAAGCAATCTCGAGAGGCGAAGGTCCTCGTATCATTTTTATATAATAATTTCGCATTGTCATTTTTGACTGATTATCTGCATAATTTTCTGTCCTTTCACATATCCCGCTCTCCTCCACATTTCCAAAATTTGCTGTTCGCTTAGCAAACATAATTTTGACTATCCGTAATGCTTGTTGTAATTTATATGTATGCATGTAAATATGTAGCTAATTCGCTGTGTGTTGTAAACCGGAAGTTCTGCAGCCATACTCGCGCCCCACACTCTTCGAAACGCCTCTCTAGGCACATAGTTTATGATTTATGTTACATTTTGTATACAATGACAATTTCGGTTTTTTGTTACTTCGTTGTTCTTGTTCTCATTTTTGATAAATTGTCTATTAATTTGCGTGCTGCCAAAAGAATTTCGCTGCATGTCTGTGTAAAATCGCGCACGACACAGCACAAATACAGAGTCAGCAATAAAATACTAATATTTCATGATATATTGTCTATTAAATCTAATGCCACATACAAGCGTAAAGCGAAAAGAGCTCAATAAAAAAGCGTGCTACAAAAGTTTAATGGAGAAAAAACATACAAAAAAAAAAACACTCTCTAAAAACATATGTCATATGAAAGAGCAACAAACCATGAAAAGCTCGTTTATTTTAGAGTCATAAATTTTTGCGGATACTTAGAGGCAAATATATTAGTAATTTTCGTAAATAAATTACTATGTGGTTAAATATTTTATGGCAGAAATATGAAGTAGAATTCTTGTGCGGCTTCGCTTCGCTTGATTTTGGATAGCTATTAGAAGTGGTTTGAAATTGATGATTTAATAAAAATAATAGCTTGGAAGTGAAACTTCTTTGAACACTGTAGTACCAACTGCAACGAAATTGTGTAGCGCAACAAAAATTCATCACGTTCGCAAATTCAGTTAGTATGTGTCTAAGTGAAACCTGTAAAAAAACTTAATGTTTTAAGGTTTTGTATGTTACTCTGTTTTAACTTAAAAATTTTAATTAAAAAGTTTGCCACCTTTTTGAAATTTTTATGTCTAACAAATTAATAAAATAAAGAAACGCTAACAAATGTGTATCAAAATCAAGTTGTTTAAGAAACTTTATAGGTAAAAATATTTTTGATAGGAGTGGCCACCTGTTTAAAAATTCTCTAAGTCAAAAAATTTAATATGGTAAAGAAACATTACTATATGGGTATCAAGCATGCAAGTTCAAAGAATTTAAAAAAAGTTTAAAACTGCACATATTATTGTGAACGGTTGCCACCTGTTTAAAATTGAAATTGAAAAAAAATTTAGTATTGCAGTATTGTCACCAAACGGAGCAGATTTAGGATATTTCTATGTAGGATATTTCTGTCTGAAAAATCTTACAGAAAGGTTGCCACCTTTTTTAGAAAAGAAAGTTTAAAAAATAAAGAAGAAATAGGCATCAAACTGAAGTGATTTAAGATATATTGAAACTTTTCCAGAAATAATGGAAGCCTTTTTGAAATTTTCAGCTCAAGGAAAATTATAAAATCACATTATTATTACAACATTGATATCAACTTAATCTGGTCAATTGCAATTAATTAAACCTACTACTTTAGACGGCAATATCCGTATAAATATTTTACCTGTATTTATCCCACATATCCATACTCTATAACAAATAAAAAACAAATCATTTACACTTTACCAAAATACATACTCAATAATCCCAACCAGCTCGAGGTCACAACGAAAATTTTCACTCCAATAGATTGCTTCTCTCATGCCGCCGCACAATATCCGTTTACCGCAAAGTTGCTGCCAACACGGTGTGCACCGTTACGAATTAATTCGCTTGCTTTCGCGTAAAGTGCGCTGTTGGTATGGCGCCACCATTACATCACCACAACAGCCAGTGAGCGCTGCAACTGTCGATTGCCAGCGATTGGTAGCAATTGCCATTGCGGTGCGCCAACTACGAATTTCACACCCAAACGGCAATAAAAATTGTTGAACTCGATTTAAACCTCTACGCCTTGGCGCTGCTGAAACGAAAGCGAGAAAACCCCATTGTATTACACACGAAGCCGCACAAACGAGCAATAAAAAGCTAAAGAACCATTACCACCTGCAACCATCGGTGAACTAATTTTTAAAAGGGTATAGCTGGGTTCATATCGAGGCACAACGGAAGCTGGTAGAGATTCACGAAATTTATTGAGCAGTGAAAGTTTGAATGGGAATTTTGTGCTCTGGTCCAACAGGAAATATAATATAAAGAAAGCACAGTAAAATGGGACGTAAGAAGGTTCGAAAGGGAGTACCAAAAATGATGCTACCAAAATACTCTTTTGGAAGACCCTCTTGAACAAAGTGACATATTTTCATATATATATCAGACTTATCAGCAATCGTACACCCTAAGGCTTTGTGAAAAAATTTATGAAATTTTAGACTTATCTTCCGATTTAAATGTCCTTGCTTATAGTAGATTAAATAAATCCAAAAAACAAAAGTTTTGACGAGTTTGAGTTCGTTGCTTATGCGGCACCGATATCGTCATTTGTTCGCACGTTTTTAAAATATCATCGCATGCCTTTTCCCTTTGTCGAACTGTTTGATCGTCAAACGCATTTAGGGTGGATATTGTTTTCAATACCACTCGATCTCAGATTCACATCTCATAGTCCAAAAGAATATTTGTAAACCCTAGAAACACATATATTTCTCGTAATATTTTGAGCTAAGCCAATTTGACTTAAGTAATCGACTTCTTAGCAAGACAAGTCATAGTTGAAAATCTTATTGAGAAGAGTTACCACTTGTTTAAAATTTGAATAATTTGAAAAAAATATTGACTATTACAATAAAGACTTCAACCCCAATAGATTTTCGAAATATTTATGTTACACAAATTACACAAGTCTGCAAAGTTGCCACATGTTTGAGAATTATAATTCAAAAAATAAGAAGTTAAAAAAACAATCAAATATGGGTATAAAGTTAAAGCTGTTTAAGATATTTTGAAATTGAAAACCTTCTTGGGAAATGGTTGCCACTTGTTTGAAATTTTTAAATAAGTGATATTTTTTAATTAATTTAATATTGCAATATTGATATATATTTTCAAGTTTATTCGTAAAATAAACCACAAATTCTTAAACTTTTCGCCAACATTCACATTTTTCCTGTAGGGTACTTTGCCTAATAGGCTTACAAGAACTCATACTAGTTTCCCAACAATTTCCACAACCTCCTAAGCCACAGAAAAACGGTTGATTTGGTCACTTTATTTGTACAAGTGGGCAGGTGCTACTTGAAAAATTGTTGGAATTGCCAAAATGGAAAATAAAAGATACGGAAAAAGTTACGAGTGCACTTGAAAAAGCGATGTGGCTTGCAGCAGGCAACTAGATACCAACTAGCATTAGCACAGGTGTCTAGTGTGATGTAAGCATGTACATAACTGTCACATGTGTGCGACCGCATCGCAAGCGCCATAATCCGCAAGTAAAGCGCCATGAAGTGCCACAGTAGCCACGGTGTTGCCAAGTTGGAGCTCCAATTGTGATTTAAGTTTGCTTTGCTTTGCAGCAGGTAGCGCCATCTGTGGCACTGATTAAGTTCTACCTCTTGTTTTTATAACTTTTAGCGCATTTCTTGTTGTTAACAGTGCTCTTTTTCTATTTAGTCTTTTACCTTAGGCTTTCTTGCATTTTCATTTTGTTATTTGCGAAGCTTTATTTCCAGTCATTTATTTATTTTCACTCCTCCTCCGTAGTAGACATTGTGTATATGCAAATCGCCGTGGAGATATATTTGTTGATAAAACCAAAAACCAACAAAACAACCATTGGGTGTGATTTTTTATTGTTTTTTCGTCTTTGCGTTTACTACACAGAAACCACATTTCCGTTGTGGGTAATCGCTTAACTTTGGTTGCGGCGCTCGAGCAGACTTCCCACACGGTTTATCTTTACTTACAGGCTAAACGAAAATGTTCGCGCATGCACACACACGATTTATGTACTAACCCGACTTACAACGGCACTGCCAACACGTGTTAAGTCATACAACTGCTACTTTTGTTACTTCTTACACACCTAACCCCATTCACCGACTCAACGCAAGGCCGCCAAGGTAAGGGTACTTTTTATACCCACACCCGAAATTTGAAACAATTGAATTAGATCAGTCGACACTTTGGGAGGTAATACTTCGATAACCAGTTCACTAAAATAAATGGTTGTCCAACTGCTCTTGAACAATGAAGTTAACATTTTTATCCAATAGATCTCTACAGCTCTAGTGCAAAAGATCTTTTTTAGTTCGATATGACCTAAAGTTGACTTTGCTCTCGGTTGAGCTCAGTGGTTTACCCCAAAAACACCACCAAGTTACAGTAACCTGATAAATAACTGCAAAGCTAATGGACTGCCTAGACAACACGCCTTTAAAACCCCACTTCGCAGTTTCTCTGACTATGCACAGTCTGCTCAAATGAGCGTCGGAGTATTTCAGTAAAAGCTAGCCAAGAAAGAGTACATTTCAAGAGTGGTATTATCTATGTGCACAACTTTACCGGCACAGTCCTAAGTCTTCAAAATTAAATATGCGGATAAGTCAGTACAAAACCAACTTCTAAGTAAGACTCGGTGAGTCACGGCGATCCACCTGCGGAAAAGTTTAGAAGAACTAACAATACTTGAGATATATTTTCTTCCCCCGATATTCTGGACGAATGAAGAAATCAGAATTGTTTCCATAAGGTATGCTATAAGTACTTTAGTAGTGCCTTCTGGTATTATTATGATTGCAATCGTAGACCCCGCAGGTATATTTCTAAATACTTAAATATTTTTATAAAAAAAAAGAAAACTAAATTTATGTTGACAAAGATGCCAAACAGGCTTTGTATTTCAATATCTTTTATTGTCCTCAATATCCAAGGTCCCCAATATCTAATGACTTTAGAATTTGAAAAAACAAAAAGGTATTTGAACCTACCGTAATGTCAGGAATAAGAAGCATAAAAGCTCGTGTGTTCGTGAGATTAAAGCAAAAGTATTCTTTTTTTGTTTCTAATTAAGATCTTCCGAGCCTCATGAAGTTTCTAGTTCATGATTATTGGTTGCAAGAAAAACAAGGCTTCAATCAAATCTCTATGGTGTAAAAATGAGTATAATCTAAAAATAGCTCTGTCATAGTCGTCTACTCAAGCTATGCTTGCCTTCAAAGTGAGTGAGAACATACTAAACCTACAGACCCACGATAACCTTCGTACTTATGTCGAGCTTACGAGCGCTTTTTTCTCTGATGGTCCATTATTAAAACACCATTTCTGCTCTAACCTAGACCACCTTACTTTCCTTCCAACGGCTGTCGAAACGTGACCTATAAAAGCATGGCAAGTGTGTGCCGAGATTGGCCCAATACCAAATCGGTAAATAGGCACAGGCTGCGAACTGGAAAATATTGAAGAGTTTTCGCTTGCAAAAAAAGAGCACGACAGCAATTTCGTAGTGATATCAGGGCTCGGAGTGTTGAAAATATTTGTGAACTATGCCATATGAATGTGCAAAAAAGCGATAGACGAACAATATTTGCTTATAACCTGGCAACTTACTTTCCACACAACTCTTCGTTTTTGTTTTCGCTCGGCGATTAGGCGTTCAAATGCAAAAATTCATTTCTTGGCAATGTTTTCGTTTGTACTTTTCTATGTGAGCGCACCTATATCGGCTTGTAGCACTTAAGCTGAGTTTGAAAAGAAAATGGAAAAAAAATAAAAATAAAGTGAATGAATTGAGCGCCAAAAATAACAGTGAATTACAAAATGTGTGCATTTGCAATTTTTCTTACATTTATTGGTTTCTTTGTACGTTTCCTTTTGTACTCTCGCAACATGTTGCTACAGAGTATATTAGTTTTGTTCACGTAACGGTTGTCTGTAACACCTATAACTAAACGAGTTAGATATAGATATATATATATCTATCTTATATATCTCAAATATCAAAATATATCAAAATAACTTAATTTTTACTCAAGTAATCGCTTGTACGGACAGACGGACATTTATATATATATATATAAATGAAAAAATCATCAGGATGAAAAGACGAGTTGAAATCCGAGTGACTGTCTGTCCGTTCATCCGTCCGTCCGTCCGACCGTCTCTCCGTACAAGCGATAACTTGAGTAAAAACTTAGATATTTTGATGAAACTTGGTACACGTGTTCTTTGTCACCGTAAAACGGTTGGTATTGCAGATAGGCGTGATCGGACATCGTTTTGGTGATGGGTGTGGCACCGCCCTCTTTTAGGAGAAATCCCATATCTCAAGAACGCCATAACCGATTTCAATAAAATTTGGTATGTGACATTGTATTTACATTCTTATGTCACATTGTGAAAATGGACGAATTCGGATAAAAACCACGTCTACTTGTCATATAACACAATTTTAAGTTTCATCTGATAATTTCACTATAAGGTAGATAAATTGAACATCAATTAAGGTATTGGAACAAAGCTTTCCACGAATAGTACGTTCAAGCTATGCCATCTCATGCGTAAAAATAGTTGAAATCGGATTATAACTTTTCAAGCCCCCGATACCCAATAAATGGTCCTCAGTACCTATATCTGACTTTTTACCGAAAATATCGATAAATCTGTAAGATATTGTAATGAAATTGGAGGATTATCTTTCCATGATAACAGTGTGCTCTGGTGTCTAAAATGGCGAAAATCTGGTAAATATTTCCCCTAGCCCCCATATACCTAATATAAGGATCTTCAATCTTTTCAATATATGAGTTATCCCTTTGAAATATAGAGAGTGTCTCTTTCTGATAACAGAGTGTCCACGTGCTTGAAATGGATAAAATCGGGTAAGCACTTTCCCTAGGTCCCATGTTCCTAATATACAGATTTTCAACCTCTGGGTAGACTTTATATCATATGTTTCGGTCAATATGTAAGATATCTTAGCTAAATTAAGTGAACATGTAATATCGAATATATCAGAGTTTACTGCCGAAAATGTGTGAAATCGGTCTACGAATTATACTAGCTCCAATATACTCCTTATAATGATTTTTGCTATTCTAGCAGACTTTATGCCGAATATGTGGGTCACTGTATGACCGTATGAGTTACATTCACAAAATTGGGTGAAAACATGTTCCCTAATATACTTAACTAATGAAAAGAGTTAACGTGATCAGTGCAGTTCTTCCTCTACCCAAAAAATACCCGATTTAAGAATTCCCGACCCTCCACCTGCCTTAAAAACGTTTAGGTTGGTCAATAAGTGTGATATTTTAATGAAATTAAGTAGATATGTTTTCTTAAACGCAATGTGAATTCGCGCTAAATATGAAAGGAATCTAGACCATGGTCTAAGCGTCTTATTGCTAATATAATGATTTCCTTTTCCCTGGTTGACTTTTTCCTAATATATCTAATATATTCATTAAGCCACTTTGGTTGAGTTTATATCGCATATATCACTTTTGAGTAAATTTGGTAGATTTTAATATAAATATCTCTGACACGAAGCAAAATAAAACAATGAAAGTACATAAGTCCTATGGCCTGTAATATAAATTAATAAAATACCAAATATGATTGCAATCCATTGACAATTTCTCCGAATAATGAGTGTTGAATTCTTCCGCAGCATTTTTTAACATAAAGTTATGCCAGCACCTGAAAACATTTCCCCGCCTCTAATCCTTGCACATTGCAAGAGTATAAAATGTTCGGTTACATCCGAACTTAGCCCTCTCTTATCTGTTTCTTTTTCTTTTCATACATTTTTTTTTTTTGTGCTTCTATGAAATCTACTGTTTGTGTCACGCTCCGCTTGGCGTCGTCCGTCTGGGCGCATTGAAATATTTTTGCCTTAAATTTGGCAAGGTTTCGAGTTTAGTTTGTAAGTTCTTTTGAATTTTTGTTAATTTTTTTCTACTTAGAACTATATTTAACTCTTAATCTGTTATTTTAGTCCACACACATTTCTTTGCAATTCCTACGCGAGTTCCCTTTTATTATGTTCGCCGACTTTTTTCTGTAAAAAAAAATTTCCAATTATTTGGTTTGGAAAATCATTACCATTATTTCATTGCGCACACCAGCCGATAAAGCTTTACAGGTCTTATTGTTGTCCAACAAACCTTTGCTTCAACATTGGAACACTGAAAGAATCCGTATGTGCGCACTTCGAAATTTACTACAATAATTTTGAAATATTATATCTTAATTACTTTATAAAAAAATATTCCATTGAGCTTTAATTTCTTATTCGACATTTTGAATCGCAATATAATAGTTGTGTTCGAATGTTGCACTCTGTTTTACACCGTTAATAATCAGTCGAAAAGTACGCTAAAACTGTTTCGGTTCTCACACTTTGGTTTCTCTCTTACTTTTGAGGTGTCTATCTCTTATGAGCTGCCTAGGTCAAAACCAGAAAAGGTTACATTTTCTCTGTGCAAACTTTTCTCATTTCGATCTCAAACGGTTCCACTGGACTACTAATCCCCCGATAAAGTAGTAGTCTTACGGCTCGTTGTCATAGTCGAATTAACCCATTTTTCATTGGGTGGGAAGTGTTCGTATTTTGAGTGAAGGTGCTTTAATTTGTTTCGAACATCTATGGACTATGGAACAGTGTTGACGAAACTCTGATTCTCATAGACGTCAATACTCAAACTAACAACAACAGTCATTTGTTACATCATTTTATATCGACTCGTGGAAGCATGCTTCAATCAAATTGATCGACTTTTGAATAGGACAAAACTTTTAAAAATTATTTAGTTTGATAGCCTTATTGTTAAAAAAAAATAAATATATACCAAAAGTTGGCAACCCTGCCAAATACTTTTTTCGACTGTAAGCTATTTAATTTTTTACTAATATTCCTAACACATATTTTTATTTAATTAAATTTATTAAATTGAAATATTTAAAAAGGTGGCAACTCTACTAAAATATATTTTCAACTGTAAACCCTGAAATTATTTTTCTAATGATTAACCTTTACAACACATAATTTTTACAACTTGTATGCCATGGCATTCTTCTTTAGTTGAATCCATCCATTATTGCTCAACATCTATTCTACTAATCACCCCCACTTTGAATATGATGTATATGTGATATATAGCCAATAGAATTACTGTCCACGAAATCATGAACATCTAACCACAATTGACCGCTAACCAAGTTCGCCAAGCACGATGTGCCGCCACGCTTCATGGATGACAAATTAACCAAATTTCAATTGACATTTTGTGCACTTAAGCGCAACCGCATGTGAATAGCGTGGCAGGAGCAGTGACAGCAATGCATTTTCCACTACATATGTATAAGCGACATGCTCGTGTGCACATACATGAATAAATAGATTTATGTTTGCATATGTGTATATGCATGTAAAAGTCAACCAAACTTGACAGTTTCGTAAATTCTGTCTAATAGGCTTCAAAAGCTGCGGTCGTGATTGGCAAAATGTCATCAGTGTTTTTGTAAATCAAATACATGTTCGAATATGACACAGAAAGTAATAGAGCACCAATAACAAGAATTTCACTTTGAAGTCTAAATGCTTTCGCATAAATCACCAAATTGAACAACCGGTTACATAATTATGTTTATTACCCAATTATTATTATATACAACAATGTTTTAAGTTCCAACCAATATTCGAGCTCTCATTGCTTTATTACCTACAAACACAGCCCTTAGCCACTTAGCCACTGATGACATCAAAATATCGTCTATAAACTACCCGAAAGCACTTCATCGCGCCACGTTTATGCCCAAAGCACAGAGCCTCAAAAAGCTAACCAAGAAAACTTCGTGAAAAGACAAGGCAATATCGGTGTGTTTGCCGCGGAGTAGTCAGCGGTAGTTAAGGAGGTAGCTGAGAAGTTCTCAGACCTACCCGGAAAGCAAAAAAGAATGACCGAATGACTATTAATGTCTCCTGAACAGCATAACAATAAGTATAAATACGAACGAGAACCTGATTCTCAGAGAGATAACCAACGGCTTGGCTAGTCTCGCACCATCGAAACACCCCTAGTTGCTTTGCAAAGGTAGAGTAACCACAATTCTCTTTGCATATCTTTTTGAAATTACTCAGCTATTACCGCTATCCTTATAATTCACTCTCGCTGATACCGACCCTTTTTCGGACATCTCTTGAATGAAATCATTACTATTTTTTTTAGCATTGAAAAGTCTATGAACGATGAGGTTGAGTTGAGGTGAAGTCTATGAGGTCTATATAACACCTGTAACCGCTTATAGGTCAAACAGTTCTAAAAATAGTTCCGAATAATAAGTATTACAGTACTTAATGTAGCATTTAAACTTCAGTCTCATAAAATCTTACTTACTCTTTACATTATTAGACTATTAGACTTCACTGATAACTAAAGCAGAAGAAGAGAATGTCCGTTTGAGTTTTAGATAACCAATTTGAGAGCTCTAGTAAGTAAAAGAGACAATTTTTCCACGCGCAAATTCGCTGTTAGTCCAAGAAGCTCTTAGCAAGCAACGGTCTATCCGTTCCTAAAGATTCTCAAAGAAGTTTTGCCATGGAATAAGCACCATAACAAACCCGCAATTTACCCTCTCCAGATCTTCTAGCATTTCCGCCTTAAGCTGAGGCAGTGTTGAGCTTTCTGAGCAACCCAATTTTTTCCCATTATCCAACGCCGCTGAGCTCCTTCGAAATCTTGCCATTCACCCATATTTACTTGCCACAAAAGGCAACAAATGCATTTTACTGTTGCCAAGCAACAATACCACAGGGATTTTTCACAATTGATACGAAAATCGCATTTCAATTTGATTTGAGCAAACGAAGAGCAACAATGCATGCAATCATATAAAATACATGAAGACACATTGCCAGCACAGCACCCACACAACTGTCAACACACACACACACACAGAGCTACATGTGTGAGTGTTGCACCAGCGGCAGCCGTATGACCTGACTGAAAGTAGCTCAACAGTGAGTTAGCGTGCTGCCCGCAGACATATTTATTCTGTTTACGTTGATCCAACGATGGCGACGTCGACGGCGTTGAAGACGAATCGCTGGGAAGGGAGAGGCACACTTAAAATGCAGCTTGCAGCTTCACTTGTTGTGCCAGCACAGCAGACTGTAGTACAACTGTTGTCAGCGTTGCATCCTTTCGCCATATTCGCCGAAGTGCTTTCCGCCTCCGACACACACAAGCACATACATACACATTCGCACAGCCGCCGCACATGCATATATATGTGTTTGCGCAATCATACATTCTTCAATCGTCGCAAATAACGGTAAGCAAACAACCGAAATATGAAATGGCACGAAACGGCGCGTAAGAATGCGGCGGAGGTGGTCGTATGGGGCCGGGCGGGGCGGGGCGAGGTATGGCGTCATAAGTTGAGTGTCAAGTAAATCACGTGCTCACAAATGTATGCACACGAACGGAAGCGAGGAATGCAGCGCTTTTCGTAAGCTTGGTAAAAATTAAATTTACCGCTGCAATGAGAGCACATACAATTGGAGCGCTTTTTCAAGCGCACGCACGCCATATAGCGTGAAATTTTCGTGTTTCGACTGTTATTGTGCGAATGCTTGCAACATTTGGCGCTCGAAATGAAGATTGTGTGTGTGTAGTGAGTGCAAAAATTCCGCCTGGTTGTTTACATATGGCAGTTGAATGTGTGTAAAGTAGAAAATTTATTGTAGCTATGCAAGTGTGTGTGAGCACAGGAGAAATGATCTCTCCATGTCGTTACCGTTAGGGTTATTTTTCTTGCATATTGGAGTGCAATATTATTTCACTACAACGAATCGATCCCTATTTGGAGCGACATGATAAATATTTAATAATAGCCGTCATCCTTCGACAGGCAATCTCGAAGTCGAGCCGGAGAGGATTCTGTCATGAAAAAACTTCTCATAAAACCCATTTACCCAGACGTTTAGAGGCGACTTCAGACTTGTGCGTCTCTAAAGAATGAGGATGTAGCGATGGTGGAGATGAGAGGATCTCGCCAATGCGAGGAGAGACTCAACCAAGCATCTATCAGAGGTGTAAGTGTCAATTATAAAACTAATATGGAACAAAGTGAAGCGACCAGAGAGAATGTTGGCCACAATGCACCAGTATATCCTCGTTGCGGTCATCAATTTGACATCAGGGGAACCACTTTGCGAATAATTTGAATTTGTTTCCATATAAAGTGCAATTAATGTAAAGAATATTATCGTCTTACAAACCCGATGGCGGTTCATCACTTTTCCAACCGATGTGACTATCTTCGCATTCTTCGGAAGTCGACTGTTTCGATAATTCCTTGGGCTCTGGTATATACAAATGGATCCCTGTTTCGCAGACGGTTGATACGGCTCAAACTACTTCGGTTTGGCCTCAAACACAGCTGGAAAGTGGTCTCAAGGTTGCGCTTGTGGTCCGAAGTGAGTAAATACGGTTCCAATTGCTTCAACGGCTTTCTCATGCCTCATATTTTATGCAGAATATGACCCAAGGGGCTTTTTAAAGTGCCTACGCTGTCAGCTGTCCGATTCGGTTGATTCGGTAATCGGCTGATAGTAATCGTTGTCTAGATCTAGATCTTATGATCTTATGCCCCAATTTGTATTTAAAATTGACCAGCCTGTATAGAAGATATATTGGGCAATTTTCAATCAGTCTGTGTTTGAGTCAAAGGAATTCTTATATGATGTTTTTTTAACTAAAGCTTTCGCTAAATGGCGCTGTGATAAAATTTTGTTATTTTACAAGGTTTTTCACAAAAAACTGTATTTTGTATAAATTTTTCATGCCTGCTTATTTGTAGAAATTATATTAGATAATATTAGAAAGCTCATTATATCATTTTTATAAAAGATATTTTGAGAAATGTGTTTATACCAAATATTTTATTAAAAAAGATAAATTTTTATTGAAAAAAATTAGACATGCAGACCAATAATGATGGCGGAATTTTGTTCAGAGGTATGTAAGCCGTGAATTCCTTTCGATTTTGTACACTACGGCAACATTAACCGCAATTTTTGTACTAGAATTTAATTTATCAAAGATTTTCGTTTAATTTACGAGTTGAAATATTTTTTTAAACTGAATATGCTACTCCAATTTACTACTCACTCTTATAATCCTGCAGAAACATATAAATTCTGCACTTTTTATAACGAAACGTATGATGTCTTAAAATAAATTTTCCACTCAATGCTTAGCTACTTAATGAGCTGCAAGCATTTGCGCACTTATCTCTTCCATATTAGAGACATAAATTTTTCAAAATATTTCAGCAAGTACTCACTAGCTAGCAAATAAAGCTTTGCCTCGGTAGCAGTTCGAGCTATTAATAGACACACAGGCCATTAGTTCATAGCAGCATAACACATACTAATAAAAAGCATTTATGTGAGATTTTGGTGATACACGGCGTATGAGTAACATGTGAGTTGTTAGCTATTTGAATTCATAGAAGCTTACTTGAAAAGCTTTCCAAAGGACTTCCTACTATTTCGGCTATTAAATATATGCATACAACAGCTGTTACTGGCTTAAGCCTGTTGGCTTATGAATATTTGTAAAATATGGAGCACAAATGCCTGCTAAGAGAATTCAAATTGGAGAGGAGGACGAGCAAGCGAAAAATCATAAAGCGGCAAATAAATATAAAGCATTTGCAAGTAAAAGTATATTTTTAAAGTGTATTGTACACATTTTATAATAAATAACTTTTTCATTTTTCCGAAATTCTAAAAATATCAGGAAAACTTTATGGCACCCAAACATTTTCAAAATGAAAATGAGCTTAACTGCACTGCTGGCTATGGGCACAAATTAAATTAGTTCACAAAAAATACTGTTTTATTTCTTATACAAGAAATGGACCGTTTATATTTTATATATTCTATATATGTATGCAAGTCCATCACCACAGAGCCGATTCGAAGTGCACTTGAGCATATGTAAAAGGGTTCACAGCTTTAAAAAAAAAAAAGAATTAAAAATTCAAGAATGTGTGAAATTTGCGCCCAACTGACCAACAAGTATACGAAGTCATGTGAAAATGGTGAGTACATAACTCACAAATACTTAAGCATGCCTTAATTTGTATGCTCCCATTAGTCCGAGCAGTTGAGACAGCTGTGCCGTACCGGCCATTGCAGCAGCAATCTAATTTCAAACCCATTTTTTGTTTGCAGCCACTGTTGCCAGACCAGTCAAGTGTATTTGTTGCGTGTTGCATGCGGAATTACAACTCGCATTGGCAAAATTTACCCAACATCCATGTATGTATGTGTGTACACATGCTGCTATGCGTTGTAATGCTGAGTGCGTTGCATAGTGATTTGACATGCTGCAGCTTTGTTATTGTTGTTAATTGTATGGTCAGCCAAAGCTAATGGAAGTTTTATGCATTTTCACGCATGACAAAATAAAATGCAAAATAAAATAAATTAAGAATGCAATGCTGCAAAGACAAAAGGGCTAGTGTTAGGGGAGTGATTTTTCGAAAAAAAAAAAATAGTAAAAATGCAAATAAAATAAATGAGTGTGTATAGAAATCTTTCTTATAAAAATAAAATAATCAAACAAAAGATTTCAAAGTTAGGTTACAACAATTTCTTTCAATAAATTTTATATTGTATGATATTTTAAAGCAAGTTTAGAATTACAGTAGTAGAAAATAGTATTTCATAATTATTTTCCTACAAATAAAATATGAACCAAATAATTGAAAAATATTTTGTAATATGAAATCATCAAATTTAAAATAAAACAAAATATATTTGATATAGTCTTCAGTTAGACAGCCACTTATAATGTATAAATTAGATGAGCAATGAGTTTAGTTTGGCTTTTGTCGCTAAGCGCCTCTTTTGTGACGTTTTCAAGACTCTTTTTTTAAAAAAAATATGCCCATTGTCTACTAGAGACACGTTTTAAATCCAATTCTCAAATCAACCAAATTTTTTCAGACTATTGCTACTTTCAATGGAATGCTCGGATATCCTTGAAGTCACCCAGCCTTACTGTCTTTGCCTCTCATGCTTTTTTAGTTATGTGATTTATTGCCGGTTTTCTCTTCGATTGAAGGTTCTCAGAAATTATCCATCCTTAAATAAAGTTTACTCAAGATAGCATTTACCATATCATTTCTCTCAGAAACTTACCGCAATTTTGTGAGCTGCTATCAAGTCACTATACTTTCAGTTGGATGCTCGGATATTTTTGAAGTCACAGAGCATCTCAGTTTTCTTCACACATACCACTCATGGTTGCTCTTCCCTTCGTCTCTCTTGCTTTTTCAGTCACGTGCTTTATTTTAGTGCCCTTTGATTGAAGTTTCTCAGAAGTGATCTGTCCTTAAATTAGGTATAGAGATACCAGTTACCAATTGGCCGTTTTCAGAAACTCTCTAAAATTAGCTGATATAAGCCCGATAGCTTCTGTGGGATGCTCCGATACTCTTGCAGATACAGTATTCACTATTTGTGCTCTCGCTTTTATTCGCTCCAAGATGTCTCTCTTCCGCTCGGTATTGCTTCCTTGGTGATCAAGTTACGTACGATTATAACTGACTGATCATCGTGTAAGCATCAGCATATCTCTCTGTTGTGGCACAGCATTTCTCTTCGTAGTGGGTTGGTTGTAATCTAATTAAATCTTCAAAGGTACGCAGATCGTTAGAAATATTATTTCAGCATTCATTTATATCAGTGCTCAGCATTTCATAGCGCAATTGTGCAAGCTGCCTCACACGTCCACTTACGCTCTGCCGTTTAGTCGTTGCTAAGACAGCGACGAAGCAACATCGGCTATGGTCGTGCCGCTGAGGCCAATATGCACTGCGTGAAAATTTTCACAATTATGAATGCTTTTTGCTTACATATAATGCGTTTTGTTTTTTGGGTTATTTAAAGACAGTAAGGCAATCGTTTTTAAGATGCAATACATTTCTCTTAACACTAATATAATAAAATGTATAAAAAAACAAGAAAATCCTTTTTAGCGAAAGAATGAAACCAATTACTTGAATGCATATGTACAAAGTTCCTACTGGGTTGCTCTATTTTCATGCTCACTTCGCAGTTCCCCTCTTGCCGACCACTGATTTATATCTATTTGCTGCACTTTGCTCTCAGAGAGCAGCAGTAGAGAGAGAACATATTGTCTGTACCTGTTAAATTGCAGCCTCAAATTCGTCATTAACTCAACAAAATGCTCCTTGGGAGTATTAATGTTAACTCGAAACCTATCCACACACTCATCTGCAATTCAAAATCACAATTAGTTACCTAAAATTTTAATAAGTCATTTATTCTTTGCCCAAGAGCGAGCATATTGAGATGTTTAGATGCATACATAATATGATCAAAGAACATAGCATCAACAACAACCAATAAGCATATGAATATGTATGAATAATTGCTTGGTTCATATTGCACATGCGGGTATATAATTAGTTTTGTTTACAATATACCTCTATATACACTTGGAATATATCTAGAACGGCAAATATATGCATTTAATGATAGTACAACTGATTCAATTCATTAGGCAACAAGCCAATATACATACAAATGAAGCTTATTGAAAGGCATTCCCCAGTGTCTACCTACATTTGTTTGGTTTAAATTTTGACCTATGGGTCAGCAAATAAATTGTACTGCGTTTTGTATTCGTATATTTGTTAGACATACCATTCTGGCAGGTATTCAGCGCAGTTTATACAAAATGAGTACTATATACTAGCATTTGTGCATACAAACTTAGGCCGCACAGCTTTCAAGTGCTGCATAAGTGAACAAATATGCCACAAACAGTGAGTGTGATCTAAACAAATTCAAATCACACTGTCTCTAATTGCCGTGGTTAGTTTGAGCACAAAACAATTATCCGCCCAAACACTCTCACACAAATGAGTACATACACACATACTCGTGCATTCATGGGTGATCCACACTCACATTCCCCTAATCGTTGCTGTTATACAGGAAACTTATTGTATGATGTTGCAATTTATATGTGAAGCTTGCGATCATTTACTGAATTGTCATTTACAAATCAACATTTACACTTACAACTCTATTACATTTGTATAATAACGCCTTAACTTAGCTATGCAGTAGATTTAAATTGTATAAAATATTCTAAATATGTTGTCAACGGAATTGTTATAACTTGAGTTGACAATATCGGTCGATGCCTCCAGTATATTGCTGACATGAGAAGACTTCCCATAAAATCCGTTAACCGTTATTATACGTCTTTAACTTTTGCGGCTGCCTTACAATGCTATTGCCTACTAAGAAACAGCCACGATCGGACTCGCCAGTCGCCTTGGACTTCGTTTTGTGAAACCAAGTCTCTTGCCTATACAGCCACGAAACATTCTTATATAAGATAAACATTTACAAATGTTAAGAACCAAAATTTTCATTTCAAATCGGTCAAGAAGTTTGTGAGGTAGCAAACTTCGCCTCAAAACTTTTAATCAGCATTGTCCCGGATTACTACGATCCTCTAATTATAGCATCTTGTATATATATGCTTGAAAATATTTTATAGACGTGGCAATGGTTCGGCATTTTTACCTGGTGATAATGTGGCCTTGTGTCAAAAATGGATAAAATCGGGTTAATACTTCTCTTAGCTTCCATATAACTAATATAAAAATTTTAGAACTTCCGATTAACTTTATGCTTTATATGCCGGTTAATCTGCTAGCCTGATTTCCAACTTTCCAACAGACCTTAGACCGTTTATATAAGTCAATATGTGTGATATTTTAAAGAAATTAAATGCTTTCTTAAGCGTTATATTGTTTAGCGCAGAAAACGAATGAAATAGGTAAATGAGAGTTCAAAATGTTCGGTTACACTCGAATTTAGCCCTTCCCTACTTGTTTGTTACTCTGCTTTTTTCTCTTAAAATTTTTATTAGAAATCGGTATAACCCTTTTTTACCTAGCTATTCTATCTCTTTCTCTATTCTATCTCTTTCTATTCTATCTTATTTATGCGATGTCTTTTTCACTATAAAATTGTATTTCTTTTATACCAGTTATTTGTTCGATTCACGCAAGCGACTCTCCAAAGTTTGGACGCTTTTGCGAAAATACCCTTAATTTTAATTACCGTCAAATTAAGCAATCTCCATAAATTATTTATCTTATGGAAATAATTTAAGTTGTCAGAATTTTCGAGGGGCGATAAAAATAGAAACTCGTTTGGCAAATATATGTGTTATTATTTCGCTTTATTTTCAAATTACTGCGTTTATTACTATTTACTAATTAAGTTAATGTTTTTGCACTAGTACTAAATACAAGCTATTTGCCAATCACTATTAATTATTATAAATAATGTACACATTTCTCTAAAATAGTTGCGCAAATTTTATTAAATTAATTGTTTAAAAGCAGATTTACTGTGGACACTAAAATATTGATATTTTTAGTATAAAAATGCTGAGTAGTGAAAATAAACATTTTCCAATAACCAGAAAATATCTGAAAATAGTTAATTAATCCACTAAATGTGCATACCCTGTAGGAAAACTCGGACTGCTCAGAGAAATCTTTAGTAGAGGAACTTGTGACAATTTCACTAAATTCGTACCGGTTTTTATTTGTTTAATGTATACCGAATACATAAAAAGAACGCTAGCAGCTGTAGCTGTAAGCGAATAAAATAATTAAGCCAACTCTCTTGACCCATGCTTGAACTCTGTGGCATTATGGAAACGCTGTCGCGAAAAGAGCGATGGTTGAATCAGCTGATAAATATAAAATGGATATTTTAATAGCGTCTTCGATTCGCCAAGCTCTACAGAGTTTCGTAGTGAGAAACTGCTAACACTTGGGTCATTTGAGCCATTCACTGGTCTAAAATCTATAAAACGAAACTCGATAACATTGAAGTAAGCGGTTATACCACTTTAATGGCGTATCCACTTACTCTCTAATCTCGAATTCAACTCGCTACCTTTGTTGTTACTCACACGTATTTGTCGGTGAGAGAGCGGCGAGAGAAATGGCCAATCGAAGACGGCTAATAACACATTCGTCACTAAAGAGCAAAGTTATGTATCAAACTTTCTTTTCTATTTTTCTCTTCTAACTGGCGAATATTTCACTACTTGGTACTAATGCCGAACTATAAAAAAAGATATGCAATGGATGTCTGTTGACAACATAAAAAAACGTAATGTTCAATTCACCAATTGTTTTTATAAAACGGAGCATGTATGCTAACTAGTTTCCTAACCTAGTATTTGCTGCAGGGAAACATATATCCATGTTATATTAAAATCTGTTAGTTTTGTTTTTGTTTAATACCAGTTTCATTCTCATGCGAATTATGCCATTGCCATTTTAGATAATATGTCATAAAACGTTGAATTCCCATGCATTTGCTGGAAAGTAAATTGGATTTATTAAAACTGACTTTTTGAAGAGCATTACGTTTTGGTTTTGATTAAATTGAATTAGGCAAGAGATGTTAAATATGGCTGAATAAGAAAATTGGGAATTTAAAAAAGTAAAGGTAAATCGGTATGGCAATTATTTCAACATAGTGCCATACTCTAGTGCCGTACCATGTCAGGTTCAAGTGGTGAAACTTACAAGACAATATTTTTTAAAGCGTAGCCACCTGTCTGAACATTGCCTGATTTGCCTGAAACTGATTTGCTTGAATATATAAATAAAAATTAGATATGTATGAAAATAAATTTAATAGTTAAGAACTTATTCTAACCAGAGTTGGCACATTGCTAAAATTTGTATGACACATGACATGACATTTTTATGACTACAAGGTCATTTAAAAAATCAACAGCTTCTAAGGTAGATGAAAATGGGAAAGGCTCTGCTAATTTTATAATAAGGCAAAATTTCATTGTCGACGAGCAACTGCCAGAAGGTGACGATCTAGTTGACATGGGAATTGAGAGATATCATTTACTAGCACAGATGATATGGCTACTTGTGATAAGACCTGCGGCCTGCCGCCACACAATCACTTCCACTTTGGTAACTTATGTTTTTGCACTGGACTTTTAAAAATACATGAGATTTGACACAAGAGAGTTTTATTTACCGCTTGTTGCTATTGCTTTGTTATTCTAACTATATTTTGGGTATAATAAATTGTGAGCACTTTGCTAACTTCTACCAAAATCACTATATTGTACATATTGAGGCTAGGGAAGGCCCGGACGGATTACATTTGATTTTGGTATTAAACAAAATTATGTTTGAGAAAATATTTATAGCCAATTTTATTAAATTAACTCACATGTTGACTGATATATGCGGCAGAAGGTCAATTAGAGTAACGAAAATTGTTATATATAGTATATGGAGGCTGGCATAATTTGGATTATACACATTTTTAACATCAAACCACAATATATCTAATTAAATATGTTGACTTAATTTGGTTAAGACATATCACATATCCCATATATACGCTACAAAGGACCCAACCGGAAGTTCGAAAATCTTTATATTAGGTACATGGGGGCTGGTACTTCTGGGTATTCAGTACTTCTCAATCGATTTTTTGCATTTTTAGTACCGTGCCTCATTATTATCAAGAAGAGATTCCAAACTAATTTCATTAAAATATATTGTACCTTGACCGATATTTCCGATATAAAGCCAGCTGATTTCGAAAGTTGTCTTACTAGAAAGCTTTACTTCGCACTTTCACAGGTATATTAATATAAGTTTGTTCCATATATGATTTATTCTATGTGTATGAAATACAAATATTCCAATTCCGAACTGTCACCTTGTTGCTAATGCAATAAACTTATTTTAATAGAATTATGCGTTAAAAAGAAAAACTCTTTGATTAACACTTTTTCTACTTGCTTTGCTCTTTCCTTTGGCATCACATTGAATTTGGCAGCATGTCGGTACAAGCAAAATGAAATGAAATCAAAAACATAAAAAATCAGACATTAAAAACACGAAAACCTGCACAAATAACCATACATTTCACTTACGAATACCTTGTATGTGTGTGTGTGTGTGTGGGTGTGTGCTTGTGCATAAAATTTCATTACAACTACATGTTAACACGGCTATGCATATATATTTATGGGTAGAAAAGGAAAAAAGTGTACTACGTAATGCCGAAAGCCAAACGAAAATGTGTCAAAGCAGACATGAACGCATGCACACACACACGCATACACAGATAAAACACAATCCTGCATACACCAATGAATTTATAAATGAGAAGTAAGCGCACTTTTACCACTTTCTCCCCACATTTTTGCGCATAGCATTTGGTTCGCCATGCACTTCGACAGCCAAGTAGCCATGTGTGGGTGTGTGTGTGTTTTTTGTTGGTATAAAATAGTTTTTAGAAATTTATACAATTTGAAAGTCCCACTTCTACGTTGGCATGCGTGTCTCCATCGCTCGCACATTACCGGCAACCTTGTGCCTTGTACCTTGCACTTTGCGCACAAAAAGAGTTGAACACATGCATGTAAATTTAATGAAAATACACACACTAACACACACATATAACAGATTATGAATACGACTCCCGCAAGAGTAGGCTCGAGGGGTGTCGCGCGGTACTGTTTGGCATTGAAATGGCTGACAATATCGTCAGCAGTAGTGAAATAGTTTGCGGTCGAAATGAAAATTTGCATAAATTTACAAATTCCACATACGCCCTGGCGTGCTGTCGACCAACCAACTAACCGAGCAAACAAGATCATAGACGACAATTTGTTCGCAAAAAAGCCGCATAAAAAGCACACTTTGATATAAAGCCAGTAACAGTGCGAATGACAGACTGTGCGTCGCATTGATACTGCATAAATTTGTATTTACTATCTAGCGTGCACACACTCACACACACACATTGTTTGTGGTGGTATGCATGCATGTGAGTGACCGCAAAAAATACATATGCATAATAATTTAGTGAAATATGTGTTTTGAAAGCGGACCTTCACTGGCTGCCAAAGTGACAGCCAACCAGACAGCTAAGCGCACTAAGCAAACAGACAGGCAGAAAAAAAAAATCGTTGCCAGCTTGAGGAAAACATGCATGCTGTATACATATTCGACTTCTTATTGCTATTTTATTATTATTACTAATATTATGCTGTTTGCCTTCTTTTTTTTTGTTTGTTTGTTTGTTTGTTTGTTAGCGTCATCTCAATTTGTGGTTTCGTTGTGTGATGTGGATGTATTTACGAAAAAAACTTTAGAAATGCTCAACGAAGTTTGCACAAATATTTACACAGCGGAAAATATGTTATTTGCGTATTAGAAAGTTTTTGTGTAGTGATGGCGTATTGGTTTCTAACTGGCATAATAATAATATATTAATATTACTAGTATTTTATTCGTTTCGTACTTCTAGTCTACCTTTCTTGCTTACTCTTCCAAGTTGTTTTTACTAGCATTCTCAGCTTTTTTGACCAAGCTTAATTAGTGTTTGGGCCTTTTATACTTTCGCAACATGTGGCAACGGTGTATATTAGTTTTGTTCACCTAACGGTTGTCCGTCCGTGCAAGCGTTAACTTGAGTAAATATTAAGATATCTAAGATATCTATGAAACTTGGTCCAGAAACCAGTTCTTTGTCACCATAAAAAGGTTGGTATTGCAGATGAGCGTAATCGGAAATCTGCCACGGCCACAAAATGCCATTAATCGAAAAATTATGAAGTGCTAAGCACAAATAAAAATGGATATGTGTTATTTAGTATGGAAGATCCTAGTTGGGCGCGGCATATGTGGGTAACGAACTTTGTAAAAGTGGTGATAGCCCAACCGACCACCCGCCGACCCCTAAAAGTTCAATGTAGATATCTTACAAACTGTTAAAGCTATGTCATATAAACTTCCTTAAAACTCAGCCTGAGCTCTTTCCTAATCCGATGAAATTTGGGCAAGAGTGCCTCTTCTTACGAGCTCGTCGACTTTGCAGTCTCCAGCGACTCCGCTATGAACAGGCACTCAAACGAGTCTGATAATGAAGTAGCTTGATGCTATTGATAATGAGGCTAAACTCTCTCTTGACTAGCGTAGTCAGCGAGCTCAAGGCCATCATTGCCACTCTGCTATCGGAGTGAATGCTCATCTACCTGAAAGAGCAGTACAGCTACTGCTACAATTATGGCAGACATCTCTGCTTGAAAAACAATCCAGTGGTCTATTTCACCACTCACTCTGCTGCTCATAACAGATTGCACCGCCGCCCGTCTCCTTGAGCTTCGATCCATCCGTGTTCCAGCGACTTCGCCCCTCCCACATAACCCTCGCCGGCATGTATCAGCGAACCGGTCGAAGTTAGAGAAGATTTCAGAGTATTCAACCCATTTTAATGGTTATATACCCGGGTTCTTTCATTTCACTCATCGAAGTAAATGTACAAAGGTTCCCGAAAGCACTGACGAACCGATATTGCAAGATCAACAGATTCCATACCGTGAGATCGTCTATGAGATCACGTCCGGCGGGTGATATTAACAACGAAACTAGGAAACAAACGATTTAAAATCTACAAAAGAGTGAACTGTCTTTTTTAAACAAATTTTCTAGAAACTTTTCACTAGCCACTCCAAAGACACACTAATAATTTTCAGTGACTTCTACATATAAGCCATTTCCGTTATATCTTTGGGTTCATTCATGTTATTGCTGTTCTTCAGGAAATCAGTTACTAGGTCTGCTTTACCATTTTTGAACACTTTGGACTCACTTATTTCGATTTCTCTGCTGTTTCTCTAAACACATACATCTCCTCTTCATTAGAATCGTTCAACTTCAAGAGACTTCTCTGATATATAAAATGGCTCGCGCTAGTCAAGACGTTGGAACTACTGAACCGCAAATATTTAAAATTTCTGTGAACCCTTTAAAAAATTGCTAACCTGGATAGGATTCCCAGCTCTCTATCTGCTATAAATCAAGAATCACCTCGAACAAACTTAGAATTGAATTTTTTTTTATTAAAATTCAATATTTTCGATTGCTTTTAGTTTTACATATACTAACTATGCATATAATATATAAATATCTGCTAATTATGCTTCTACAAATACTTGGAATTCCGCAACAAACCACACAATCGGCGCTATGCTGCGCAGCAAAAAAGAAAATTCTGCGCCAAAAACAATGCTTACATACACATATATACTTTTAACTATTTACATAGTATGTATGTGTATATATATATATATATATGTGTGTGTGTGTGTATATATAGCACACATCTGATGGATACATTTTAATTAAAGCCACTGTTGTTGCCACAAAGTTGCCGTTACTCTATCAGCTGTTGTTGACACCGCTTAATGAAGTAAACAAGCAAAGGAACTCATCATAGCAAACCGCAACCACAAATATTATGCATGATCCTGGCCGCCCACACACACACACACACACTTGCACACGCTCGCACCCACATACGAACGTTGAGGTAAATATGCAGCAAATATGTGTATGATTATATAAATATTTCAATAAACATAAAAAATAAAAGCTTTTATTTTATATGAGTTTTAATACTTTATGCTTAGGATTATTCGCCTATTATGTTGTTATTCTATAATCGAATTATTGCGGTAAATAATTAATCGGTGGCATTTCAAATGAAGCCATATTGTCAGGAATATAAATATTCCCTAGAATCTTAATATTTGGGAAACTAGCCTGATTAAATTTCAAGACATTTTTCTCCTGCGCCTGTTTATATTAATGTTACGTATACGCCTAGGTCATTTCCAATATGATACATTTATATGTATGTAAACATGTAAATATTTTACATTTACGCCTGGGATATACCAACTCTATTTCAAATTCATGTTTACTCGTAAATGTTACGTATACGTCAATCTCCTTTAGCTCAATGCACTTGACCCAGCGATTTGACTCCAACTTTTTTAAATCGTCTGAAAAGTTCGTTTCTTTGGCGGACAGCAAAGAAGGCCTCGGTGAAGGCGATAACATCCTCAATCGACTAAATTTTTTGCCCAGATAGTCGTCAAATTTGACCAATTTGGCCATGATGAGGCCGGAAATGTAAGCCTGCCTTGTCATTGTGGAAGAGCAATTTTTTCTTCTACAAATGGTACCGATTTTTCTCTAACTCGGCTTCACGAACCGTTTCAGTCTTTTCCAAATAGTCGATGTAGATCAAACATTATGAATCCTTCATCTTCTTCCGTACAGGTTCGCCCGGTGAAGTCCACTGTTTCGACTGTTACTTGGTCTCTGGTATATGCCAATATACGACGCAAAAGCTCCTTCAAAACTGGCTTTGAATTGACATCACATTTGTGCTTGTTATCCGGAGTGAGTAAACGCGATACCCATTGTGCCGATAGCTTACTGATACACGATATTTCAAACAGAATATAACCCACGTGGTCTTTTGAAGTACTTACTATCTCAGCTGTCTCGCGCTTATTCACGCCTCTTCTTTTCTTCCCTTATCACCTTATTATCCATGGTAGCCATTTTCGGGGCACCTGGCCGTGGCTCATCAAAAACCGGCATGCCTTCTCGCAGAAGCGCGTTGAACCAATTTTTGAAGATCGCCATTGAAGGAAAAGAGTCACCGATTTCACTACACGATTTCCCTGGCTAAAACAAAAGTCGAACTCCTGGTATTGCTCTTTTCCGCCTTTCCAAAACCGGCGGACATGGCCGCTTTCACAAGCATTTAAAACAAAACTACGAGTCTCTTTTCGACTGTAATAGTCTACGAGAATGTACTACACGATAATAAATTTCTCCTGTGATAGTGGCGAGCGACGAGGCTAAGTACTATTCGGAGCGCCCTCGGAAAATACCTTTGATTTACGGTAACACTTGATTAACTGCCAACATAATCTGGGAGTCAACCCTCATTCCCATGCATGTAGAATCATCACTGTATGTAGATTCAATTTTCTGCTTCGATATTTATTCTCAAACAAAATCAATTGTCACGTCAAATCCGAATATTTATTTTTCGTATTAAAAGTCGATTTCTTTTATGAATTTTTTCGCTGTAGATTAACTTATCGTATCATCTATTTGCTCATTGGAGATGGCGTCAAAATTGAATGGTCCAAACACAACAACCAACTTGACGGCACAGTCCGCATCCAAGTACAAAACTACACGCTCCTCAATCAGTTTCGGCGGATCCACCACACGGTCCATCAACTCAACGTCGAGCAGCATCAGCTCCTGCAGCAGCCGACGCAGTTGCGACGACAGCAACGGTAGCAACGGCAGCAACGGCAGCAACGGCAGCAGGGCGAGTAGAAGTTGCACCAACACGAACAACAAGAGCTTCAGCACGAATGCCGCGGTCAACGGACGCACCTCACTCTTCCGTTCGTTCATTACGACGGGACCGCGCGTACGTCAAGCAAGGCCGCAATCCAATGACTTCGCCTACGATCTGTCGAAGGATGAGTCGAAATTTATGGGCACATTTAAGGGCCCCATGAAAGCGGTGCCGGACAATGAGCGCGAACTGTTAAAGAATGGTCAGCGCGGTGCTTACTTAGCTTTGCGCTATGAGCATTCACCAGATCGTAAATACAACTATCCGGAGGCGACTAGCTGGCGCATTGGCTGGTTTCATAACCAAATGACGCGGCAAGGTGTCGCCATTTAACGGTTACGTAACACGAAAGTTTTGTAAATGTGTGCTAAAATGTTGCTTTAAATTCAGGTCGATGGGCCTCTTAGTATTTCAAAATCAATCCTTTGATGAACTGAGCCAATCGGTTGTGTGCTTGAAACCATCGACGAATTGGCGTTGAAGTGCTGCTCAGCTCATCGACCGAAATTATTTATGCTTGTATAATTGTTTCGTGAGTTACGGTTTTCATACCAAATTCATAATTTTCATGTTACTCAACCAATAAATTATACGAAATTAAATGTTAAAAAACATATCAGCTGAAGTTGAAATTATTTGCGAAGCAAGCAAACTGTACGAATGCCGAATAGCCGATTAGATATTACTGCGATGGCTCGCTCAGATCAATATTAGGTGATGCTTAGTTAGATTAGGTTAGAAAAGGTGAAACCAGAAAACACCTGCAGTTGTTTCGACAAAGGGCTTGAATTCTACTGGATGTCTGAAGGTATAAAATCTAAGTTATTTCAGCCTTTATCTCGTAAATCGCGACAGTCAAGAAAGAAGTGTTTAGATGATTCCACCTGGTCTTCTTGCAAGCAACCCACAACTGGCATTCGATGAGATTTCTAAACTTACCATGATGGATGGGGCAATAATCCGTTAAAATTCTATAACTAGAGAAATGTGAAACTTCACACTTAACCTCAAAATTAACCGATTATAGAAAGTGGGGTTTCTACGAAGACGACTCTTGTCGTAATCGATGTAATAGTAAAATGTCGCCGAGAAGCCACGATGGCTTCCCTGAACACTTCTACGTTTAGTATTAATTGATATTTTCTGGTATCAAGCATTCTCTCTTACTTTACCTCAAAATTGTTCCGATAAAGAAGAAAAGTGGTTCAAATATAAGATCCATTTCTGACTTACACTGGTCTTTTGCAATTAACAAATGATAAAGCTTAATCGTTTGAGCTCTTTCGCGTTATTAAGTGAAATAATTTGGAAATCGGTTAGCAAATCTTCAAAGGACCCCACTTATAGTGATAGTGTTCTTTATTTACCGTAACATCAAAGTTGAATGTATGCATTGAGAAATCCGGAAAGTTTAGGTAAAAAATCCTATACTGCACTTGTTATTTTTAAGTCGTGTGGAAAACCTTAAGTATCTTACTATTAGAGAATTAAGAACACTTATTTAGAAAAGAAATCCAAAATATATTGATGTTTTTTGTCAATTGAGCGGGAGTTTACAAATTAACTGAGCGTACATGGCACATGGCAAGAAATAATATTTGATAATTTTTAATTTGATTTTTTTTAGTTGGGATATACGTTAATCCTTTGTTTTATAGCTTTCGCTCGTTTATTATTCTTTCTTTCCCTCCAATTCGGCTTGGATTTCCGCAAATGATTTTCCCTTCGTCTCCAGTACACAGAAATATATATAAATACCACCCACTGCTGAAATAACGGCAAAAATCGCAAAGCAGGCACCACCACCAATAGAGTCATTTAGAATCGGAAATACTTGAGTGACAATAAAAGCGCATGACCAATTAGTTGTGGCCGATATCGAGCCGGCAATACCCTTGACATCCTCGGTAAAGACCTCAGCCATGAACACCCATGGCACGGGACCGAAACCAACTGAAAACATTAAAATATACAAGCAAATGCTGAGCAGAGGCAGCCAACCCATGCTTTCCACAGACTTTTCATCCTTCTCCTTCAAAAAGAAGTATACCGATAAGCATGCAATGGAAATCACCTGAAACACCGACGATAGCAATAAGAGCGGTATGCGACCATATCTGTCGATAATGAATAGCGAAACAACAGTTGCGCCCACCAACATCACGCCTATAATCATTGTGCTATATCGCGGATCCAAATCGCCGGCTGTAGACTTAAAAATGTTGGTAGAATAGAAGATCACTGCATTAATGCCGGAAAACTGTTGTAGTACCATCAGTGATATGGACAGGCCCAGAGCTTTCAGCGTAACTTTACGGCATAGCGCTTTACCCAAATTCACCGAATTCTCCTTAATTTTTGCATTGTCAGCTTTCATTTCATTGAATTCGCTACTGAAATCGTAGTCTTTGCCACGCAACCATTCCATCGATTTCTGTGCGGCTTCCATGCGGTCTTTTGATATTAAGAAAATCGGTGAATCTGGACAAAATATAAATATAACTGCGAAAACGAGCGGCGGTATGCTGCAAATGATATTGAATAGAAAGGCTTTCGTAAAACCACCGAAGACGAATGCAAATAGGACGCCATTGGTGATGAGCAGCTGGAAGAAGCTGCCGACAATGCCGCGTACCTCCTTCTGTGAAACCGCCGTACAATACATTGGTGCGCAAATGCAGAAGGAACCGCCCGCCATGCCGGTCAAAAAGCGCGCTATGAATATCATTATTTTATTTTGCGCAAATATCATCAGTCCCCAGCCGATCTCGAAGAGTATAACCATGAGCATCATAGTCCATTTCGGTCCGATTGTTGTTATGAGCACACCTACGGGGAAGCAAACAAAAGCCGCGCCCAATGTCATTAAAGAGCCAGTCCAAGCGTATTCGCTCGTCGAAAATGTTATGCCATAATCATTCTCGCTGGTGAATTCATCTTGCACTGGTGAAGACCAACCGATTGCCGCACCACAGGCAAGTGCACCGCCAGCTGCAGCCAAGCCCGCAAAGTATTGACGATAGACTTTGGCCATTTTTACGCGTATTTATACCAAAATATATATTTTTTATGCTAAATTGTAAGCACGCTTAAATCTTATTATATTGTAAATGTAAAATGTAAAATGATAGTTTTTGGAAAATTTCAAAGATATTTTTTTTAAAGTGACTGTTGAATGAAGAATGAGTTGACGTAGCTTTACATTTAGCCCGTTCGAAAATGGTTAAGGTATTTGAAACACAATGTCGTGTTTATGTAATTCAAAAATGATCAAAATTGAGATGACGAAGATTTCGCAGCGTTATTTTTTCTGAAGCGCATTTGACAGAAAAATATATTAGTATATTGGGTTGTTCGGAAAGTCATTTCGTTTTTTTTGGGGAACATGAAAGACAGTTTTCATATAATGAATAAATATTTTATTAAATTATATATTGGCCATTCTGGTCCAACACCTTTTGCCAACTTTCTGGCAGTAACATAATTCCCCTCTCATAAAAGTTTTGGTCCTTGCTGGCAAAAAACTCGTCCAGGTGGTTTTTGACATCTTCATTTGAGGTAAAGGTTTTGCCATCCAAAAAATTTTGCAGGGACCGGAACAAATAGTAGTCGGTAGGCGCCAGATCTGGAGAATATGGTGGATGTTGCAGTACGTCCCATTCAAGCTGTAAAAGTTTTTGGCGAGTGACCAAACTTGTGTGAGGTCTCGCATTATCCTGGTGGAACACTACACCCTTCCTGTTGATTAATTCGGGCCTCTTCTCTTTAAGTGAATCATTCAATTTGTCCAGCTGATGACAATAGACTTCTGAATTAATCGTTGTATTGTCCGGCAAAAGCTCAAAAAAAACGATTCCTTTGACATCCCACCAAACGGAGAGCATCACCTTTTTTTGGTGAATGTTGGCTTTTGACACGCTTTGAGCCGGTTCATCTTTTCTGCTCCATGACCTCTTGCGTTTAACATTGTTGTATACAACCCATTTTTCGTCCCCAGTAATAATCCGCTTCAAAAATGGATCATTTTCTAGACGTTTGAGGAGCGAATCACACGCGTCAACACGACGACACAAATTTCGCTCGGTAAGGACATGGGGCACCCACACATCGAGCTTCGAGGTTAAGTCCATGCCTTTCAAATGGCCATAAACAGTTGAATTCGACAAATTTAACCTCTCACCGATCTCTCGTGTGGTGATTCGCCGATTTGATTTCGCCGGATCGAAATTTTGCAAACCAGTTCTGGCACTGGCGTACTGTTAACACGCCTTCTCCATACACATCCGTCAATTTTTTTCTCGCTTGGACAGCATTTTTACCTTTTCTGAAGTTAAAAAGTAAAATATGACGAAAATGCTGCTTATTGCTCTCCATATTTAAAAAGGCACCAACCAAAAACTACTGGGTAGAATTAATAGAACTTTTTCACACACAAGCCTTGCAATATCAGCTCTCATGACATATAATGGTTATGGGGCTTAAGTGTGAAGTTAGTTTCGAAAAAACGTAATTAAGTCCTCTGGCGGGAAAAAACGAAATGACTTTCCGAACAACCCAATACATGACAACATGAATGTATGGATAGGAAAATTTTCGCTACAAATATTAGATCTAGTAAAAGTAATCCATCGTTTTTGCATTAAATTGAAACTTTTATTTATATAGCTAGAATAGAAATTTAAGTCAGAAATTTTATTTAATTTAAGTTCACCATTTTGTGCGATAACTTGTTGCCATTTTGAGGGTAATTTCACAATGCCACTCTCATGGAACCTTGCTGACGGTCAGTAGTGGCTTGGCAACCATTTGCGCCCGCCCGCCGTCATTTTACCACTACCGTTTCCGCTTGACGTTGTCGTAAGTGACCCACTTTTCATCAACAGTAACCATTCGCTTCAGAAACGGATCGATTTATTGATCGGTTCATGAGGCTTTTTTTACATCAACTCTTGTGGCACCCAGATATTGAACTTCTTTTTGTATCAAGCTTTATTTAAATGGTTCCAAACGGCTTTTTGTGCAATGTTAACTCCGAGACAATCGAAACAGTGCTTACATGACGGCCGAACTGGACGATTTTCATTATTTTATTGATATTTCCGACAATTGGCCATTCAGGGCGTGGTGCATCTTTGCCTACAAAATTACCGGAACGAAGTCTGCGAAACCAAACTTGCGCTTAACTGGTTATTACAGTATCAGCACCATAAACATTATTCACATTTTCAGCTGTCCAACTTGCGTTTTCGCCTTTATTAAGAGAAAAACTATAGAATATGGCGTATTTTCTCATGGCTGGAAGATGGATATTTTCAAAGCGTGTTATCTTTCTAACGCCATATAGCGTAAGTCGATCGCACTCGTACAATCCGAGATACAGATTGCTATCTATTCCATCCATCTATTGGAAAAATAATGGATTTCTTTTTACAAGAACTAATATTACGAAAGTCTGACAGTCCCTACAAATGGAGGAGTGGACTTTGTTTACAATTATTATAAAAGTGTGACAGTCCCTTCCAAGAGGAGGAAAGCCTTTTTCTGTAATTACAATAATATGTAAGTTTGACAGTTCGTTTCGTTTATGACGTAACGTGCCGCTTACTTTTACTCCACCATTTTGTACTCTATCGCTCTAATATGCGAGGTTTTTTAATATGTCATTAAGGACCAAGGTTGCCAATAGTGATGGCGTTAATATAATTGTATAAAACTTAATAAACACATACAAAGTGCGGTACTGAGTTTTGAATGGTCTTAGTTTCCTGATAATACTACCAAATCTAAAATATCCCAATTATCTTGCATAGTTGGCAAATCTGCATGTTAAAATTTCCCATAATAGTTGTGTGTTCCACAAACAGCTGACCATTTGGGATTTTTAGAATTTTTAGCGCATTGTAATATTTTGTGTAGTTCTTGTTCGCGTACAATTTACTTGATCATAGAAGCTGCAAAAAATGGGTACTTGGCAACTGGAAGTTTTTAAAATGACGCTTTACATGGCCTTTCCTGTGGGCATGTTTCACTTCTTTAATCAGCCGGCTTATTTCGAGGAATGGGTGACCAAGACACGGCGTGAGCTATATCCACCAGAAAATTTAGGTCATCGCGAAGAGATACAAAAAGCTATTAAAGAGGTGCGCGAAAAAAGAGATAAAGAAATGCTGAAGGCTTTAGAGGATATAGAAAAGCGTGGAAAATAATTATTTACAACAAATTATTATAGTTGCCACAAATGAAGTGTGATGTACTATAATATTATATAAGGTTATTCTTGTTTTTTGTAAGTTGCATTGTTTACCAACAAGCATAATGAACATTAAACATCTGTTGTTGGAAATTTATTGTTGGATTTATATTTCGCATTATAATTAAAATTCATATTTTATATGTTCATCAGAAGTAACTTTAATAACGATTCTGTAAAACAAATTATGGTCACTTGTCAAACGTGGTGCCATGTAAAGCTAGCTCATTTAAGAGAGAATTGACATGAATTATCGGGTTTTAACAGTAGTATACTCATCATGGACGTAAGAATAAGAATATTTTTAATTTCATAAAATATAATACATATATCTTAATATATTTTTTAAATTTTTACTTAATTCTACTTAAATATGCATAGAACATTTGATAAATAACCAAAGATATAAAGTTAAAAGAAAACAGTTTTTTAATTCGTTTCAAAAACTTACTTCGTACTTTTACGTTGCTTGCTGACAAGCATTATTTTCACATTAGATCAACTAAAAATATGTAACTCTGCTAGCCATTGTTAATTTGCTGCACTTACTGATATTCGAACTTTTGCACTCTCTTCTAGTTCAATATACTTTTCGAGTATTTGAAACATCTCGACTTGTGCTTTAATCTTGTGGCGTCGAGACAATTGCTTTAAGTATACAGCTATAGATTTACCAAAAAGATCATCTTCTGTTTCCGGAAGTGCTACATTTGAATAAACATTGGAGTCTAATTGATTTTGTAAATGTGGTTGTTGAAGTCGTGGTGGTGAATTAGCATATAAGTTATGCGTTTGTTTATATTGAGTTGCATGTGATACGGTAGCTGGGCTTGTTTTTACTGCCAACTGCTGTTGTACATGGCTTTTGGAGAGCGTGTTTATTGCACGGTTTGTATTATGAGGAGACGCCGCAGTTGATATGATAGAGCCAATACTTTGCTTTGAACTGACATTGATACTATCGTGATTAAGCAAATGGGATTTTGCACTGGTTTCAGTAATAGGTGTTTCCACACTTTCTTCATAAACATCTTCACCTGCGTCCACTAAACAATTTATTATTAGTAAGTTTAAGAGCAAAAATATCTAAAAACATTTCAAAAAAAAATACCATCAACAAATTCGGGATAATCTGATTCCATGGTGTTTTCATCTACTTTGCCATCGTAGATTTCTGATTGTTTATCATAATTTTCAAAATTATAGTCGTCTTCTTCCTCGATTTCATGTATAATTGGCCCATCTTTGTTTACCTTATGGCCTTCAGTACCCTGATTTTCATATCCAATAAATCCATTGCGTCGACGATTTCTTAGATAAAGAATTGCAAAATATATAAAAGTTTAGTATTAACTATATTGCGAATGATAGCAACCTTCGCTTTCGCACAAATTTGCGTAGAAAATCCATTTGACGGAAAAAGGGACTATTACCATACTCGTTCTTCTCCGGATGCAAACGCAATTGTTTTAATTCGCGCGAATACCGATCACGAAGACAAGTCCAGCGTCTTCTCGCTTCTGCTGCTGTCATTCCAACCATTGCACCAACTACTTCCCACTCTTGTTCTTTACGATAGGCGAGACGAAAATCCAGGTTCCTAGGATCGTACAGTGAGGGTGTAATTTTTACACGTTCAATTAACGCCATGTCCGAGTCTTCCAATGCACGATGACCAGTCATGTTCAAATAAATAGTAGTGGCAAAGTTTTATTGTTGAAATATACTTTTCAACAAATTACACAAATTTCTAATTATTGTATGTATACGTATATGGCAGTTGTTTGTTTATCATTTTCTACAATTTGTTGACAATTTTTACGTTGCACCGTATTAACAATATCACCGTGAAGAATTTCGCTATAACCATAAAGTTATATTGACGTCACATAATTATTAGCGTATCACCATCGCGGTAGATGTCGCTATTTACAAAAACGTAAAGTAACTTAAATTTTAATTATTCCAATAAACTTAGTTAAAGATCTTAGTTTTTTAGCGAACGTACAAATTTTTTACATGAACTGATTTGTATATTTTGCATATAACTTGAAAATTTCTGCATATCTGAATTTAATATTTCATACTAAAATATTTTTCTAAAAACGCAACCCTACAAAATTTTGTCTAGCGCGCCACCTGCATTCAAATGAGAGATAGCAAATGTCAAAACGGTCATCGAAAGAAAATCAAAGAATCGCCATTTTACTTTTCAGTTTCCCTGAAATTGTGTGTGTGTAAATTTAGCTGTAATTTTAGCCGCACAAAAAAATTTAACGCGATTTTTGCGATAATAATACACAAATTTAGTGAAGATTTAAAAGAAATTAAGTGAAAAAGGTGTGCTAGACATTAAGTTGTTTAGTTTATTAGTGCAAAGAGTGCTATGAAGTGAGGGCAAATAGACGAGGGAGTAACATAAAAAAATTGGCAGTGGCTCATCGGTGTATCGTGCTCGTGCAAAATGGAAAACGTCGTCGCATTTAATAATGAGGTAAGTAACGGAGGAAAATATGAAAAATTCATCGAAAACTTTTGCCGAAACTTTAAAAGTTTAAAAATAATGTTTTTGGAATACAACGAATTAAAAAAATATATAACGACGCTTACGAGTCGGTGTTACAAGTTTAGCAATACTGCAATAGTGAATCTAGGTAGCACACACACCTATTCTTTGTACTAATGTTATATAGTGAGTTCTAGGGCACTGTTTGGCCGCTTTCAAGTGCAACTAATTGGCGTCCGTCAGTCACCTAATATTCCGCCTTTTTGGCATTAGGCTTTACATTGAAATAAAAAAATTGTGATTGTTATCCAAATATAACACAAATAAATCGAATTTCTAAAAATTTTATAGTGGTCGGTGCAGCCCTATATTAGATATTCTAAGTAATTTCGATATTGATCATTCATGAGAGGAAATTGTATAGATTATAGGTAATATAAAAAAAATTCGTATTAGTTTTGTGTCAACACTAGCCAAAAAATATTTTGGGTTCAACACGTTAAAGATATAATAGTAATTGTTTTCAAGGTATTCTTATAGTGTGTACCGCCTAATATTTGAGGAACATGTACATGTACATGTATTCACTTTTGCAAAGTTCGAACTGGAGCAAACTTGGTATTTTCATTATACACATTTTTTTTCTTTAATTTCCAAATGATTTTTGCAAACTTCTTACATATTCCTTAAATTATTACTTATTAATCAAAATAGATTAACATAATGTACTGCTTCTGGTTACAAAAATTCATATTTATAATTAAATTTTTTTTTTATTAATTACAGCTTTCCAGCCTCTATGATCAGAAACCGCCTATTTCAAAGGCCAAAATGGCCGCAATCACTAAATCAGCAATGCGCGCCATCAAGTTCTACAAGCACGTCGTTCAGAGTGTTGAAAAGTTCATACTCAAATGTAAACCCGAATATAAAGTTCCCGGACTATATGTCATTGATTCGATTGTTCGGCAGTCACGACATCAATTTGGTTCCGAAAAGGACGTATTCGCGCCACGTTTCGCACGTAACATTAAGGAAACATTTGCGAATCTTTTTCGTTGCGCACCGGATGACAAAAGCCGCATTATACGAGTGCTTAATTTATGGCAAAAGAACAATGTGTTTGCACCAGAAGTTATACAGCCAATTTTTGATTTAGCCGATCCAAGTCATCCAATTTATCAACTACCACCAAGTGGTGCTACGGGTGGAACAAGCATGGCCGGAAGTAATATGAATGATATTGCATCGAGTGGTGCAAATGGACTTAATCTATCGTCTACCTCTATGGATATTAGTATGAATGCGACGGGGTCTAACGATGATAAACATGGTGGCATGCCTGATTTATCGGTAAGTTAACGGTTTTACAATTGTAGGGACATTAAAGCCTTAATTAAGTTATTAGAAGATCAAATTCACGACTTTGTTAAACTGTAATGTTATCTTTCTTCAAAATAAACATGCGTACTAACGAACTGCCAAACATATCAAACAAATTTAAAAAACCAAATAAATAAATCAACAATTAACTATATAGTCAATGAGTCATGAAAAAGCACAGAATATGCTTGACAATAGTACATTACGTCAGCTGGAACATATGCAACAATATCTGAAGCGTCATAGCGCATCAGCGACAACAACTAGTTCCACTAAGTCTTCGCGCGAGATGCGTGAATCACGTGATATGCGTGACGTGCGTGAAATGCGGGAATCTCGAGAACTACGCGAAACACGGGAAATGCGTGAAATGCGTGATGCACGCGACTTGCGTGATACACGACCTGATCGAGATGCACATGAATATGCGCGTCTAATCGATAGTGGAGCTGTTGGAGGAATTGTACGAAATCCGAGTAATGTTGGAAATGTTGGTGCTGGCAGCAGTGGAATTTCCAGTAGTGCCAATAAATCCCAACATGCAGAATCATATATAAAATATTCAAAAAGCACACATGATGTTATACTGGACACCGATGACGGTCTAGATAACAATTCGCCGCAACATGCATCCAAACTGATCGATGTAAATTTTCATATGCTCACTACTAGACTGTTACTTATTAATTGCACACATATAATTTCCCGCCAATTTACATACAAATTTTGTTTGTTTACAAGTTTAGTTAAATTTGTTTAGTTGTACTCCTCAAATGAAAGACTTAGATTTTGGATTGGCAAAAAATATTTTTTCAGTTAAAATTAACTTTTTTATTTTAATAAAATGTTGTTTTTACACATTAATAAAAATATTAGCTAGTCTTGCTTTTGACTCTATTTAAATTCTTTTCCAATGAAATGCAGACATGCAGTATTTTCGAGCATACACATTTAGCATATTAATATTTTACTATGTTCTTATACCCAATTTACAGATTATTTATTGTTGAAATTTATGGTAGAACATCTACATATTTGATTTGATATAGTTTTCGTAGCTTTAAAGTATTTAAATTTTACTTTATTTATTTTTTTTTTACATAAAATATTTGGTAAGCCCAGCGTTAATTAATTTAAATACATTTTTAGAATAATAATTTACAACAACTACTTAATGATCCAAATGTCTTGCTTCAACTACAAACGTTGCAAAATTTTCAAAAAATGAAACAGCAAGAGGAACAGCAATACAAAATGAACGAAATGCGTATGCAAGAAAAGGAGTTTGAGAAACATATACAAAATGTTTTAAAGGTACCTCAATAATAATTACGCCTGTTTTATTGTTATTAATTGTCTGTCATTGTTTTTCTTTTCTTTTTTGTTTTTATTTCCTTTTTTGTTTTTCTTTTCTTTTTTGCTATGAAATTATAATCACAATTTAGACGCAAACTGGTGTGCATGGCGTATCCGCCGAGTCAAGTGAGTTCAATAAAGAAGTGGAATTCGTATCGGTGGAGCAAAAAATTGAGGTATATAATTTTTATGTAAATGATTTTAAATTATTGTAATATTTTAGATGTTTTATTTAATTTTCAACTTTGCAATAACTCTCATTTGACACAATAGAACGGAGTGTTTTATGCACAAATTTTGATTAATTTTAGAAAAATTTTAATATTTCCTTTTTAAATATCAAACCGTGGAAATTGTTATTTATTTTATACAAAAAAATTTTCTGACAATTCCTGAAATTGCATAAAACACTCCGTTTTACTTGTGCTGACGTGCGGTTGGTTAAATTAAAGTTAAAAGTAATAATAATTAAACTCAACGAGATCACTGAGCGATTGATCAGCACCAATACCTGATGTTGTTATACCCAAGCAAAAAAAAAAAGAAAAGAGAATAAGAATTTTATGTAAACTGTGCAATTTGCAAACAATCATTTTTTAATTCAAAATTTAATTAACACCATCCGACCAAATAAACTGAACTCTTAATTTGCCCGTAAAAGTATAGAATTCGAAACAAATCAAAATTGTACAGGGCGTGCTAGCACTATCTAAATAAGTGATATTTTAAAAGTTGTAAACGTAATTTATTTGTCTATTATATTAATATATGTTAAATAGTGTAGCCATCAATGCACTGATTTTAACCACTAATTTAATTGAAAAACTTATGTTTTCTGTGGCTTAACGCATACACACGACCCATTCAAAGTGATTGAAATATCGACTTTTTGTTTAACATTAAAAGATGAAGCAATAGCATGAAAAGTTCGTAATTTTTTGTAATTGGCAAACAAAAGACTTTAATATTCAGCTATTTTTGATTCAATATCCCAAAAATGAAAAATTACATCTACTTTTATATACATATGAAATAAAAAATCGAAGTGAATTGACTTTGACTCCGTTTGTCGTCGGAATTTTCATCCAACGGCTTATGTGCATGCGCATAAGCGTTGAAAAGGTAAGATTATAACTGATGAAATTCTGCCGGATTTGGTGTGAGACGTATAACAACGTTTGCGTAGCGATTGCTGGTAAGTTACCTCTACACAAATTTTTGTTTAACTTTAAATTTAGTAAAGATATAGAATCAATAATTAAATAGTTCAATCGAAATGTAAACGTAATATTTAAGCGTTTAAAAGTAAAAAAAGAAATGTGAAATTTGCTCAAAATAAGTACGTAAATCATATATATAAAAACGATGAAGCACACGCGCGTAAAAAGTATACGATAAAACACACGTCAACACGACTCTATGCCACGCCCTACAGCCAAACATAAGAGGCTTGCCTATTGAAGTAACAGTTTTCTTATATAAACTATTTATTTCAACTGCGTAAAAGAGAACATGTCATCAACATCAACATTAACAAACACCACCAACCACAATATTTAACAACTCATAAAGAAAAAAATCGAATCCCCTTACTAACATACAACTAAAAACACATACATTAAATAATAACCATATTCCAAGTAACCTATTCGATTCCGATCAATAGTTCCAACTTATCCTTTTCCCTACACTCATTTCTTTTCACTACCCACACACTTCCCTCGTCGCTTATATACTCATTTTAGTTTTTTTTAGTTCTTTTTTTTTTTTGCAAAAATATATGTCTTGACTTTGCGCTCCTACTTCCACATCATAGGTTATCAATTTGGATGGCAACGATTCACGCAGCCCATCTCCAACACACGATCGTGATCGCTACAAGTCTTCTCGTCGTCGCAGCAGCCGTAGCCGTAGTCGTTCACGTTCGCGCGACCGTGGTCGTCGTCGGCGTTCACGTTCCCGATCACGCAGTCGTTCACCACGCGGTTCATATCGACGTCGCACATCGCGTGATCGTGATCGTGATCGCAGCGAGCGCAGCATAAGGGATAAGGAAAAGGAACGTGAACACGAACGTGAGCGTCGCAGGAAAGGTCTACCGGATATCAGGAAGGAACATTTAAGTGGTAAATTTGAAATAATTAAAAAAGTTAACTTTGAAATTGAAATTACATTTATCTCTTATTTTCTTTCAGTAGCAAACTTTTTATTTTCAGCGTTTTCCCACATTGTTGCGGCTATTTGTAATCCTATAATGCAGTCGAATCGTAAAAATACCTCATAACTTACGTTGCACGAAATTCAATCGTACCGGTGAAACTGCTCTTATTCTCAAATTAGTTTTCATTTCGAATGTGTTCGCATATTCAACGGTCAAGTCCACGCCTTACTCAAGTTCGCTCATATTCCTTGGTCGCACAACTGGATTTTGATGTGGGACTTGTTTAAAAGTCGACAAAAATTGCTTTTGTCCTTCTGAACATTCCAAAAATATGTTGAGACTTCAAGTTTACTATTTTTTTTGTGCGTATAACAACCGCATCCACCTTCAACGTGAACGTCATGATTGGCACGATCGTGTTTTTTTAAAAAGCTCTGCCTTTAAATTTACTATATTTACTAAATTTGGTGCAACGGTTTTGATATTGTAAAGTCATGATCAGGGCTTTTCGGTTCCATAAGATCTTCAAACATGGCTAGGCAAAGACATTTTAAACAATCTAAAGTTTGAAACATGAATATTCTCTAGTCCTCCACGTTGTACTTATCAAAACAGCTTTGTAACAATTACTAATGATAGCATTTTTTTTTTACTTTCAGCTCTTTTTTGGCATCTCTGTTGTTGGCTGACGTGTGTTTTGTGTGTTTAAAAAGCAAAAACAAAAACAAACAAAAAAAGAAGTGTTATATTAGCTTCACCTAAGTGTTTTGTGTATTTTTTGAGCAAATTTCACAAATCGACGTTTAAAAACTCTAAAGTAAACGAAAGAATTAATAGAAAAGTAAAATGGTGAAATTTCGAAGTTTCGAAGTTTTTTCTTAAAAAACTGAAAAACAATTATGTTTATAAAAACATAAAATTAATGTTTATTGTAGAGAAATAAGTTAACAGTGATGAGTCGATTGTTATATTTATCGATAACTATTATAATAATGGCATATCAGTGAAGGATTTATAACATTTTTACATTGAAACTTGACCGCTGGCCACATTATTATCTATTATCACTTAAGATACAGTTGAAATCATAATAGTTCGAATAGTACATTAGGAAATGAATGTAAAAAGTATCAATCCAAAATAAGCAGTAATTTATGTTCAATGTAGATTAAATTTTGTAAGATTTTTGAGGCTTTTTTTTTTCAAATTTAAATTAAGCGATATCCATTATTATTATTAAATTATTTGATACAATCGCTCAAGCGTCCTGCAGCTGTCGCTATAACTGCATCATGCACAAAATTTATTTGGAGGAATATATATTATTTGACTAGATTGCCCTGTAAATTTCACATAAGTATTTTCATTTATTATTTCACTAAATATGCTATACTTACCTTTGCGCATATAATTACAGCCTAAAGCTTTACTAGAATTTTGCCAAGGTTCCCAGTAACGGTAACCGTCTTGTTATCCAGCTAATAGAGAATCCTAAACCATATAAATTTCTGATAATTTTTGTTAGCAGGTTTTCAAATGCACAGTTTCGTAGGTAATTGCCGTTAGAAAAAACTGGTCGAAATTTTTTATCTCAACCTTAGCTCTAACCCACAATCATCGAGTCAATTTCTTATTGTAATTTTAAGCGAGTAAAATATTTTCGCACAGCTAAATCTAAATTTTAAATAGACAATTTAAAAAATATTAACTTCAAAATTTGGACATAATAGCTTTCCTGTTGTTGTTTTTTTTTTTTTTGAATATTGCAATTAATTAAACAAAAAAATTACTATAAAACTCGCAAAAATACAAACGCACGTCAGCAACAATAAGTTCGTCCATTTAGTTTTGCATTTAAATATATCATGATAATATAAAAATGTTAGTTAGTTCTCTTACTAACGGTTATTTTTAATTTTTTTTTTTTATATATATTTATAGTTTGCAGTACCACACTTTGGGTGGGACATCTCTCAAAACTTGTTTATCAAGAAGAATTATCCGATACTTTCGGCGCCTATGGCGATATCGTAAGCATTGATTTGATTGTGCCACGAGGTTGTGCATTTATAGTGATGCATAGGCGTCAGGATGCTCATAAGGCCATGCAAAATCTGAAGAATCACAAGTTGCAAGGACGTGCTATCACTATCTCATGGGCTGCTGGCAAGGGCGTGAAAAGCAAAGAATGGAAGGACTTTTGGGACCTAGAATTAGGTGTCACCTATATTCCTTGGACTAAATTGGATGGCGATACCGATTTTGATGCATTAGAAGAGGGTGGCATGTTCGATGAAGATTCCATGCCCGGCTGGGTAAAGGATAAAATTAATCACATGAAAAGTCTGAAAGAGAAAGTTTCAGACAATACCGCCAATATGCCACCTGGTGCGCCTCCAGCTCAGGCAACGGGAAATGCTGGTTTATTATTTGGCATCGATACTACACAACCACCACCCGGGCCACCACCTACTAGTGGTCCACCACCAAAAATGCCTATGGTAGCCGTTCAATTCCCAATGGCTCCTCCAATGGGTGGTCCGCCACGTATGCTCGGTCCCATGGGACCGATGCCATTATCAGGCATTCCTATGCCACCAAATATGGTGCCCGGCATGCCTCCGCCACATCCCATGATGATGCAAACTGGTATAATGCCGCCAGCTTTTCCACCTATACCTGGACAGGTTGGTGGTGGTAGTGCACCACCACCGGGCATGGGACCACCAATGGGAATGCCACCACCTGGTCAATATCCACCGCCAGCGTCAATGTCATCCGGTGTACCACCGCCAGCCGTTGGCAACGCATCGTCCAGCGATGATCAAATGGATATTGAAATGGATGAGGAAGATGGCCCGAGTTCTGCCAATATACCACCACCAGTTAATGCACCGGCGATGAATTTCAATCAGCCACCACCAATGTTTGGTGGACCAGGTGGTGGACCTAGTGCCGAAAATAGCGCAGGTGATATATTCAGTCGCGATCGAGTTCGGGAGCGTGGCGGTGCAAGTGGTACCAGTCGTTGGGGTGGCCGAGGTGGCGCCAACGACGAAGTGGAATTAATAGAAGCCGCAAAAAGATGGCGAGAAAACGGTGGACAGTCAAATTTCAATGAGGCAGCCGTTATGGGTGGACCGCCCAATTTTAGCGATGGTAGTATGGGAGGACCACCGAATTTCAACGAGAGTGGTATGACTGGTGTACCACCTAATTTCAACGAAGGTGGCATGGTTGGTGGACCAACTAATTTCGGTGAGGGTATTAGAGGCGGCCGTGGTGGTGGACCGATGAATATGCCCCCGCATGATATTAATAATCCACAACAACGTCCTGATTTTATGAATGGTAAATTGCATAGGAAAGATTGAAAAATAACAAATCAATAACTGTATTGAAAATTTTTGCTTTGCAGACTTTGATGGTCGTGGTGGACCACGCGGCGGTGCGGGTGGACCGCCACCACGTGGCGGCAGTCATAATGGCGATTTCTATCCCAACATGCAGAATCGTTTCAATCAACCGACAAGTCTCATGCAAATGCGTATACCTCCACCGAACGCTTTCAATCAGCGCATGGGAGGACCCGGTGGAGGACCAATGTTTATGCGTGGCGGACACGGAGGACCGGGTGGTGGTCCTGGACAAGGACAAGGCCCGGGTAGACAAGGTTTGTATTTAATAAAAAACGCCATTGAAACAGCAAAAATTAGATTGCATTTTTATTAACGAGATAAAATGTTTTCAGGTTTCTATAATCCCCGCAATCCATTTGACCGTGAAATGCCTGTTCGTGGCGGTCGAGGTGGTCGTGGAGGCCGTGGTGGTGGTCGCGGTGGCAGCGGCATTGGTGGTCATGGTGCGCCAGGTAATTGGAGCGATGAGGAGGGCGAGGATGGTAATGCGTTTAAGCGACGTGGTGGTGCTGGAGCAAGTGGGTCGGCTGGCGGTAGTGGCAATCGTTTCCGTGATCGTGACACGCCCGAAGATTGGCATGGACGCGGCGGACCTGGTGGCAACCGACGAGGTGGCCCCGGTAGCAGTCGAGATCGTTCCGAACGTAGCGATCATCGTGACAATGAACGAGGTGATCGTGAACGAGGTAGCAACCGACGCAGCTCACGCGATGCAGCACGTGAAGGATCGAACGCTCCAAACTCAAAATCAAGTGCTAAACGTGAAGATACTGAAGCGGATTGGGATCTGGAGTTGGAGGAATACAAACCAGATGGTACATCGACAGCAGCGGCTAAAACAACGCCAACGCCAAAGCCAGAAAACCCCACAACAGCAAAAGATGCCGAAAGCAGTAGAACAGCGAGAGACAAAGAGGAAAATGTAGAGACTACTACTAAAACGCATACCGAGGATATGCAAAAGAGCGAACAACCCGCCACAACAAAAGCGGCGGATGAGGCAATAGTGCCGGAAACGAAAGAAGAAAAATTGCCAGTACAACCAGAAAAACAAACGGAACAAAAAGAGCCAAGTGAGAAACCGGAATTACAACCAGTAAAAGAAACACCTGAACCGGCAAAACCAGAACCATCTGCGCCAGCTGTCGAAACCGTAACGGAACCTACTGTACCAGCCGCGCAAGAAACATCAACTGCCGTTGACGTACCGCCGCCAGTCGCCACAGAAGAAGAAAAGCCAAGCGAATGAACCGAACTTTGAAGAAGATATGCTTTGAGTGAATAGAGAACCAACTCAACTCACACAAATATTAAATATTAGCAAAGCAATTTATAATTTTTATTTTGTTAAACAAAAATCTATAGAAAGTTACCTAAGAATAGACAAAAACCACATTTTGCTTAATTCGTAAAATATGAGTAACATGATTAATTTAATTATAATTTCCACTACTTTGAAGCTAGTTCTTCAATAAGCAAAAAAAAAAGAGATTTACATTATTAAATTTAATATTTGACGAAGACACACGCTAGGGAATTAATTGAGTTTTAAGAAATGCGCATATTAATGAGAATTGCATTCATGATTCCAGAGAGAAAAGCGAATATAATGCGATAGAGGCAAACAGCAACAGCTAATATGTGTTAAATATTTTACTATTTTATTTTACTGATAGTATTCCGAAAGAAGAGAGAAGAAAATATATCACAAAACCAACTAAGAAGACACTTAAAATTCCATATGTACTATAGCCAAGTTAATACAATAGTGATTTTTATTCAAACTGTGAAAATCTCCACAAGCGGGCTATACTGTTAATTGTGTTAAAAATAGAACATTTTCACAGCTTCAAAACTTAGCTTACTACCAACAAGGTTGCAAAATACATTTAGTTCACATACGTTTCGAGTCGAAAACAACATTAAAGATATATCAAGGGATTAACTAACTTGCTGAGCGGAACATGTTTGAAATGGTTGTCCCCAAGATGAGCCAACAATCAAACAAATCACTAACGATTAAGGTGATTTGTTACTGAGATTCATAAGAAATTTAAGTTTTGAATGTCATTTAAAAGTCACATATGAATTCATACAAGAATATGAATAAAATTAAGATTAGTATATAATCCATTTAGATTACTGCAAAATATCGTATATATATATATATGTAATACGAATATCATTTGAAGAAATAAATATAAAAATTGAAATGTTAGTTTTCATATAATTCGGTGATCAAAAAAAAAATATGGTAAGATATTACGAACTCTCGTTCATTTAAATTTTACATATTAAGGAATAATGCATAATATATTGATTTACACATCGTAGTCAAGGTTTATGGTTACATACGAATTTTAGTAATATATATTGCAGTTGGTAACAGGAATTAACTTATAAAAAATTTCGTTGAAAACATATATTTTTATAATATATAGATAAATTGTGAAGTAAATATCTTAACAAAAATCTTCATTGATTATGTCTGTATTAACCGCTAAACCACGTTCCTTCAGTGCTTTCGATATAAGTCGATGTTTCTCTTGTCTTTGTTCTTGTTCTCTACGTTGTGCATCTAGTATTTCATCGACTGATATCTCTTTCAATGGCAATTTGCACTCTTTTTCACGATCCTGCAATATTGTATACATTTAGCATTCCATCAAAGAAAAATTTTCAAGTCATGACTTACAATTTCTCCCAGCAATACAACATTTTCTCCACGTATGATAAAAACACCGCGCGGTATATCGCCATACTCATTGCCTACATGTATACGTTCGATGGTTCGGTGCAGCACTAAATTCGCAAATTGATCCACTGAACGTAAGTAACCAATGAGCGTGCGTCCATCACGCAACAATACCATCAGCTTTTCTATACAATAGAAATAAGTTATTGATATTTTAAATTAGTAGACTTAATTTGGATAGCACCAGCAAAACTTACTGTCCACTTCTTCGAGCAGATGCGCTGTACCGGCAAGGGGGTTTAGGTCGTCCATTTTGCTCTATCGCATGTATTGTTTATAATATTCCTTTTCTTAATACTTCAATATTTCCAACACATTCATTAACGACAACACATTTAATATTACAAACTAAAAAATAAAATGTTTGCAGAATGAGAGAATACAGATATCTACTAAAGTGCATCGTAAAACCTAGTCCGAAAACGTCTATACAACGCATTGTACGAACCTACCAAATAACCAAACACATACGCAGCGGAAGGCTTTTAGAATGAAAGAATTTACGAAAAGAATGAAATAGAATGAGGGAGAAAAGAGGCAAAAAATTAAGCACTTTATTAGGTTTGCCTCAAATACTCTAAATGCCGCAAAAAAGGCACATTTCTGCCATAATGTGTTGCCATGTTGTGCTTAACAATTTACTAGTTTGTTTTTGATTAATTTTCAATTTTTTTATATTATTAAAATTCATAAAGATTAAATTAACCGAGTACTTATTAAATTTCGATTTATTATATAGAAAAATTATCAAAATTTTCCTATTTTATCAAAATATTTACCCAACATTTGGCTAACGGCTTGCAAATACTATGTATTATGCATTGTAAGTATAAGAAGCCTTTAAAATTTTCAAACTGTATTAAATTTAAGCTTTCTTAATATTTTCCCTTAAAAATACACTTTCATAATTTCCATTTCACTTTCATAAAAAATTCTTCTTAAGTTCTTCTTCTTCTTCTTTAGCGTAAAATTTTCGTCATGTGATCTCAGAGGTGTGAAAATATTGACAACCATATGATTCTTCTGTTACTTGTTTGCTTATGCAATAATGCAATGCTAAAGTGTGTAATTAAAGTAATTTTGTTGTTATTGTTTGAGGCCAGTGTTGGCAACCAAAGAAATAATACACAGTTGACTAGACATAATCTTTTTCATTGTATGCTTTTAAGCATTATATTGACAAACAAAGAAGTGAGTGCAATTTGTTTTATATACTTATATAGACTTATATAGACTTATTATAGACTTATGTCAAAGCGCCGCATACAGAGGAGACAGAAATAGTGTATCAAACAAATTAAATTTTTATATAAGTTATAAGTTCTTCAAATGCATAAATACGGCTGGAATTAATTGAAGATCCACCAAAGTATCATTTTGAGGGAAATTGCCTCGGGCTGGCAAGTTTCTTTTGTAACAAAGCAATGTGTAACAAGGCAATGAAATGACATATGGTTGGTAAAAGAAAGCAATTGTTGAGACGAGTAAGTAAGTAAGTTATCCGATGCAAGTGCGTATTTTTCTGATTTTGTCATCGGTTTAGAATCGAATCAGTTCAATAAGAATCGAAATCACATAAATTACTTTACTAATTTTTTACGAATTTATTCACATAAAAATCAGGAAACGTTCCAATATTCGGTTTTTTATATAAATAAAATAGTTATTGCTAAGAAGGCGTGACGGAAATACTGTGAATCGAAACGAAAAACGACGCAATCAGAACGCGGTCGTGAAATCAAACACAATATTTGTGTATGAAAGTAATATAAAATATATAGATATTGAAATAAACTTTTGGATTGTGAAATTTCTATTATTCTGCTTTAATATTTCTTGTATATCTAAATGATAGCAGATATACTGAAATTCTCAGTTCTTCGGTTTTGTTCATGCTTTTGTTGTACGCTGAAGGCCCTGCTGGTAGGCAGGTCTTGCTAATCAAATGAAAATTTCGCTGTAGTTGTGTAATGCGGCCACTGCCAATCGACCACGCTACCCCGCCTCAGTGTCGATTACTTAGTAAAACTTGTGTCAGCGAGAATTCGGTGCTGATGAAGCATAACCGAAGCATATATAAATTGTTACAAATACAATAAACAACAACAAATAGTAAAAACCAAAAGACATTTGAATTTGAATTAATTTAAGAGAACAAAAAGAAAACTTCAAAATTTTACTTCCAAGTTTTTGAAAAAATCGCAAATTGCCAGCGGAAAATAGTAAAGAGCAATAGAAAGCAAATAAAAATGCGCAATCTGCAAATACGGAGTAATCTTCCATAACTGAAAACCTTTCAATTGCAGAAAAGAAATCAAAGAATTTCGCTTTAAGATATTAGAAATTATTTGTCCTAATTTTGAAGTTTTTAATTTTTCAATTGTGAAAATTTGTGATTATAATAGAAAATACGCGAATCGTTTAAAAAAAAAAACGACTATTTCGAAAAGAAACAGCACTATTAACTGTAATAATTATAATATCAATTATTCAGGAACATAACAGGCTGCAATAACAATTATAAAGCTGGCAAAAAAGAAAAATCGACAGTATATAAGAAATTGTAAACATAAACGTGTGGATAAAAGGGCAAACAAATAAGGACAACGACAATAACAAGAATGAACACATTCGTACGTCATCAGCCGAAAATCCTGCGTGGCGGGCCAACCTGGATGACATTCAGCAATAGAAATGGAAATAGAAAGTGTGAGTAAAGGAATAAATAAATACAAGTAAATAAATAACAACAAAATACAATTTTCACGAAAAACTTTCCATTCTCTACCTTTTTGTACATTGGAACTGTTTAAGGCTTTATTTTTATTCTCAATTACCTCATTCCACGCAGCTTTTTTTTCACATACGTTTGCGTCGAAGCACTGCGCAGCGCGCGATTAGAGCATCAGCTGATTGTCATGTACATCAGCTATGTACAAAGTCCGAAAATAATACATACGAATGACGAATGGTGTAATGACAGAAGTTCCAATATGCCTTTTTGTGTGCATATATATATAGATAACGAGTTTAAATGCATGGTGATAAGCGACATCAATTGTTTTTAGTTTCAAAACATATTGGTGCACATGTGTGTACATATGTATATCTTCTAACGTATCTTTTTAAATTACATTTCGAAAGTTTCTTACCTCTAATCTTGAGGAGCTTTATTGCAGATGCTAAATGAGATATTATATTTATGGTAATATTTATATGCATGTGTTGTATTTATATGCATATGTATACATTTATATATTTTAAGTATTTGTTTTTCACTCTATTCACTCTATTTTCCAAAATTTAGCTTCTAGTAGCTACAAATTTGCCGGCTAACGAGATTTTTTCACTAATGCGATAGCGGCGCATTTCTAACGGACTTTATGTGACTTCTACATATGTATGTACAAATACAATGTATAAAGTTGTTTGCTAGCATGTTATAACTTTTTTCGTATCTGTATTTATAAGTTGACATTAACTTTTTCTGTGTTTTTTCTTGTGTTTATATACTCAATGTTAATTACACTTCTTCTTTTAAATAATTTAATGTAAATATTTATAATCAGTACTTTATCCATCTCCCTTTAGTAAATATTTCATTTTACTTTTCTTTTTAAAAATATACATACACATATGTATATGTAAGTATACTTGCATTTATATACTTTTACTTAAAAATTTTTTTTTATAGTTCGTGTAAAAGAAATTCTTACCTTCAATCGGTTCAAGAACGCTTATTTGTATTTAAGTTGACTTGTTGCCAAGAAAATGTCAAGTAGTGGGGAAAGAACAAATGCAAATCTTCTGTTTATTAGACGTGTGAAAGTGGCGGCACATATTTTGTATATACTTACGTATGCATGTATGTATATAGCCTTGTATGATGCCTACGCTTAAATAATAGTCCATAAACAAATAGAAAATTTCCATAACCAAATATGCAGTAAAAATGTGTATAATTAAATGCGAAGATTAAGAGGCAAATAGAATTTTTCCTACTCTGTTTCGTTTTTACATTAGTGGTATATCTTAAAAATTACATAATTTTTTCATTCGTTTATTGATACTTGGTAGGAGTAAGACAGCGAGAAAAAAATGTTTTTATTTTAGCTAATTAACATTTATTCAAGTGTTTTAAATTTTTTTTTTCACTTTTACTACTACGAAATGTAATGCGTACTCATGCCCTGTTCAATGTTACAATCAATATGAACATTTTTAACTCTACTGCTTATTAATAAGTCAACTAATAGTATTTTATGATTACAATGTAATGATAATATACGGCTGCTCGATGTTTAAACTCATATTTTTTTTACGCTAAGCACGTGAAAATTTTTAATGCATTTTACATTTGCCTTCTTTTTTCTTAACATTTAATATAAACTCTTAGTAAAAGTTTAAAGCTTTTTTGCTCATATTTCTGTTTTATATGAAAAAAACATAATCTTAAATTGTTGACTAATTTTTAAACAAAAGAATGTTAAATGTTGAATAATGAATAAGGAAATTGTTTTTGTACTAAAAAAATATAATTTATACTGAGTAATTATACAGTGTCTTTTCTTTGATGTATACAATGATGATGAAAATTTTGAACTCTTTAAAATTAATTACTTAAATTTGTCACACAAAAAACATTAAATATTAATGAGATGAAATTATTGCGGTGCCATTTTGTGCACGTTTGCATTTCGTGTGAATTTTTAAAATAAATGCATATGTATGTATGTATATATGTGTGTATGTGTGTGTATGTATGTATGTGTGCATGTGTGTATGTATGTATGTATGTATATATGTAATCAATGTAGTACATTAATCTATGAAAAAAGAAAATTTTGTTGACCACACAACAGCTGTTGAAAGCGGCGCGTCCATTGACATTCGCGAGAGAAATACGTAGCAAATGTATTGTAGACATAACTGTGGAGAAGGGGTCAGTTGGCTATGGTGCTATTTATTAGTTTGGTATAGCGGTCGGTAAACGTAGACTAACTGGCGCCAATAATAGCATACCATACCAACGATAATGCATGCATACACATTTGCACATACAAATGTATATAGCACTCGTAGCATGATTTTGTAGTAACATGTTGCAAGGGCGGTTATATTATACTCTACTAATATCACAATGATAAACTCTAGGCGAACTTAGTGGCTTATATGTTTAAACTTTGATTTTTGTTCAATTAAAAAATTTTTAGAATAAAAAAAATTATAAATTGCCTATAATTTCTTGCATGCAAATGTAAAGTGCAGGTTTCATTACGTATACCTGAATACTCTGTAAAGATCCAATTCTGTTTAACCTGGAAATGAAGTGGAAACGTACTGTCGACTCTATTATTTATTTATTTTATTTATTATGCGATTTTTATTTATATATGAGTAATTAATCAACTAGCTCCACTCATCACACTTATAATATATGCAAACCATATCTAATTCAATACGAAATATTTAATATTCGTTCATGCGTCACCTTCACTCAACTGTTAAAAATCCTTATATAATATACACTCGGTAGAAAAAGTCTGCGTACACACACGCTTATGTCTTATTTTCTTTTGTTAAAAAATAACTTTTATATGAGATTTTAGAGAACAATCACATTATGTGCTTTATTGCAAGTCTATTGCATAATCATATAGCATTTAAAGCAATTAAAATTAGACAATATTGTTTTAACGATAAATTTACAAAAAATACTCTTTTGGCAGCGCAGAAAAAGTCTGCGTACAAGTACTAAAATGGGAATTCCCCGCGTAATAACCAATTGCGAAAGTGTCGGGAAGCTATAAATTTACTTTTTTTTTTCGTAAAAACAGCAATTTTAAAAGATTTTTGTATCATTCAAATCGTTTTTAATATAATAATATGCAATGTCGGCCAAAGAAAAAGATATAAGCCCTTCTGAAAGGGAAATTATGGTTAAACTCTTCGAAGAAGGAAAAACTTACCGTGAAATCGGTCGGATTGTGGTAAGAACACATTCTTCCATACAAACAGTGATTGTTAATTACAGAGATACCAACCAGCGTTTTTGTATCTCGTCTCCGCGTAAAAGCAAAGTGTGAAGCAAAGTCCTCGACTTGCAATCGAAATCGCTCAAAAATATTAAGCAAATTTTTAAAAAGACCGTCTGCACTAACACCGTCCGCAAAATTTCGAAAAAGCTGGGTATTAAAGTCAAGTCGCACGCAAGAAGCCTTTCATATCGCTAGTCAATAGACAAAAGCGTATTGTTTTCACGAAGGAGCGCTTAAATAAACCCCGAGAGTTTTGGCAGAAGGTTATAATTTCCGATGAGAGCAAGTTTTGCGTCTTTGGAATCGAGGGGCGCGAGATTGTATGGCGAAAAACAGGAACGGCACTCCGTAAGAAAAACTTGGTGCCTACTGTGAAGCATGGTGGTGGTGGAACAATGATATGGGGGTGCATGGCTACTAATGGTGTGGACCGATTGGAATTTATAGAGTCCACCATGGACAAATATGCATACATTAATAACTTGAAAAGAAATTTGTAGCAAAGCACGGAAGAATTGGTTCTAAGAAGTGACTACTTTTTTCAACAAGATAACGACCCGAAGCATACAGCAGACATCGTTAAGCTTTGGTTACTCTATAACGTTCCCAAGCAGCTGCGAACACCACCACAATCGCCAGATTTGAATCCTATAGAACACCTATGGCATTCACTTGAACGGAAAACACGCCAACGTACAATTACCTCAAAGGCTGTGCTCAAGGATGTGTTGCAGGAGGAATGGGCCCAAATCCCTTCAACAGAAACCACTAAGCTTGTGGATTCCATGCCAAAGCGTCTAGCGGAAGTTTTAAAACGTAGGCGATATCTGACGTCCGACTAAATTTTAAAGAATTTTCGGAATTTGGAAGAGGAATGTCTTTGTTCGACTTAAGTATCTTATACGCAGACTTTTTTTTAATGGATTTTCTAGTCGTTTGTATGTTTTGTTTTGTTTATATGTTATTTTTAGAAAAGTATCACTTTATTTTCATAAAACTACAAATATAATATCCTTTAGTGTATATAAAATAGATTGGATTTTATAAAAAAGTATATAAAAGCCTTTTTTCAAAAGCCTTTCTTTTTGTTAGTACCTTGTACGCAGACTTTTTCTGCCTAGTGTATTTGTTTTGATATGGAAATACTTTAAGCCATTTGCATGCATTTACTTAACAGTATGTGTTAATTGCTGATAATTCATTAAATTGTTAAATATTGGAAAAAGTATTAGATATTTGTGTGTTTGTATGAATTAGAGGTTGCAATGGCAAAGGCCAAAATAAGTCACCACCATTTCCTCACCATTTTGAGCTGCTATCAGCTTGTATTTTGCGATATTATTGTTAAGATTATTATAATTGTTGTTATTGATTTTATCGCTTTTTACTTCACCTCACTTTATTGACTAAGAAGTATTATCGTTGGCATGCAATATTTAGATTATATATTTTGGATTAAGGTTTTAAGCCATTATTAAACCACACATGATGCGTTTTGAAATCACTTGCAAAAACAACAGTGCTGAAAATATGGGACTTATTAATGTAAGTTTTCCATATAAATTAGAAAGTATTAGAAAATTATTTTTATTTTTGGAATATTACAATTTAGTTCCTCCCCACTGAAAATCCCCATTTTCATTGAGATTAAGTGTAAGAAACTGAGGCTCTGATTCTGATGATCTCTGATGATCTTTTTATGATCTGATGATCTGATTCCCCATATAACTGGGAACCATGGTGTTTTCATGATTTTGTTATCGCTTTAAAAAAAAAACATTTGCAAAAGAATTTAAAAAGCATGCTGAGACAGCGAGAGGGTAATTCAGTAAACCTCCAGTATATTCAGTAAGGATTTAATGGGTTTTTAGAAGTACAAACCAATTCAATAACAGATTAGCGAAGCACATTATATCTTATCTATTTATATATAGATCTATATCAATAAATTAGTCCATATATATCAGCCGAAGTAGCTGATTAATTTCCATTGTAGCAACTCTTCCTTTTCTAGCAACTTTTCACAATTCTTTTGCAGACTCCACACCGCAATATTTACCCCGCTACGCGTTTCGACGACTCAATGGCAGTTCGGCAAGTTCAAGTTTATGGACCGGTGGCAGTTGTACCGGTGCACAAGTTGGTATGCAGTCAATGTTGCTGTCCCGTTGGAATGATATCCGTGTATCCAGTTATCACACTGAGAATAGTGGCTTAAATTATACAACGCGAAAATTCCATTTATCGCGTCGTTTAGGTGAAAATGCTTCGTCAAAAGTTGAAGTGACTGTCAAAACGATGAAGGAAAAACAAAAGGAAAAGGTCGAAGAGATCATAAAGGAAGCAAGCGCACCGGCAGTCACTAAAGCCGCCCGCGAAACGGTGGAGCCTGGAAAAGCAGTTGCTGCAGAACCACCAAAGGCTGCTGTGGTCGCTAAAAAGCCGTTGGGCACACGCATCTGGGAAGAATTAGTGCATTATTATCATGGATTCCGGCTGCTTGTTATCGATATAAATATTTCACGTAAACTACTGTGGCGCATACTTAATGGAAAGACGCTTACGCGTCGCGAGAATAAATTACTTTTGCGTACCACCTCTGATCTGTTCCGCCTGATACCCTTTTCGGTGTTCCTAATCGTGCCGTTCATGGAATTGCTCTTGCCGTTCTTTATACGTTTCTTTCCGGGCATGTTGCCGTCCACGTTCCAGACAGCCAAGGATCGCGAAGACAAACTGAAACAATCGCTGCAAGTACGCCTCGAGATGGCGAAATTCCTACAAAAAACGCTAGACGAAATGGCAGTACAGCATAAGGATCACAGAAGTGAAGATGCCAAACAATTTGCAGAATTCTTCGAAAAGATAAAGGATCCAAAAGAGCACGTAACAATGGAGGAGATCATCAAATTCGCTAAACGCTTCGAGGACGAGGTCACATTGGATTCATTGTCACGCGAGCAATTGGCCGCTTTGTGCCGCGTGCTCGAGCTTAACACTATGGGCACCAGCAATTTACTGCGCTTTCAATTGCGCCTCAAATTGCGTTCGCTCGCCGCTGATGATCGTGCAATTGCGCGCGAAGGTGTCGACGCATTGGATCTATTTGAATTGCAGCAGGCTTGTAAGGCGCGCGGCATGCGTGCCTATGGGTTAACATCAGAAAAGTTGCGTTCACAGCTGCAGGAGTGGATTGACCTATCGCTAAATGAAAAGGTACCACCGACGCTACTCTTATTATCACGTGCGCTACTGATTTCCGACGAAACTGCGACGACGCATAAATTGGTCGAGACACTTCGTGTACTGCCTGAAGCAGTTGCCACAAAGACGAAGGAGAAGATTGGCGAAAGCGAAGGAAAGATTGATAACAAAACAAAGATTGAAGTGCTTAAAGAAGAAGAACGTAAAATTAAAGAGGAGCGTGAGGAAGAACGCGAAGCTGAAAAGGCCAAATTGGAAGAGGAGAAAGCAAAGGAAAACGAAGAATTGCTCAACAAAGTATCATATTTACATGCTAACGCTTCGTCTATCACTGAAGAACGAAAGAAAGCTGAAGCAAGCAATAACATATCCTCAAAAGACGTGGAATTACTGTCCGATGCACTAAAATCATTGTCTACGGATAAGAAGATGATGGTTGAGAAAGAGACACTGAAAGATCTCAAAGAGGAACTTGAAGATTACAAAGAAGATGTGGAAGAACTGCATGAAGTGCGCAATGTGGTGAAGGAGCCAGTGCACGAGAGCCGTGCAGCGAAATTGCTCTTCAAGAAGGTGAATAGCATGATAGGACACTTGGATAAGGTATTAGTGGATTTAGAGAAGAAGCGCGAAAGTAAACAAAAGAAAATTAAAGTGAGCAGCAAGGAAGTTTTGGCTGGACCGTTGCAAAGTCAAGAAATCACACAGGATGAGGATACTGTGCACATCGAAGAGCTTATGAATACTATAAAGAAGGTATGTGAATGAACCCAACATATTCAAAGTTAATGTTTTCATCAAATTTTAATTTTATACCCTTTATTCTGCTGCAATCTTCTTTAAACACAGCTGCAAAAGACTTCCGATGAGACGCGTTTGAAGCAAATCGAAAAAGTGCTAAGCAAAATCGACGCCGACAAAGATGGCTTGATCACCGTGGATGAAGTGCTGAATGTGAGTAACTAATATAAATTTTTAATGTTATTATTATGCTTATTTACTGGTTTATTTATGCTGCTTTCATAGGTCGTTGAAGCGATAAGTCGTGAAAACGTCAACTTGTCGGATAAGCAAATCGAAGAATTGGTGACATTGCTCGACAAAGAGAACATCATAGAGGCGGAGGAGCGTTTAGAAAAGGCCATTGCGAAAAGTATTAAATTGGCAGAAAAACAAATTAAAGATCAACAAAAACAGGTGGAAGAACAGAAGACATCAGATGTACTGAAAGATAATGCGCCAGAGCTGAAGGATAATGCCAAGGACTTGAGTGCGGATGGACAAACGAAGGTTATAAAAACGGAGGTAAGAAACAGAAAAGCGTTTGCAATATTAATAAATTAGATGATATTGCAACATGGAATAAGTACCTTAAAAATTTACGTATTTACTGTTGCTGTAACAGTTATCTAAACGCTGTTTAGCGGAATGATGGGCTAATTAACATCGGTGTGAGGCCGCAAATAATTGTTAATGTTATTTTATAGGACACATTTTCGTATACTCAACTTGTAATTGTTAAATTTTTCCAATCTACAAATATCTTCCATGATTATTTTCAGGTAAGCAACGAAAAGAATCCACTATTGGAGGCTGCAGAAAAACAAAAGGAGAAGATACTCCCAAAAAATGATATATCCGCGCAAATACCACAACAACCGCTAACCGCACCACCACCGCCAGCAGCCGCGACCCAAGTGAATCCAAAAGATAAAATGCTATGATTTCAAGATGTTGGTGATAAACCCAAAAAACAAACAACAGATAACAGTCGTCAATGCAAGTAAAAGTGTGCAACAGAAAACAGAGAACTGTGTGTTAAAAGAGGCGAAATATTTAAAACAAAAAAAGAAAACAAAATGTTGACGACTTGGTTGTTCTTAGGTGAATAAAATGTGGAGTGCGTGTGAGTGTGTGCGGTGTGATAAAGAAAAATGTGACCTAGTTGGTTGTTGGCTGCCTAATTGTGGAAAAACTGGAAAGGTGTAAAGTTAGTTATTGAAAAGAGAGAAATGTGGAACTCAAAACGATATTGCGACGATGTAAGAAATCATATGCTACCGCGTCAAGCGTGTCGAATAACAATTAAAAACTGCGCAAGCGTAAATTATAGCAGCTCTTGTTCAAACTATTGAGGTGGAAGGCATTTAAAAGCATTTGATACAAAATACGTAACTAATGAAGTGGAATGGGGCAACGTAATAATGATAAACAGCAGAATATTATATGGCATATATGTTATTCTCTCTTATTATTATTATTATTATTACTCTCTAATTATTGCTATTGTTTCAAATTTCGCTTTGTTGCATCTCAAATGCTTTTAAATAGTTTTCCATGCAAAATGTTTGCCTCTGAGCATGCCTATTATTTATCAAAGCCAAAATTCTAATTTTATTAATTCCAAGAATTCAAATTGTTTTGTAAGCTGTAACGTAATGTATTTGCAGTAGAAGAATGCTAATAAATTTATAAAATTAGTTTGGTGCATATTTTTGGCTAGCTTTTTTTTTAACCACAGTAATAATAAATAAATAATTTGACAGCCCGCTTACGAATGTAACATTAGTACAAAAAAAAAAAAAAACGAAAATGCAAAATTGTGCAAATTCACAAAATATTTATAAATGCAAACATCTTACACTGTTGATACTGTTGGTCAGCCTGCAAAACTCCGCTACAAATTGTGAGGCTGTAAAATTACATAAACAGTAAAAAACTATTTTAATTTCTTTCATTTTTTATTTGCATTGTAACTTTGTGTGTACTGCGTGAATCATATAAAAATATTGTAAAAATTTTGATACTACTTGTAAACTGAAATAAAAGTAAATGAAAGTTATTGAATATATAGAAAGAAAATCTGGAAAATTATTGCAAAACAACTACAGCAAATACAAATGCTCCATAAACTAATTAGCAATTGGAGTAAGTACTTAACTGCTAGATATTGTAATTTAATATTTAAAAGCAAACAGTTTAAGTGAAAAATATAAGTAAACTAAATATAAATTGTTAATTCGGTGGGTTAGTGCGAAAGCGCATAAAATATGTATATGTACATAGTAACTAAATATATTCAACTATATTTGTAATGAAAAAGGTGTAACACACGGCTTTAAAACAGTTTAATATTTTTTATTATTATTATTTATTATTATTATTATTTATTATTATTATTATTTATTATTATTATTATTTATTATTATTATTATTTATTATTATTATTATTTATTATTATTATTATTTATTATTATTATTTTTTTTTTATTACTATTATTTTTTATTATTTTTTTTATTATTATTTATTATTAATCGTTTTTATTACTATTATTATTTTTTATTATTATTATTTTTTATTATTGTTATTGTTTCTTTTATTATTGTTATTAATTTTTTATTTTTATTATTACTTTTTATTTATTTTTATTATTACTTTTTATTTATTTTTATTATATTATTTATTTCCACAATAATTTTATTTCGAAACAGGAAATATTTAGATATTGCTGTGTGCTTTACTTTTCGCCACTCCTTTCAATGTGAAGTTGTATTAAGTGCTATTGTTAGTAACAAAAAAAAAAAGAAAATTAATAAAACAAACTACTTTCTGTGCTTCATGTTTTTATAGGCTTTTCGTTGCTTTCTATACAATTGCTGCCGCAAGTCTGTATTAAATTACATTTAGCTTTGCAAAACGTATGCACACGGTTTCGAGAAATAACAATAAAATCCTTTAAAATTACAATATCGGCTCCTAAGCGACATTGGACAACAAAGCAAAAATAAAATAAACAAAAACAAAAACAACATACATATATGCAATTACTTTAGTTGTGTTACCGCACATGAATTTATGCTTTAATTTAAATTATTTGTAAATTACAAAATTGTATATTATGAAATTCTAATGATATAACTGAGTACAATAAAGCCGATATCAGAAAACACGAAAAAAATACTTTTCTGCTACGTAACTGGAATAGAATACTCTTTAATTTTTAAAATATTTATTTTTTTATTTTCTTTTTTATTTGATTGAAAATAATAATACAATTATTATTACACAAAATAAAAGTGAGGGAAAACAAGGGAAAGCCTACTAAGGCTTTCAGCTCGTAAATATTTATATTGCCTTAGATTTTTAGGCTTGGTTTCATTCGTCTTGGTAATGAAATTATACGAAGGTTACTCGTGATTTATCGAGGCAAATGAATAGGACCTGGTTACGTAAGTGGTCTGCTGGCGATTGATTTGTAAGTTACCAGCAACAACATCTCTTTGCTTAGTCCCAAAAGCAGACATTCAGATATTTCAGGATTTTATAGTGACACATTACTTTGGACATAGCAGCGGAAAAGCGTGGACTGAAGAAATGAGTGAATGAAATGAATGAAACACCAAATATTTTCGGATTCCAAAAATAAATGTGCAAATGTGGTTAAATATGTACTAAATTGTCTAATAGAAGATCAAAGTAAAGATGGTTAGATTCCTGACAAGAATTAAATGGAGTCCAATACTGAACCTTAGTATTGTGCAGTTATTACTAGCTATTCTGAATTATTAGCAGATGAGAACGACGATTAAAGTCAAAAACTACTGATGATTGTCAATAATTTGATACCCAGTTTTTCGACTCTGGTAAGAGTTAAGAACATACAAATACGCATACAAATCCGTCTGGGTTCTAGTTACATTGAACCAACTGTCATGAAAGCGAACGGAAATAATTTATTATATGGTATACCCACTAAATCATTGTTATTGTTACTATTAATCAATCGTTTAAGTTTAGTCTCATACACTATAACTCTTTCAAAATTAAAAAACTATTTTATTGAATGAATATTTTACATTTCTCAACGCATAAGTTAATGAGTATACGCAAAAAAAAAAAATTACATATTTTGTAACACTAATGGTTAATATTAAAAACTTCATATGGTATAAAAATATCTATTTATATATATATATATATGTATGTATATATATGTGTGTATGTACGTATGCAAGTATATAAATACACATAATTTGGAACATTTTGGAGTGAAAATATATGAAATATGCAGATGAAAATTTTACTTTAACTACAGCGTTGACAATGCTACATTTTAGCAATTTAATTTGTAACTTCTATTGGTTGTTTAATGTTTACGTGTATGCGTAAATAAGCAATAATACTAATTTATATTTAATTAAACTTGGTATTTTTGTTCTGTAAAAGTGGGAAGCATTTTAAAATTCGAGTTTAATTTGAAAATAATACAAAATGTGCACTCATTTAACCATTACTGGATACACATCTAACTTAATTAAATATATATATATATATGTGTATACACGAAATTATTATGTTTAAGTTATTGTAATATAAATTAATTAGTATAATAGTAAAGCAGTAACTAATTTAAAATGATGTTTCGCCGGGATACTCGCTTATGAGCAATTTTTTAGAGCGCAAGTAGCCATCCACATCGTTTATATTCTCTTTGTTTGCTGTCGCCAACGCACTCTTATTTCCAACGGACGCTAGGTCGCTGCCATTTGGCGCTGCTGCAGCCGCTATTAAAGGAGTTTGTGTAATCTTCTCGTATTCGCTGTTAGCAGCACGTTTGCGTGCATTGTTCATGGCAGATAGCCGACTGCGGTAATACGAATTATGTGGCGTGAAACATTTGCTCTCACTTGCTGCGGCATTTACTTTCGTGCTATTTACGGTTGATGTCTGCTGCACATGCACCTCGTTTTTGGTTTTAGTTGATTTATCACTGTCTATTGTAACTTCATCGGGTTCATGGCCATCGAGGCAATGCAGTAAGCTTGGACTCAATTGTGAGTCATTCAAATCTTCAATATTCTGTGGTGAGCAGAAATCATCGGGTTGACTAGAGAACGACGAGTCAACTGGACTAGCGGTAAGTACGCTACGACTACGTAAGTATTCTCTGTTGAAATTTTAGAAAAACAAAATCACAAATTATTTGTAAGCTATAATTTTGCTGCAAACGCTTTACTCACTTAAAATTGTTGCTTAGCGCATCGACCTTCTCCACGCTGCGTTCACCGTTTTTCGGCGCCGTTGAGACTGGTTGACGTGCACGCATCAATTCTATGTAGCTGTCCAACGAGGTGGCATTCTCGCACTGCAAATGTGCCGTTACATCTATTGCATCGATTTCGGTTTGCGTGAAGTCGGCGCTGTTCCGGCTATGACTGCTCTCATCCTCGTCTTGCTCGCGAAAACTGGCGTAGTCCGTGGGACAAATAGTCTGGTTTTGTTCGCTGGAATTGTGCGTGATTGTGGCTAGTACCATGACTGGTTTGCGTGAGCGTGGGGTCATTATTGATTCCTAGAACATAGAAGTTGTATGAAACATTATTATGGCAGCAAAATAAATGTTGATATTTAAATTACGAATATTGCATGCTGAAAATTAAATTGATCATGCACTTACCTGCATTGACTTGGGCATGCGTTGTGTAGACTTCGTAATCGGCGACATTGAGCGTCTACCGAGCAGCAATGATGGCGTGCTCGTTATTAATTCCATACTTCTGTGGACGCCACTCTGTTGAACCAAAAGCTGCTTGTGATAGCGTGTGGTGCTGTTGTCACTGGAGTTGCTATTGCTACTTCTCCCATCCACTGCGTTCACGCCAATGTCATGCACTGCTGCTCCGCTATAAGCGCTTTTGTAGTTATCTGCCACCTCCTCCTCTTCCTCATCATCATCCACTCCTGGCTCACTATCGCTGTCCAGCTGATCATCGGGATTATCTTCAAAGGTTTCATCGTCCAGATCCTCCAGACTCACGCTCTCCACAGTGGCTATTGGCTGTTCTACTTTGGCGTTCACGCCTACTTTCGGCAGCTCATCGTCGCCTGCGGAACGTCGACGCAATGTAGAGGAGACCGTACGTACCAGTCGCTTCGTTGACTCTGGTGTGGCAAAATAAAACCTCAAATTGCCCATACTTACACCTTTCATGAGTTTGCGTGTCAACGAACGGCTGCCGCTAGCATGCTTTGAAGCGCTCTCTCGCACACCCGCCTCCAGGTTGGCAGCCTCACTGGCGCAACATAGATTCGGTTCTGACTTGTAGCGCGACTTGTATTCTGTCGAATTTTGTTGTATGGGTGTGCAGGGATTCGATATCTCCTCAATATCCAAGAGATGCGCATCATCCCAAGCAACGGTTTTGCGTGCAGCCGAACTAGTGCCGTCCAAATGTCCAGCTAGCTGTTTGGCAGTATGCGAAATGAACTTCAGCGGCGTACAGCAATTGGCATCCCAGCGTGCGGCCAAACGGTTTGCGGCGCTGTTGGCCACATTAGTTTCCTCCGAATTCTGACGACTGACGGGCGCGGAAGCGGAGCAGTTGTACTTCGGCGCTGGTACCGGTGTCAAGCCATCGCTGCTGGATGAGGAGAGCGAAAAAGATTCAGACACTGCATCGTTGATATGGCGTTGAAGTATCAATTTGTGCTGTTGCGTTACAGACGAGTGCGAAAGCAGTGAATTTGATGAGATCGATTTATGTAGAGGATGTTGATTTAGTGATTTAGTGGAATACGGTGTGGTAGACAATGGTGTATTCGATGATGTACATGCAGAGATTGGTGTGTTAGTGAGCATGCGATTAATGACATGCGAAGATTGGGTAGTTGTTGTTGATGATGCAGATCTGACTGGTGTATTGGCAGCCGAGTAGTTGCTGCTGATTTGAGAAGGCGCGGGACTGCGGAATAGTACCCGCATTTTTGGATTCTTGTGTGTATTTGCAAAATTTGGTGTCTATTTCATATTTAGTTAAGAAAATATGTTTGATAAATAGGTTGGTACAGCACAAATGATAAATATAAAAGAAAGGAAAATAACAGATAATGTTACATGCGATTAGCACAAAAGGCATACAAATATAAAGTATAGCATACAATTAAACTTACTTCAACGCCAGCTGGTGTTGTTGTAGTAGTAGTAGCTGGACGTTTTGGGGTTCTTGAGATGAGACTTTTATGGAAAATGTGTTTCTTGATAGAGTCGCCTATAGATTTGGCGCTGCGCGATGCATCTGTGCCCTTCAAACGATTCATAACCACCAATTGGAGCGGTGTACCTGCCCCAAAGGGAGATAAATTAAAGCGAAATGCTTAATGCATAACTATAAACAAGGAGCTTACCCTGTCCATTTTGTTTATTGAATTGTTTGATGAGCCGTCGCTTCTTGGAAGACTCTGGTAAGCTTTGTATATGGGCATATAGTTGCGCCAACTCCGTATCTGTATTGTTGGCAGTATGCGCCGCAGCTGTTTTCTCACGGTCCACGAATGTATACACCGTATTCACTGTTGACGTGTCCGATATGGACTCATCCAATGTTTGTTCCGGTGACATGGTTTTCTTGCGTTTACGTTCCACGAAGTAGGCGCGTATATCTGTTGATAACTTTGCTGGCATTTCGAATATCTCTTGCCCCTTGCATACCATATAAGCGATTATACTAGACATGGTTTTGGATATATAGTGCAATGCTTCTGGCGGCAGATTTCGTGGGCAGATGAGGTGCGGCGCAAAAATTGTAGCCAAATTTTCTGGTGTCATTTTATTCTGTTGTTCATGTGCTGCCACGGTATTTAGAATTTCTATTATATGCTTTAGCAATTGGCGATTTTCGTCGGGCAGCAGTAGCAATAGTAGCTGTATCGAATTGAGTAAGTGTTTTTCGCGTTTAATACGTTCCGGATTGTGCGGACGTGTTAAAGTGCCTGTACTACTGCTACTGCACGATCCCGATCCAAGACATAGCGGCGCTATTTGTTGATGTGCCGGGTAATGAGCATCTGTGAGCAGTGGTTCAGGTAATTCGGCCAAATAACCTTTGAATACGGTGGCACAATCGTGTGCCGAATAGCCACCACTTCCCAAATCGAGGGGTTTGTCATTTTGAACCAGCTGACGTAACTCATTTTGACGAGATGCTGAGCCCGTTTTGCGGAATATGCCTTCTTGTGTTAAATCTGTTTTTGATTTAATAATAATTTAGTTAGAAGTGAAATATTATTAGCTTGCTATACATACTTTTCTCAAGCATTAGAAAGTCTTTTAGTTCTTGTAGATGCATCAAGAATCCAGCGTTAATTTGTTGGTGCAATGTTTCTACCGGACTATTCTCTGCACTAATTGAACCCTTCGAGCCTGAGCTTGTGCACCCTGTTGAGGCATGTTTCTGCTTTTTAGATAAACGATTCCATTTCTTCAGCTTTCCTTTGTCTTCATAGACAATCTCATGACAAGGTAAATCAAATCTACAATACAATAAATATAATTTGTAATATTAAATAGAACTTATAATTTTAAATCGTATACACGCAATATATATTTAATATTATTCACTTACTCATCTGTATTCAAATCGAGTTCAAAGGATAGATGCATACGCACCAGCGACTTGAATTTCTCATAATTTAATTTACGCATATGCGTTGCTATCTCCACGTCCGAGAGTCTATTTAAATTCACGTAATCAAAATCCATTGTCTCGGAAAACTGCCAGTTAAAGCAGCTGCGCCTGTGCGGGTGCTTCAAAATATATATGGGCAGCGAACAACGCCTCTGTGTTGTTGTTTTGCACTTTTACAGCAATAATTTTTGCCGAAAGCCCGTGACCATATTTTGTAGAAACTTATATAAACGATGTGCTAATTATGCACGATTTCAATGCGTTCATATTGTTTATATGTATATTATCTTAATATTGTAAAAACTATATACCAAATTGGCGTAAATTAGTCCGGAAAAGCGTATATAAAATTCAAGCGAACGCAGCGAATTCCAACTGAACCGCTGACATTTGAAATACGAAAATAACAACAGTGACAGTAAAACTGTGCTGCAAATATTTTTGAGAACAATGTAAATGTTTCTAAGTGCTAAACAGATTACCGCATATGAAAAAATTTTCTTAATTATTTTATATTAATTATAAAAAATCAAATTCTCTTTTGACTCATGATAATTTTTAGTTTACTACCTATATCTTATATAAATTTAAAAATGTTTACCAAATTTTATGCATAACATTCCCATAACACCTCATTACCACAGTTTGAAAATGAAATCGGGCTATAATCACGCCTACTACCCAAAGAACCCAATTTTTAACCCCAATAAATTCGTTTAATTTACAATTGATAACCAAAATATGTATCAATGAAGATACCAAAATAAAATTTGGTAAAAATAGTAACTGTCCGCGATTCGCCATTTCGCTGCTCTGTATCTTTTAGCGTTGTTCTTTTGCTAAAAAAGTTTACGTTTAAAAGTAATAGCAAAGTTCTCAGCGTCTCCTTAAAGTGGTGTAACCTCTATCTTCAACATTTTCGACCAGATTTACTATTATGAATGATTCGAATTACAAAATACTGTTAAAAATGACAAAACAAAGATTTTCTTCTTGATTTTAAAAACATAGGACTTCAAATAAATTATAATTGTTTAAAGAAAACGTAAAGCAAGGACGCAACTTGAAATCCAAGGGTTATTAAAAGGTTTTTTGGCGCGAAAGAAGCACAGCACAATTGCGCATGCGTCAAAGGACTTGTTAGCGCAAGGTTGCACCGCATGGGCTGCTAGTTTGTTTGAACAACTGGTATAGTTTATTTGATGCGCTACTCTCCAATGCTTGAGGAATCGAAGGCAGCTTAGATAAACCGTAACTCTCATCAGAAATGGTCGAAATTGGTTTATAGCTTTTCCGGCCTTTACACACCGAATACGCAAATCTCCGTATTCCCTGGTTGACTTTTACTGAATATATCGGTTATTTATACGATGTGATATGAGATATCTCAATAAAATTGAATTTTCATGTTTTCTAATAATCATGTGGTCAGGTCTCAAAAATATATTAAAAGTTCCCTTCGTTCTCATATGTTCAGTATAATAATTTCCATCCTCTGGTTAACTTTATATCATACGTGTCAATCAGGTATCTCAATAAATCTGAGAGGAATATTTCACATAATATAATATAATATGATGAGAGGGAGAACTTTACTTACCATTGTACATTGAATTCTGTCAGCTGCTTGAGCTTCTGTAAAATATCTATCTGTGATGAAATGTTTGGTGGTTGCCTCGCAAAATCCGTTCGCTTATTTTTATACTTTTTATTTTTTTACTTTGCCTACTCTTTTAAATAATAAATAAGAAGTGGAAACTGCTGAATCATTTGGAAAATCAAGGAATCTCATGCTTAAATACTTAAATATTTTAACCTAATTACACTGCACTCAGCCTGTTATATTGGCTTAATACCAAATGCTTTCCTGAACCACCTGACAAGATGCAGAGACTGCAACTGAAAACAGGTTGTATACAACACAAACTCTCACACGCACATGCAGTTATATCCAGAGCCATAAATTTTGCATTTCTTCTTGCCTTCCTAGTACGACCGCTAAAGGTATGTACCACATACCACCACCACCAGTTAGTAGAGCTGGGCTCAAGAAGATGAATGTGCTCGCCTGCACCTTGACACACAGTGCATTTCACGAAATAAAATGAATTTCGGTAATCATAAATTTTACGAGCGCCCTCTTATAGATATGTAAGTGCAAGTGCTTCTGTGAAGAGTCGAATATCTGATGGGTGGGAAGTGGTGGACAGTAGGTGCATACTGTAATCAATGCTTATTCTGAATGTTAGCAAGATTGACATAGCAGTGGCTATATAACGGATTTGTGTTCATGTATAACTGTTGATTATGCACCGAAATATATGTTTATTTTTTTAAGAATACACTAGTGTTAAAGCGGTTTTTGTAAGAATAGTGGTCACACATATAGACTATAGAGTTTATTTTCCTTTAGTACTTCATATTCTCAGAGGCGACTTGAAATTTTTAACAAAGCTGTAAGTAATAAAGTGTAAATCAGCTAGTTTCACTAAAATCACTAGTTTGAAAAGTTTTCAACCAATCGTCACAGTTATTTTCTTCACAGTATTGCGCTCTATATGAATTAAAATCGGAATATTATCATTCCGATTTAAAATTATAAAAAATATTTAAAATATCAAAAAATTTGAAAAAATGGCAAAAATTTATATCTTTTATTTTGACCCCTGTACAAAAATTAAAATTTTATTTTTTTTTTTGATAACTTTTAGTTTCATATAGAAGAGAGACATATAATAAATGATATGATTTCAAATAAAGATCGTGGCTTTCAGAATGTACGCAAAATGCTGTCTATACAGCTCAACTACTATCAGAACCTCCTTTGAACGTAATTAAGCTGAGTTTTACCAAATGTTGCGCAACATCTTTGCAATAAAAACTTTCGAAGTGCCACATAACGTATATTGTGAGTTATGGCCATAATTGTGAACCGCTAATGACGGTATTCGACATTTCCCCTTCTGTATAAATGCAATGTTGCCCATAAACGTCAACTAACATATCATCCATTAGTGAATAACGTAAAATTGTTAAACAACTCTCCTAAAATGTGTAAGATGAGAGCGGAGAAAGCGCATAATCCACTTTTTGGCGAGCGCAAGGACACTTTCGAACACTCAAATCCACATACCACACATACCACAGCATGTTAAAAGTGCTCTCTGCGCTCTCGAAGAACTGATGCACTCACGAGCGCTTTTAACTGTTATGCATGGCGAGTACTCCCAAGTTCCACACATGTTATTTATTGATGCATGCCAACCGAGTGTCAATTTGAGTTCGAAATCCACACACACACACACACACACACACAAAAACGAATGCTTAGAAAGTTACACCGTTAAATGTTTAAGCGACCCACTGCCAAAGTCACGGATACTCAGGTGTAGTGGCAATCGCTTTGATGTGCTCATGTGGTATCCCCATTTTGGTTATTACACACACACACACACACACACACACACACACATTACAAGTATTTTCATGTGTATTTTCGATACATTGAGCCCAAATAGCTGTACTTGTAAATGGCAGCACAAAAACGCTGATAAATAGAGCGCACACATCGCTACACATGCATCAGCACGTAAGAGGCTAGTAGTTTACATACATACATATTTTTAGATATGCTGACGCTGTGATATGTACGTGTGTAGTTGTGTGCGTCTGTGCTCCGTTCGCATTTTTGCGCACTTTCCACCAGCCAGTCACGCTTAGTGCAGACATTTCATAAAGGTGAGCGCACTGCGGCGCTGCTGACGGCTGTTGGCCGTGTGAAATCAATTGAAACTTGCTGGAAAAACGACTTACAAATGGCCTAGCCTATCAAAGCGTAAGCGGGGTGCAGTGCGTTTGTTGTGCCTTGTTTTATTTCGTTATATGGGGTATGTTTGGCATAAGGTTAGGAGAATGTAGGTCAGGATGTAGGAGGGGTTGTGGAAATATGAATTTCAGGTAGGGCAGTTATGAAAGTAGTTTATGAAGCGCGCGGTTTTGCTCGTCACATGAAAAATGTTGACTAGAGTAAATTGTATTTTTGAGTGGCATTTAGAATATATGATTCTTTTTCATCGAATTCGCTGATTTGCCGCACATAAAGCAGATTTATAAAAAAAAATTAACCAGCAGAAAAGGTTGTGCATAAAATGTAATGAAAAGTATTTGTAGTTTTTGAGGGAGAAGAGCCATTCAACTGGTGAATATTTCAGAATATTTAAGATAAATGGAGAGATTTAAAAACTTGTCATTATAAGCTTGTCGGTGTACAGATTGCAAATAGACAAATTATTGTCAACCAACCGCTGATCTAACTATTTCTTTCTTCTCTACTGTATTGTAAGATATCTTTTCCCATGACACTTAAGCGAGAGAACTCGACAAGATCGCAGGATATCTACCCACAAACATTCTGAAGTTGCCACATCATCGAAAAGTATTAGTAATTATTGTAGCCATTTTGGAAATAGCATTTTTAAGTCTACATAGATATTCACTGAAAAGTTGACTTACGTAAGGTCAAATCTTTAATTAATGTAATGCTCCGAATATCTGGTATAATATCATTTATAGATTTATAAGATAATATACAACCTGTTGACAACTTTAGGACAATAACATTTAGTGTGCGGTATCATTTATGCAATTATTAGCTGTCTTCGATTGGCCAAGCATTGGAGACTTGCGAATCGAACAAACTATACCAGTTGTTCAAACAAACTGGCGGCACTTGCGTTGCAAGCTTGAGCTAACAAGTCTTCTGAATCATGCGCAGTTGTGTGGCGCTACTTTCTTTCGAAGAGGAATGCTTACTACCGCGCCAAAAAACATTTTAGTAACCACTTGACTTCTAGTAGCGTCCACGCCTCACGTTTTCTATAAACAATTATAATTTATTTCAAGTCTTATGTTTGTAGAGACAATGAAAAGAAATCTTTGTTTTGTCATTTTTAACAGCATTTTGTAATTTGAATCATTAACAATGGTAAAACTGGCCTAAAATCTGCAAAGAAAAGGCTTGATGGCATTTAAGAAAGCGGTTATACCACTTTAATGGGATATTCTCATACTCCCTTGTATCGAAGTCGATAACTTTGTTGTTGCTATTATTGTTACATGTAAATTCTTTGACAAGAGAGCAGTGCGCAGAGAAGACAGCTGCTATCAACTAAAAAAATATTGCTTCATGAACAAATGGAAGTTACGTCCAATTTCATCAAAATAAGCGAGGTTTGAAGTTTCAAAGGGATCTCCAGAAATCTAACTGTCTTGAGTTGAGCTCAAATTTTTCACATATGTGTTTGTTAATATAATTGGAATCAACACTTTTGTTAGATGTTTAACAGAGCTTCACTTGCTATTTATTGTTGAATGTCTTGATGATTTCGAATGCCAGTTTTGACTTTCTCTACTAAATTTCTTCATATTTAATCAAAAGTGTTAGGTTTAAGCTTAGTCAAAGCCTATGTAATATTATTAACAATTTCTAATCGATTTATTATTTTATTGAACTCTGGGTAAATGTTATAATAATAATAATTCGTTTCGTTTGAAGAGTAACTCCTTGGCCACAAACTAACCTCAAACACACCACAACGGTAATTTGAATACATATCAATAAGTTAATACGTTTTTATTTAATTTAATAAGTTTATCAGCAAAGCCATATCATGTATCATATTAATTGAAGTATCAAATTTAAATTTTTGCTACAATATAAAATATTTATTTGAATTTTGAGATTAAATAAAGACATGTCATTTGCATGCAGACGTGTTTAATTGGCGCCTGTCGGCCGCCCACCTGATTTCTAATTACGTGCGTATGAACTAGTTTGTGTCAGTGTGTATGTATGTATATTCTGTTAAATTGTGTATATTTTAAATGGCAATTTATAGTCGAATTTATTTGATTTATATCCTAGAAGTGAGGTGAGGCGTTTGCTTACTCCAGACAACAAGCGCAACAGTGAGTCCAATAGTCGCAATTTGAAGGAGTTTCCACATCGTCTCATGAGTGTAGAAACATGCTTCCACTGGTTCACACCAGAGACCAAAAAATAGCCGAAATAGTAGATTTCAACCGCGAGAGGTTTGATCTACATCCAATACCTGTAGAAGGGCAAAACTGTCACAGAACTCGACCATGCCAAACATGGCCTCAATTGGAGGAGAAAAAATTTACTTTACACCATAAAAACGCACCAGTTCCCCCGTTCCACAGCAATTTTGGTCGAATTATGCTACGAACTGCTAACTCATTACCGTATTCTCGAAACAGGGGTTAAGTTGTTTCTAAACTTCAAAAAGTCGCTCATCGTTCAGAATTATGAGTCGAATGAGGAGATTATGCTACCTTGCAGATCTCCAAAACAGTATTTTTCTATATAAAGATGTCGGAACATCACTAGCTCATTTGTTACGCGCTAAAAGGAGACTATACTGAGAAATAAGAAGACATTTTTCCAAAATTTTCCTTTTTCTTTTGCAAGCTACCGAATTTTATCGGACCACCTTCGCATTCAACGCTGACTCTGACCTATTCGTATAGATGTTTAATTAGTTTGGCAGTGAATGTCCACCACTACCATCATCGCCAATATAATTGTGTTCGATGTTGCACTGTCATGTGAGAGATTGCGCGTGGTCGGATAATTCAAGTCTTCATTAGAAGTTGCCAGAAACACTATGAAAGATAGTAGAAATACTACTATATAGGTATACGTAGATAGGTATACGTCTTTGTACAGCTAATGTGAGACTGCGGTAGAGAATCAAGAACAATTTAGTTATTGTTCGGGGTATGTCAACTTTGTCAAAATCTGATCTTTATGGGATTAGCCGGATTTAATGATAACTCTGCTAGGACAAATATTGTAATCTATCTTCTTTACAACTAGAGCCATGGTCCACATACTTTCCAGAAGCGGTTCCATAAATTATTTTAAATTTTATTTTAAATTATTTGAAACTGAAAAGTACAACACTTGTAACATGCCTAAAAAAAATCCTCAATTATTTGTGTTAAACACCTACCTAATCGTGCTAAATATTACAAATTTCTTTATTTCTCGCTTGTGAAAATCGGTCTACTGTACAACAAGTGGTCTATTGTTTAATTTGTGGTGTGCCGTTATTAAATGATTAAAAATTTATGCGCCTAACCATGTGGGACTTGATTGTAGGCACCCACCCATGCGCGCACACAAAAGAACATTATTTATTTATTTAAAAGAGAGGAATAAAAAAACCGGAACCAGATGGCAGTCAAATGTTTGTAAGTAGATAGCTTGACCTTAACCACAAATTAAGTTATTGCGCTTACGACGTTTACCACAAACACCAACAAACATACACACATTTACACACACACACACACATTTACACTAAAGCTTAGGCGCACTCATGCCTTCACTCCTTTAACTCGGAGCACCATGCCGTACGAGTACCGTTGAAATATTTACAAATGCATAATAGATGTGAGTGCGAGTTTGTGTGTGTGTGTGTGCGTGTGTGTGTGTGTGAATGGCTATGTGCGCTTTAGTTTCAATTTCATGCGAATTGCGTTGATTTAGAGCAGCTGTCCGAGCGCATCACTACACAAAATATGGGAATTGTACAAGCCGAAAAGAAAGAAGGTGAAAGGTAAGGTTACTAAATGGAGGCCTTTGTAAGCGCTTAGCTATGTATGTATGTCTGATGTATTCATAGTGAGTAAATCTCTGCCGAAATAAAATATTTTTTTGGTGAATGAGCTTCAACCCGCTTCTAGTTGAGCTATTTATGCCAAACACTTATAAGTTTTTGGGTTATTTTATTTGTTAAATCAAGTTATTTGTAATTAATTTGAAGGGGTTGGATTGAATAAACTTTATCTATATTTAAGACATTTCAGTTAATGGGACTTGGAAGTATCAAAATCTTCTATATATAAGGTCTAGTAAAAAGAAATGCAATATGTTTCCAATAGATGACTTTAGTAAGCTATATCGCAGATTGCATAAGTGCGATCGGATTGCGCTATATGGAGTTAGAGAGATAAGATTTCATGCTAAAAACAACTGCTCAGACCGTTTTGTGATTGCTTGACTCAGTATTGTTTGAGCACGCGTCTTATGACTCAAGTTGTGTACTCTGGTGCACAGTTTCCCCGTAAACTGATCTTCGGATAGTATTTTGTTTGTATAATACTTAAATATTCTAAGAATATATACTAGCCCGCTTATTTGCAAATTGGTACCCAATAATTGGCCTTAAGGGAGCACTAGTTTTGGCTACACCTTTTTTGGGAACCTAAAGCGGTTTCCAAGAATTACAAAGCTATAAATTTAGCGCCAGAAAAACTAAAATGGCCATTTTCGAAACAAGTATTGAAAATTTTAGTAAAACGGCAGTTATTCTGAAGAAATTTAATTTATATATTTTTTTTGAGGAGATTTGCCATCAACTGAGTAAGTAGAACTGAAGATATGACATTAAAGTATATGCCAAATACAATGTGTTTAAATAAGTTTACCGGCAAGTATTTTGGAAATCATTAGCTTAAACATATTTTCATGGATAGAGAGTTGCCACAAATCGAAAAAAAGTAAAACTGAAAAAAAAAAACAAAGTCTATGCCAAACATAACTCGTTTTGTTAGAGTTGCCACCTATGAGTATGCTGTGGACGGTGACCTTAAGTTTGTAACAGAGTTGCCACGTAAAGCGTTTTCGAAAACTCGCCGAAGAGTCTCTTTATCTAAAATCTTAAACTTATATGGCAACTAGCAGACTAACGTCCTGCCGATCTCGGGTAGATTTTAAACAAAATTTTCTTATGATTTAAGCAGTTTCAACTTAAATTCCCTTCGACAGGCATTCTTCGTCCAATCATATTCTGAATAGTAGCGTCAGAAAACATTTCTCAAATAATTTTAAAGAATGCTGTCTAGTTGAAAGTCGTTGACCGGCTAAAAAGCAGGGTCCATTCCGGTTACGTAGGCCAAACTGTCATGTAGACTTTGAAGTGGCTGCTTGGAATTCCATTTTGTATAAAGAAAATTTGTGCTCATAACATGCCCGATTGAAAGTATCACATCATGTGTCCTAATGGCTCCTATTGGCGTGAAGCCTTGGGTACAAAAACGTAAATAGCGTAGCACTTAATATAATATAAGCAGTGTGCAGAAGAGCCATTTCATTCGCAATAATGCGCTTGACCAGAAACCTAGCCCGGTTGGTTCACTCAACGGTTGGCTGATTTTCGGCTTTCAATGTTGCACTTGAGTCGCATTCATGCTGGCTTAAGACGGGCAAGCATGTAATCGACGTTCGACTCCAAAGGAAGCGACCAGCTAAAGAAAAGCCGCATGTAGCTACATGGTATGCATACCAAAACCATTATACAATTTACTTAACATACCGCACATTGCATGCGCTGCCTCGCAGAGATTTGGATTGCAACCATTTTGCTTGGACATAAAGTGTTCGCTCAACTGAGTTATTAGGTTAAGTATGTTGCTGTCGGTACGCAGTAGTGAGTGCGACGCGAGACGCCGTCGCTTTGCAGTTGTATGTGCGTAGTTGTGTATGTATTTTTGTTACTTAGCCGCTGGCAGTATGCATTGTCGATGATGCTCTAGATTTCACGTTGCAATTTTTTTCAATTTCTTATCTAACAATTCATGCACAGTAGCTGTTATAAAAATGGAAGTGAAAGTAAATATTTGTGTGTGCAAGCATAATTGCGAGTGTGTATGTATGGGTGTGCACATCTACAAGTGGCTCGTGGGCGTGTAAACATAAGTTTGCGCCCATCCGCATAGTCTATTCACACAAGCGTACGCATACACTAACATGAAGACAATTATGTACGCTTGTGCGCCTAAAAATGTGCTTTAAAGAAATCGATTTATTGCAAACAAGCGGTGTGTATAAGCTTATATATATATACATATAACTGACTTAGTCTGCCATTCATTTGCTATTCTATAGGCTGCTTGTCCTAGCGGCAACAACAAAAGATTCAATAGAGTTTACAGCGAGCTCACCGCAAGCGCTCTTCAAGTGAAGAACACCGTTAGCTATATATATATATATATATATATATGTGTATGTACATGTGGGTGTGTAAGCTTGGAATTTTCATGGCTGAATGAGTTTTTAATTTTGAATTATTATCGTAACAATGACCTTCAAAAGCTTTCGATTGCAAAGCACTCTTTGGTCGGCAGGAAATGTTAAGTAGGAAATTAAGAAATATTTCTCAAAAAATATCTGCTTTGTTATGAATCGCTAAAAAATATATTGAAGCAGCAATTACGTTTCGATTTTTGTGTATTAATAATAGATGCTCGGTTGCAAAGCAATATAATTAAAGATGTAATACAAGCAAAAAATATAGAAAAACGCCCAAATTTAACAATATAGATAAGTACAATAACGGTTAGTTTAAATTTAAAGTGGTAAAAAGGCAAAAATAGCATACAAAATGAAGACGAAATGAGTCGTATATGTTGGAAATTTTAGTCAAAGTGTGGGCAGCTGTGGTTGTGAAGCACTTACGGTCCTAGTTCGGTCTTGTAGATTTTTATCACACAAAAAAACTAAACTGTATAATTTATACATTTTTAGAAATTTAGATGTGTCGCGAATTGAAAACCGGAAGCTCTATATCAAAAATAATTTGCAATCTTGATGAGGGCGAAGAGTTTGGGCTAGAAAGACTTTGCGTCTGCGCAAATTCGAGTAGTTGACCGGCGCACCCTAAGCTCATGTGAGAGTCAGCTATATCCAGTAGTAAATCGGAAGAAGGTATCGGAGCTCCGACCTGTTCCTACTTAGCTGATAGCCCGACAAAATTGAAGTAGTGAAAAGTGTAAATCAATCAGCTGATTGTATGTTAAAATTTGTTGATGTTTCTCTTAATAAAGTTGTATTCTAGCTTAGATACTTTTTCACAAATTTTATTAAAATTACATTGAAGCTAGATAATAGATCAGCTGATGTTCCACATGTTCATATTTTGGACTCAACCGATTTCGAAATCAAAATTTTATTAAAATTTATAAAACGAATTAAATAATATTAAAATTTACTAAATAAAATTTTGATTTCGAAATCGAGTGATCGAACATCAGCTGATCTATTATCTAGTTAAAAGTAGGTAGTATTACTATACTGAACACAAAAATATTAAAGCAGTCTTAAACCCTGCCCTGAAAAAGAGTGAGACATTTTTAGAGAGCAAATCGACAGATAATGGTCGATCGGTTGATTCTCCAGATATCAATTAAATTTCATCTATATCACTTATCTTTAATTGAATTAACGGGAAAAGTGAAAAGTTCGCATTGTTTTGAAGAAGAATATATTTTTTTTTAGAAATTTTCGAATATTTGACGAGAGTGGCGATATTTAAATTTTTCGATATCCTTTTTGTACTAAAAAAAAATTATTTTTTTCCCTTCTGCTTTTTGCAGCTAAACTTCTTTCCAGCGTGCATTATTTTTGGGTCTGAGTGCGGGGAAAGCTTGCTGGAGGTCAGGCCCTGAAAGTACAGTGTATGCGAAAGCAATTCGAACTATTTTGCCATCCTTTTCATTATTTGGTGACTCGTTGTCTGGATTGATTTGCACAAAGTTTTCGCATAACAAAATTTTCATGAATGATATGATATGACTGATATATTCTTTACGAAGTCTAATATAGTGTTGAAATTATGTCATTATGTGAGTAGTAGAGGTGATTGCCTACAGGGTAAAGCTATTCAGCAGTGTTTAAAGTCATCTTAAGAGTGTGGATGCGTGTGGAGTGGATTTGTAAGTCTCATAATCTTTCCATCTCATTAGCAAACTATCATTCAATTTACCCTTCGCTGCACTATGCGCTTAGCCTTTTACCCCGAATTAATTTTTCGAATGTTCGTATTTACTATATATTGAGCGCATAAATTTTGATACGCTTTCTATCGCGACTTCTCCGATCAATATTTTACCGCTGAATCTGCGTTAGATACTACTTTAAACCTCAATTCTTGTATAGGAACAGTGAGTTAAAGATTCATTCAGAATAAGTACCGAATCATAATGGAAATTAGGTATGCTTATTACACTACTTATTGTGATAATTTTTGTTGCTGGTCATCATTTGTTGCTGTTGTTCCTCTAATTGTGGTAATTGTATAATTTCGGCTATTAAACGCCCATTTGGCACGCAATTTAGTGCCTTCCGAAGAGTCCCCAATATACTATGGTTTCGTATGTACTCTCGTATATACGTACGTATGCACTTTGTTACGGAACCAACTAAATATTTACGTATACAATTTATGATAATGCCTTTGAACTTTGTTGCCAGTATTTAATAGATGCCTTGTAGCACAATTAGAAACATCGTACCTGTATGTAATTCGAGGGCATACCTGGAGAAGGTAAACATAACAAGTAATATACAATTATTGGCTAGAATTATGTAAACGAGATTATTATTCAATGTGCGCGACTCTGTTGGTGCTTTAGGGAAACCTAGTATGCTAATAAAGAGGAGCAATAATGAGATAATGTTGCAACATAGAATTTTAACCAGCGTTGAACAGGAAGCCGTTGGAAAGTCCCTCGCGCTCTTGCTATCTACTTCTGTACAGCAGCAATTCAAGTAAGCTCGTTGAATTGTCAGTATTGGAGTCAACCTTAAGAGGTTTAGGAAGCTTCTTGGGCATAGTATAACACCTTTAGTAAAAAAGGCCCTGAGTGCCCAATGATTTGTTGGGCGTCACGTGTGAAATATACAGGCGTCACCAAAGTCAAGACTGTAACAATTTGAATATTTTTTATTCAAATTTATTTTGTAATTTTTTATTTTATTTTTATTTAATAAAAAATTTTATTTTAGGTATATGGGAGGGAAGTATTCAAGCCGGTAAGCCGATTTTACCCATTTTCGACATAAGGGCATTATTATGAGTCTCACTAATATATCTAACTGAGTGATCGATATTATTGGTAAAAACTTAGCCATGGGCATCGAGGTTAACATAGTCGGTATGTGGGGAATCGAAAAACAATACAGACAATGATCTCTTTGTTTACATTTAGCGAGGTTTACCACCCTTCGCGAGGTCAATGACCTCTTTGTTAACATTTATAGAGGTCAACAACCTCTGTTTACATTTTGTTTGTTTACATTTAGCAAGGTTCACCGCCTTTCCCGAGTTCAATTAGCTCTTTGCTTACTTTTAGCAAGGTCCACAAACTTTAACGAAGTCAATAAACTTGCACAATTTTGAAAATGCTACCAAAGAAGCCTTTTTCAAACTTATTGAGAATATGGAAATATATGCGGTCCAGTGAATTTTATGGAATCAAAATGCGTTTGAAGTAAACACTTTTAAAAAAATTTTCAACCATAGATGCCCCACCCTAGTAGGATTCTCTATGCCGAATTACACGTTTGTATCGTAATTTGTTGCTTAGTTATAGCACTTTATCGGTTTTCGATTAATAACTTTTTGTGGGCGTGGCAGGTATCCAAGTACGCCCATCTACAATGCCAATCTTCTTATGGCGTCAACGAGTGTACCAAGTTTCATTAAGATATTTTAATTTTTACTCAAGTTATCGCTTGCACGAATGGACGGGCGGACGGACAACCGTTAGGTGAACAAAACTAATATACTCTGTTGCAACATGTTGCGCGAGTATAAAATTGCGCTGTTTTGTACGACTTTCGTTGAAGTAATAGCCAGAAGGTTCCAATGCCCAATGGTTCACATAACGTTAACATTCATGGACTGCGCTGTTTCCCCAATTGACTTTTGGTTGATGACTTATTGACTGTGATGTCCAGAAACTCATTTATCTCGTTTTGAAAGATAATTTAATAACGTTTAAATTGATTTAGCACCAGTACTGCAGATGTGTGTGACAGTTTTTCAAATTCTGAAGCGACTCAAGCATTCTTTTATGGGCTCATACAGCATTGTAGACAATTTAAGAATCTTAAGTAACTTAAGCATATAAATACCGTCAATACAAGTTATGTCATAGGCTCGCGCGTACATTTGGTTTATTTATAATGCCGAAATCCCATAATGACAATGAAGGCGCATGGCAATTTGAGCGAGATGAACGAGTAAATAAGTGATTGTGTACAGTATTATTATGTTATTGTGCGTCTATTATTACAAGAATTACACTCACCCCCCAAATAAGCGCGCATTGTCCTTCTTGGAAGGACGTCAAATAAAAATTTGCAAAGAAATTTTAAAAGAAAATTTGTAATATTATATATAAACCTATAAATGACTACATATGTGTTTATTAGATCCTACTATGCGCTAAATAAATTAGCAGTATGTTGTTATTCAACCAGCTACATTATAGTATAGTCGGGTCTGGGTAATCGGAACGGACCCGGATTCGTATACGGCCAAGCACTGTAAACTCGGTAGCATTATTCAATTTATCTGAGGAATGTTTCTGCCGTTACAAAAACAGCAACAACAACATGGTTTACTTAACCCAGTATCGCTCCCAAGTGAGTAGCAAAAGATTATACGTAAAAATTACGTAAAACCTGCAAAGCAAAAACACAAAATGGATTATTTTATCTCTCTTGGTGGTAATGGTAATGGTAATGGCTAATTACATCTTAATAAACATTTTTATTTATATGTTATTCTTTTCTACTTTTACTTTTAGTCGTAAATTGATCACTCTCACTCTCACTTTCACTCTGTTCTCGAAGCATTTTGTTCGTTCTCAAATAACGTGTCAGTGGACAAATTTTCAGAAATTTCATAATTAAACCGTGAACACTTTGAGTGAACCATATACATTATAGCAAAAACAGCTTTTAAGAATGAATAAATAAGAAAAAAAAATAATTGTGATACTACAATTCTACCTCACCAACCATTAACAACTGCCTTAAGTATTAAATATGAGTTACTCAGAATTGATAATGACAAGTCGTTTATTTTATCATTAAAGCAAGCGAATTAAGTGGGCCAACAAGCAGGAAGCACAACAACAACAACAATAACAACGACAAGTGAAACAGAAATGAATGAAATTGAAATAAAAAGTACTTATTCATAGAGAATATGAGAGCGCCGTAATAAAAACCCAACATTATTTCCTCATTTCGCACGACCGCTCAAGCATCGACATTCATCTTCCATACAAATGTTGAGACTATGACCACTCAGCCTGCTTATATGTGTACATATATACATAAAGAAGCCACTACAAATACACAAGTATACGACCGAAAGCTTGAGGACCCAGCGATATGTACAATTATATATGTGTTTGTGTATGTATGTATGTATGTATGTATGTGTTGTATTGTGTAAATGGTAGCTGGCAGTCTTCGCTGCACACTTTCACACCCGGCTCGCCTATAGCTGCCAGACTTTTTCAATTATTTTATTTACACTATTTAAAATGCGTTGTAAAGGCATTTATGCGGTGGCGTTGCTGCTTAATTGTTGCAACAAAAATTAAAATTGAAAAAAAAAAAAACAAAAAAATGTGAAAAAAAAATCGAGCGCCAAGTGGAAAAAGGACAGGAAAAACAATGTGCACTGTAAGTAATAAGTCCATTTTAATTGCAATTTTCACGCTTCTCTGTACAATTCAACTTTTATCATTTAATTTTTAATTAATGTGAACAGTTTTCATTTCTCCTCTAGGCCTCTATTGTTAGTTTGCCGGTAAAGCGTAGACAGCCTTTAAACTACACATTTTGTGGTGTAATGTTGTATTGTGCATGTTGACATGGAATCGTCTTTGCTATGGATAGTGTTTTGGTAATGAGGAATATCGTTTGAAAATATCATATCGTAACAAATATTTAAAATTTTAAATATCCGGGATCATTTGAGATTCTTAGATCTAATAGCTTGTATATTTTATATTGAATTGCCCCACGAATTATGCGTGACTACACCTTATTCTCGTTTCGATGTTGAAAACTTCGGATATTCTGCTAATTATTCCTTCCAATATCCCGCTCTTCTGCTCTCATAGCGTTTTCTATACTCACAAAAATTTTGCATTTATACTGCTCCGATGCTCGGGCTGTCAAATGACTTGCGTGTTATTTTCTCAACATTTTTTCAGGTTCGTTTGTTCTTCACTCAAAATGTTGCATTCCAACCCGGAAAAAGTGCAACATTTTCTACACTTCTCAAAACGTAAGAGTGAGAGTTGCCCTGTGGATGCTTATTCATCGTTTTTGATAATTATTTTAAAGTAAGCTTTTCTACTAAATATAATGAATCGATCAGTTTTGTTAAACTCCATAATGGAAATTGCGAATGAGTTGGTGGATTCATCCTTATCCTCACTTGGGAATAAAATTGGGATGCTAGTTATTGGAAGAGATTAACTATCTAGAGTGAAAAAATTCGTAGAAAACGTTGTGAACGCTTACTCAGAGTCAGAGGTAAAAGAAAAATTATTAAATGAGAAACCCGTTTTCATTATATTCATAAATTGCAGTTTAAAAAGAACTTTCGCATCAGTAGTGACCTTTATCACGATCCCGTGGGCAAATATACAGCAAGTCATCCATTAGAGTGACATTTTCGAGTTCTTGTGCAAACTCAAACCTCTGCCTTCTACTGTCTTCTACTGTGTGGTTATTTTACCAGGCGCTTTCATTCTTTTAAGCACTGTTTTGTTTCGCTCGATTGATATTATTTCCCACATTTTCTCTTGCTTCTTATTGGCCCAATTTCTGGAAAGTAACTAGCCCACCTTTCTAGTAGAAGACGGGTCTCACTATCTCCCCACACTGAACTAAAAACATATTAAATGCCTGTTTTTTGCAAACTGGTTACTTGTTAATCTTTATAATTATTTTGTCTACGTTTGAAGCAGGGGTTTACAACAGATTTATCCTCCGTTTCAATATTTTTAAAATTATTTTTACTAGTCATTATCTGTTCGTCTGTTCTACAGAAATAATTTTCTTATACGAACGAAAACAGTCGAACAGCTGATCCTTGATAGGGTGGCATTTTTTTTTGTTCCTTTATCATGTAAAAAATGCAAAATTTTTACAGGGTGTAATGGAGTATTTATATAATGTTGCCATATAATGAGGCAACGTTTTCATCGAGAAAAGAAAATGCCATCAAATTATTCTACATTAATTAGCATGTCGGAGCCCCTCTTAAGGTTTTGTTGGTGCGATAATTGTGCCCGCTGTGGCAATCGGTACAATATCTCGTTTACTATTTTTTATCTTCTTCAGAAAGGTGTTTGTTGAAGATATGTGAAGTGAAAATAGATTAAATTTTAAAATTGACTATATATATATATATATATATAGAAAACAGCTTCTCACTTACTGATTGTAAATTTGTCCTTAAGGACGAGATCGTGGCGTTTGCATAAGTCCGCTTTAATTGAAAGTCCATTGGATTTGCAGTAAATAGCCTATATAGCCACTCTATAGGTAAATCAGCCTGGTCAAAACTAAATCCAAATACAGCAGATTTTGCATAGAGACTAGTTTTATATAGGGCAAGGAGATTATAAAGAGAAAGTAGAAGAATAATTTTATTATATCTATGGTAATAAAGTTCCCATCAGGTTTTCTAAGCGCTTTGGAGCCTTCAAATTCGATTCGAGCATTTTTCTTTCATATGATAGCGGCGTCCTTCTAAAAATATAAAAAGAAATTAATTTGTTTACATATCGAAAAAAACTTATTAATATTAAATATATTATTTGACGAAGAAGTTAAGTTGTTTTATTAAACATTTTTTGAACACATTTTTCTAAATGTATGATCACTGTGCGTTAAATGCAAATAGCAGTTTGTAACTTTAATTTTCCAATCTAAAGCATTTCATCAAATTTCATTAAGTTCTTTCTTGTTTATGCCCAACTAACGCATACACATGCTGCGAGTGCGCCTTGTGGACGTTTATTTACTTATAGTAGCACAAACTGTCTGTCCACTCGCCGCCATCGCCGCCACATTGAGTTAAGTCCATTGTAATTTGAAGTGAGTATTTAAAAAATATCTACCGCATACAATTAATTTCAACGCTGACCTACTTTGTGCAAAGTTTCATTTCACTTTAGAGCTTATTTGGCCTTTTGAGCATTTTTTATATGCTTTTTTTACTATATACAGGCATACATACATACATACATACATGCATATGTATATGTGGATTTGTGATGCTAACAAGCAATTCTTTTGCTCAAGTTCGTGACACACATACTTATGCGAAAGCTGAGTGTCGACTACATGTGCCGGCGGGTTTTAGCCACTTATGTTGTAACGGTGCCTTACATATGTATGAAATGTGCATATACACACACATATGCCACACAAGTACCTGCCGCTGTCGCTGCTGACGTCGCTGCCACTGTTAGCCGAAATTTAAATCAAGATTAAATTCATATAAAAATCTTTTGAATGAAACGCAATAACAACAACTACACTACATGCACTTAGAGTGGCCGTAAAGAGCCTGCGGTTATTGCTTTTTGTGCGCCGCAGCTCAGCTCAGCTCACTGTGGCACGTTCACTCCGTGCACAGCCACGCGCAAAGCTTTTGGAAGACACAAAGGCAAAGGCGCGCTGTCGTGTCGTGTATTTTTTAACGAAAAGCTACAAACACACACACACATATATATATATATATAAATATATATATATATGGTTATTAAAAACATTTTGAATAAAATAAAAATAAAGTAAAAATAGTGCAACAATAAAAACAACATAACATTCAGGCATTGCCTTTGTATACCTTTTGAAATAACTACTACTTGCTCACCTTCGCTCAGCATTCTTACCCCACACATACAACTGTGTATAGTATATATTTGTGTAGGCAAACGAGTGCGCCTTTCGTATTTTTCCATGCCTTATAGTCGACAGCAACATGTCCGCCCCTCCTCCCACCACATGTAAGCGACAGCGCATTTGCGCTGCGGTCGGTAAACGTCAAAATGCTTCACAAACACCAATAGCTTACTTTTGCCGCCAAACCAGCCTTACTAACAGCAGCCGTAACAGCACTTACAGCAACTACAGCACCGCTACCAACACCATCACCGTCACCAACGGTCGTCGCGCGTTGGGAATCATTGAGAATGCCACAAATACCCAGTTTAACGAGCAGTAAAAGAGGGCCGAACGGCCAAATGAGCTTCACCAGTTAACAGTTAGTGCTGTGCTCTATGCGCGTGTATGTGTGTATGTGTCTGTGTATATGGGCGTAGTAAAAGGCATGCCGCTGCCTTTGCTGCTTTTCGCTTTGAGGATTGCTGGCGTACAATGCCCTTTGGGTGCTGGCACACTAACACTAACGCGCGTCAATTTTTATAAACGAATTTGTATATATATATAAATATGTGTGTGTGTGTGTGTGTGTGTATGTGTGCACTTTTGAAAAAATCGTTGACTGAATGAATTCGCGTAATTTGTGCAATTTGTGAATTAGGCAAATTTACATTTAAACGCAAAAGGTAACTGTTTGGCATTTCGGTTTGTTTTTACCGTTACTGTTCTTTGTAAAATCGTAGGCGTTTGAAATAAGCAACAAATATACGAGCAACAAAAAAAAAACATTGTAGTGAGACTGTGGAATTTGTCACGATTCTAAGGTGTAGTGGACAGTTAATATATATGTATATATGTATGTGTGTGTGTATGTTTTAATGGAGACATATTTTTATTTCACTATATACAAGTCAATGTAGCAGTTATGCGCATTCTAGGTTGCTTTATATAACGGTATTTACTATCACTTGGGTGTATTTTGTGTTGCCAGCTTGAAAAGCATTTGCGATTGTTTGATAGTTGGCCTGCAATGAAAATGAAAGCCGCATGAAAGTAATGAAAACACAAACTGGTAGTTTTTGTAAGATTTTCCTGCATTTGAGTGACTGAAATTAAAAGTAGGTAAAAAGGTAGTAGGTAGGTACAGACTAGTAGTAGACTAGTTATTATGGCGTAATTTAACGTTACTTAATAATAAATATAATAATAAAATGTCAATTTATACTCAATTTATTTAGTAAATTCATAATAAATTTTACTATTTATTAAATTATTTTTATAAATATACTGGCAAGAAACATATACATATACATACACATATATCATACATACTAAATAATTCATTGAATAATTTTATGACTTTGATCAAAGCTTCTTAAACTTTGTATCTTTGGTTGAGTAAATGTCATTATTTACATATACATGAACATTCAAGAAAAATTTAGTTTGCATGAAGATAAATATCTTGACTATAGTATCAAATAATGGTAATGGAATAACGATAAGAAACTTAATTAAACCCCATTCAGTGGTTTGTGAGCTAGGCACGAAGAAAAAGTGAACTCTAAAAATTTAACTGATTAGTTGTTTAGTTAAAAGTTTAACTTTAAGATTAGGGAAACAGTAAATTTCATTGGAAACAAATTCCTGCGACAATAACGCCATCTATTGGGCACACACACATTTCATCCTATAATTTGGAATCTATAATACCTAAGCCAAAGAATACCCATAACCAACCCCCTTAAAAGAAGAATTCAAACCAGTTGAGCCAATTGAGAAATTAGTGAGTTGTGAAATTTTTCCTTTAAAACCTTTTTTTCTCTAAACTTATTTTACACTTTCGAAAACAATCTACGGATTTTAATGGAATATAGCTTACCTGACCACTATTCCTTCAGCTTAAATTAGCTATTAGCTTACTTTGTTTGAATATTGTGATAAAGTCGCTATAAAAAAAATTCTCTTAAAAGTGAGTGCGAAAACATATCCTTTTATAAATAAGTTACAGGTTTATTGTTATTATTAAATCATTACCTGTAATTTCGCTCCTTGTTGGCATTTTACAAATGGATATATTATATATAATATATATATAAGTTCCTATAACTAACTTTTACAGACTAAATGTTCACTATAATATTTAAATCTGTCTACAGAGAAGCAAATCACAGTTATAAAATAATTTTAGCTTCTTTGTTCAAGATTTAATTTACTTGTAATTATATCTCATTATTCGGCTGTAAATACCAACTTTAGTACTAACTTACATGTAAATAAGATCATAAATCTTTGCAGTGTTCAACAGACCAAGCATTAAAACCAAGATTTAATGATGCTTAACTAGAGTTGGTTGCCGCCTCACTTCCCTATACAATAGTGAGTTGTAGCCTCTACAAGGTGAATTTCTCAAATTTCTACAAGGAAGCATTCAAGTCCTTACTTACTTGTTTATTTGTATATTTATATATTTATTATTATTAATATTATTTATTATATATTTTTTGCAATCGAACTTCGCGCGAAATGAAATTCGAATTACATTAATTACTTATGCGACACGCCGTTCAATGAATGGTTGTACTCAACATTTAATATTACGCATACGCCATGGTGAACCTAAGTAAGAGTACGTAAATATGAACAATAATATGAATTTAATATTAAAATTATTGAGGAAATCCAAATTTTTTATATTCTTGCAACATGTTTTAATTTAACGGTTGTTTTGTATTACTATTGAATTTTGGAGACAGCTAGAGATTTCTTATATCAAACATAAGTTGGTATTACGCATACATGCAGGGAATGTCAGCGCGGAGAGTGTTGAGCATGGCACTGCCACCTTTTACTTGGGATTTTATATCTAAAAAATTACGCAATCAATTTTCAATAAATTTGGTCAATAATAATCCCATTACATACGCTTTGCACAGCTTGAGAATGTGTATTGTTGAACTGTATTGACGCACACTACCGATAATAACACCATTTTGAATGCCATTGACTTATTCTACACTAAAATGGATAGCTCCATTATCAACAAAGATATCAAATAAAACTTAACACCCATAGCGCTTATAGTAAATCTGTTCAAAACAAAGTTGAAAACGAGTCACAGCTTTCGAATAAAATCATTTTCAACACTCTGGTTGACCTTTTACCACGTAGTATATCAGCAACTTTTCCTTCTTCAAATTTTATTCACTTTACTTTAATTTGAAATTGTTAATTTTTCTGACGTTGTAAATGCAAATTCTATATTTTACAAACTCGCATTCGTAGAAAATGCAAAAGAATAAAATAAAATATATTTAATTACTCCAACAAAGTGCAACTTTGATATTAATTTGTTTATATATCATATGAAGCCGTCAATTTAAAATAAAATTTCAACTCAAAGTGCGGATTCATATTTCAAACGAAATAAGAGCCAAATAAAAAAATCATACCATAACTGAGAAAAATGCTGAACAATTGAAAGGCAAACAAATATATGTCTAACCATTAATTTTGTGATACAATGGACTATGCATTAAACTTCGCTTTTGTTTGCATGTTTGCATGTTTGCAAATGTTTGCAAAAGTGGCAAAAATCGCCATTGGGCAGTCGATGAAGGTGAGTCCAATGTCATCATGTCCAACATTTCATGTATTTCGTCGTACAAAATTGGTTTCCATAAATAAATACTACAAGCGTTAACACACATATACATATACTTACACATATATGCAAAAAATTAATAGACAGATATAGGTATGTTGACCCAACTCGAGGAGGTGCCGACCGCACACAGGCAAAAGTAGGCGTGAATTACTGACAAAAGCGAAGAGTGAAAGCCAAAAGCCAACAGACAACCGCACAGACATGGGCGGGCGCGGTACACAAGTCAAAGGATCACATTTCCACTCAAATGCATGTCATTTTCAAACAAAATAAATCACTCAAAAGCACATTAATTTTGTGCAAAAGTTTTCAAGGGTTAAATGGAATTGACCAAGCAATTTGCCGCACCAATTTGTAGAGGTTAACAGGAATGGCAAATAAGTTTTTCGTAACTCAAAGTGTGTGTACAAAATTACTATAGCTATATAACTTAATATACGAAGTATCTGCACCACAGTAGAGCATGATAAAAAAATTATAGAAACTGCTGGGCAGAAAAGAAAACTGAGTAACGCTTCGTAGACTTTACACTTCTTCTGCCTATTGGACTTTAATATATATATATATATGCAGTCTTCAAACAATATTTCCAAAATTAAATTTTAGAATTTCATGTCTATAAAGGTCATACTTTGTCTTTTCAATTTGTTTGTTAATACTAAAACCCTCTATAACCTTATGACCTTGGACCTCAGTTGGAAAAGTACTGTATTATATCCGAGCGAATGACATGAAATAATGTTTTTACTTCGATTCCAGATTTAGAATTGTTTCTTCAAGTTGAGAACCGAGCGAAGCGGTTTATACTACTGAGAAAAATGAGCCTGTGATCCGTATAATTGCTTATGGAAATGTAACTTTGGTTTAAAATGCTGAGATTGTTAGTCATAATTAGAGACTAGATTGTTAGTCATTAGATTGTTAGTCATAGATTGTTACTAATTAGATTGTTAGTCATTAGAGATTGTAGACATAAAGTTGGACTTCAGTTTTAAGTCTGTAATAAAAATTTGTGTGTTTCCACTTACGATGATAGACCCTAACAAGTCTCTATATCCATGAAAGAATTGTTTCGTATTACTTATATTTGTATGCACATATAAGATCAAAAGCTTATAATAACAACACTTCCGCAAAATTTTCAATCATATTTTATGCTTCCGCAATTTTTACTCTTTTCCGTCTACTAAAACTCTTCTTAACGTTGCGCTTCGTATTCATAGTACTGCCTAGTGCACTGACATCATTAAACGCTTCATTCGCATTCAATGAGCTCGAAAAGATTGAATTGCTTTTGACTGCCCATAAAAAACAATGGTGTGGAGAAAGTAGTCGGATTTCTTGATATTAAAAATCAATGTCGGTATTGTGCGAAACTAACGATAAATACATATATATACGAGTACATGTGTTCAATAAACGATTTATGTAAGTAAGCACAGCGTTAAGCCAAGTAGATATGTACCTAATAAATAGGAAGTTTCAAACGTATAATTCCTAGTTAGAAATATTTATTTTCTAGGAAAAATTTTTTTGCTCTCGCTGCTCGGGGAGGGAATCGCCAGAGGTTTAATGAACTTGGTGCGTTCACTAAAAGTGTTTTCTTTCTAGTCTAGGCATTCGGGCTGCTCACGGACCTCTTTCCCTAATCGCTGTCTCTTTACTACGAGGGTGGTCCGATATACTTTGCCTTTAATTCTGTGTGCCCTCACGGTTGCGCTTATTGTCCCGGGTAAGCAAACGCCACTCACTCTCATGTCCAACATTTCATGTGACCCACGCGGTCTTTGGAGATCTCAGCTATCTCATGCATTTTCAATTGGCGGTCTGCTAATGCAAGATCGTGGACTTTTGTCATGTTATTCTCCGTGGTAGCTGTTTTCGAAACTCATCGGCGTAGCATATCAAAAAGAGAAGGTACGACCACGTTGAAACTGGTGAAACCAATTTTTGACTGTCACCATGGAAGGAGAAGAGTCACCGTATATAGCATCCAAGCTAACTTTGTTTTAATACGAGATATCTCTTTCAAAAATCAGAATCGAATAACCGACCTATATTGAAATATTTCCATTTTTTTGCGATAATGGCACCATCGGGCAATTGGACTACGTACTCGTCGGACCGCCAAGGTAAGCAGGTCCACGTTTTTTTTCACCAAAACGTGGAAGTAAATCGTTGGTTACTTCAAATTAAAAAAAAACTACAAATTCACTTTAATTTTGTTTGACACGTCAGCACATTTTCAACACTATAATCTACTGCAACGTAAAATAACATTATTGCCAACACCAATGCACATACACGCACACACACACACACATGCATAGGTCTAAAACGCACCTTCGGCCGCAGCGCTTAGCCACCAGGCCGCAATTATTGCATTTGTGGTTAGTAGGACAAACAAAATGTCCACAGCTTTGGAATTTTACAAGGCGCAGCAGCAACAATGTTAGCATTCTGTATATGTGTATGTGTGTGTGTGTGTGTGAATGGTTTGTTGACGACACATTAAACAGACTGCAATTGACGCTGTAGGCGAGGAAAAGTCGCGGCGACCATACACACGCCATTCATGTCAGCAACAGCGGTTAATACAACAACAATAACATCGGTGGAAGTCCATCGTTGCCGAGGCCGTCAGTGCCGAACGGGCCCAACTTTGAGGAGTGACCGCAAATGCGAATGTCATACGAGCGCACGGTAACTGACCCTTAATGACATTACGCAAACAAACGGTAAATGCAAACGCGGCGAAGCACAAAGAGAATATGAGAGAGTGGCAATACTGTTGGTTTTGAGTAGAGGCGTTAGTTTTTGCTGTGTCTCAACTTGCAGCGCTCCAAATGAGCGGCTTTTGTGCCAAAAATAATAAAAAATATACATATATACCTTGGTAGTATAAATGTGAGAGTATGCGCATTATTACAGTCCGAAGTCCGTAGTGCGAGTGGAGTGGAGGCAAGGAGAAACACTGCATTTAATTGAGCTTTAAGACTCAATTTAGTCCCTCTGCTGCTTCATAGTAATTTCTTTGTAATCTTGAATTATGAAATATTGAGGTTAAGTCGAGCTTTACCACTACATTCATCTCGTCTTTCTAATTCAGATATACTACGGCAACCTGGGAACTCTGAGTTCCCTTGTTGGCAAAGCTGAAGCTGGAGCTTTGTATTTATGAGTTTACACTTCTTTGTGTTGATAAGACTTCCGATTTATGAAATGAAAGATAAATTTTGCTCTGAAAAGACGGTATATGTCCATTGATTCATTAGAAAAAAAATTTTCCTATGACTTTTGCTAATCATTGAGCTTGATTAAAGCAATCCAAGGCCGTTAATTTAAGTTCCACGCTTTATTCGACCTATTGTGGGCAGGAAAAGTGTTTTAGCAGTAGATTTAAAAATGAGAGAGACGTAACTTCGAAGTTCTATGAGTAACAGTTCAACTAGGAGAAGAGGATTTATGAAGCCTAGCGACAAGTATCTATAAAACGAGGGAGCTCTCTGATGTAAGACTCAAAAGTTTCGACAAAGTGCGTTTGTTCCATGAAAAAATTTCAAGTACATTTTGAAGCGAAAAATTGGGCAATCATTCGAAAAGGGCTTACGACTTTGACCCGCCTCAAAGTTCTAGCCGTAGGTATTTACAAACCGCATATTAAACACTATTAAAGATAACTAATATTGTTACAGTTAGTGCAGGGGTTTACTTCAAAACTACCGTTACAAGCTCAAATAGAACGAAAAAAGTAGAAGTCTTTGCTTTCAATAGGGTTACCACCGGAAAACAGTACTTAATTAAGTTATGCTATATAATCCATAAATAGGGAGATAACTATAGATGTCGGATCAACAGGCGCCTCCGCAATATGACAAACAGGAAAGTAGAAGTTCATTAAACACATCCCACGTGCTTGCCCTCCATTTAACAGCCTCTGGAGTTAAAAACTTTATTGTGGTGTTATTTTACTCTTCAACAACAACACCATTAATAAAAGCAGTGCATCGTACGCTCCATCGCTACGCTATATAATGACCCAAATTAGTACATATATACATTGCATACATAAACGCATGTCGGTAGCGGTGGCAGGTGCGCGATAACAGCGTCTCCTCGTCATATTGCGCCCATGGAGGCAATTGAATTGCGTTTCGCATTTTGTGGTCCCCATGGACTAAGCACACTTTACTTTCAATTAGTACAAAACAGCCAAGAGGCAAACACAAGTGCAACCGATAGCGATAACCGTTAATGCGGTGTGTGGGATCGTGGCTGGGGTATGGAGCAAGAAGTTAGGTGGTATGTATATTTGATGTTTGTTGTATTCAATTTATGCCGGCGGCAAATGCAACAGCTCTGCTAGTATATTGTTTGCAGAAGCAAAAGCCACAACAATAATAACAACAAAATGCAAGTGAATCAGCTCCTAAAGCCGATTTCTATTAAGCTGTGCATTCAAAAGTGTACCATTACATAGCTACAGACGCTGAATTAGGAGTTGCCACATAATTGAAAGTTGATCGCCGTCAGAAGAAGAAGCAGCTCAAGAGTTTTTTTTCCACATCAGTTTGGTATAGTATACTTGATCAACGCTGTGTATTCCAAGCCGAGGTAGCAGTACGATTTTATGATAAATGAAGCTTTGAAGTTAAATACCCCACAAACCTTGATACTTTGATGTGAACTTTTCTGAATTCTCTTATATGAGTAGCGAGCTTTGACATATATTAGCTCTACTCCATTTAGCGGTAGCGCAAATACAGCTGTACCGGGATTTACGAAACTCAGAGAATGGCGAATTGAACAAACAACTGGTATAAATAAAATAGACTGGTATAATAAAATGGAGATAGTATAGCAAACAATTATATCACTTCACTGAGTTAACACTATGCTCTCTTGTATTAAATTCAAACGGACCTTCGTTGTTGCTTTCACAGGTAAATTTTTCGAGAAAAGAACGGAGCTCAAATTTAGCAAGCAGGGAAGCGGTGAATCGAATGCAGCTTCAGTTAATTTCCTTAAAAGCCTACTAATTTGTTTTTATACTTTTTATAGAAAATTCTTTACTATTTTGTCTCGCCGAATTTCACTGAGAACATGTATAATTTCTTTAAGACTTTTGAATATTTTATTTTTACTTTGTAAGCATATATGTAAATATATGAACACATACACACTCATACTTCGAACTTATACTTCGACAGAACACAATCTGCTTGTAATAAATTACTTTCTTCTGACATTGAATGCAACAAAAAGTGGAATGCCACCAAATATCAGGTGATGCTTGCTATTTAATATTATCAAAATCATAATTCAGTTGGGCGACAGATATATGCTGTGCTATTTATCATCAATACACATATAATATAAATATGCACGCACTATTATAGCAGAAATAACAACAACAAAAAATGTCAAAGAGAAAAAATTACAGCTCTACGAACTGAAGAGTCGATTACTACAAGTCGAGGATGGTTTCCTCAACACACACTATAAACCAACCTGTATATGCGCCACAAAGTATGCTAATAATATATGCTATTTGCTCTAGATTGTCAATTTCAACGAAAGTACGAAAGTAAACAAACAAACATCGCACAAGTTTTCCCTCTGTAGTTATATTCTTTTTATTGCTTTTTCAGTTGTTCGGCAACACTGCAAGCTCTTACAAGTGCTCACCATCACTGCTAGCGTAGGTGTGGCAACATATGTCGTATTGCCGCCAACACTAAATCAAAGCGAAAATAAATTATTGACATTAAAGCAGGCGTTGCATAGAAAATCAGAGCATGCCAGGATAACTGTGAAAAAAAAAGGCATTGGAATGTAGAATGCGTTATGGGTGGAGAAATAGAAATATAATGAGTGAGAAAAAACTACCAAATGCGACCGTAATAAAACCTATACTTACTTGCGTGCATGTGTGCTTAAGCATACATGTTTATGCATGCAAAAGCATGTTTTTTTCTGCACAGAAAAGTAGGCAATGATTTTTATTAATTGATAAGCGACGGGCATATGTGCTTACATGCATACGCACATGTATGTACGCATATGTCTATTGTACCCAGCAGTGGAACCAGCTGGGTACCAACAACCAGGGGAATGAACTTCTAGTTCAGAACTGGTACAGTCTCGTCATATTAATGATAGTTTGTAATAATTTAAAAATATTATTTATAAATATTATTAATACAAAAATATACTAGTATAAAGAAGTCCATTATTTTTGGATTAAATTGAAGATTTTTTTTAGCATATATTTTTTTTATTAGATTTTTAGCAATATATTCCAATTCATGGTGATCATTACGATTTTATTTAACTTAAAGAGCTATTTAGCTAGCTTTACCTATTACACACTAGTTCAAAACCTGCCACCTGGTTCAACCCAGTGACACGCTAGAGCTTTATAAGACTTGTCATCTTCCACAACAGCTAAGATATGATTTTTGCATGCAGTGCAACTTAGCACTGGGTAATTACAACTCTGAGCATAACTGTCGGCCCTTTTTGTGTATTTGCAGCCTTTGAACTTTTAAACAACTTGTCCAAGGACAAAATCTCTATGTAAATAACATTTTTGCGATTTCTGCTATCGAATTTAGAAAGTCATTTTTCTTTTGTGTGAATACACGTACATATACTTATATACATATGTACATACATATGTAGTTATATAAAATCTTTTCTAAATCGTTGAATGAAATTATGAATTATGTGCAGATGAAAATAACTGATAGCTTTTATTATTTAAGAGTTCGTGGCTCACCTGACATAAACATTTTCAATGTTGCCTAAGATTCAAAGAGATTTAAAAGCGTCTGCACTTAAAATTGCTCCTCGTGGACAGAATTCTTAAACAATTATAGATATATAGCATGTCGATATATTTTGCCATTTAAAGAAAGAGGAGGGCTTTTGTTTCTTAAGGTTACGCTGAGATGCCAGACTTTTGTAACTTCAAAAGTAACCGATAAGTATTTGCATCACCGCCGTGGTTTGTTTTCAACGCGTGTGGAAGTGGTCGTGTCGTCGGGTTAAAAAAACAGAACAATAACAATATCGGTCAGTGATTCGATGCTCGTTATTGGAATGACAATCGCATAGTGAAATCGAAGAAGGCTTGGTTGTTGTTCACGATGACTATTCCCCTTCGATTGCGAGCGCCAAAAATTTGTTTAACGAATTTTAACGCGGTCGCACGGGGGTTTTTGATGAGCCACGCCCTGGTAACCAAAAACCGCTGCCAAAGAGGATACCGTGACCAAAGTTCACGATTTTGTATTCACAAAATGCGACTGAAGGCGAGATAGCTAAGGCTGTAGGCATCTCAAAAGACTGCGTGGATAACATTCTACACAGAAATATCGGGCATGGGCAATGGGTGCCTCGGTTGCACACTCCAGACAACAAGTGCAACCGTGAGACCACTTCCCAGCAGAACAGTCGAAAAATCGAACTTCACTCGGCGAACCTGCTCCGAAGAAGATAAAGACTGTCATATCGGCCGGAAACGGTACCCTTATAGTACCGACTCGTTAGAAAAGTTCAGAAAAAAAGGTGAAAGAGTTTTCTTCCGCTCCGGCTAATACTTTCGCCATCGTCATGACGGAATTAGGGTTGGTAATAGACGCCACGGAGGCCTAGTTCGTTAAATTTAATTCCAACATATATTAATCAACTTTCAAGTATAGTTAGTGTGGGAATTTTTCCTTTAATATTTCAGCTTTCGATCTGGTTAATTCTTTCCACACACATAAATATGCATATAATAAATACAAGCAACTATATACATAAATATGTAAGCTGGATGTAACCTGGTTTGTTTGTAATTTTTACTTGCTATGCACATAGATTTGACCTTTAACGCTTCAGCTGCTTTAAAGCAAACCACTGACGTGAGTTCTTATTTCGCATTTCTACTTTTTCTGCTGCAGTCGCTGTTACTGCTTTTTACCGCTTTATGGTGCACTCACGTACAATTGAAGTGTGCCGCGGTTGCAGTGTTTACCGGCATTTCTTTTGTTTTGCTTCCATTGCATTTTCCTACAGAATTCCTTATATATTGTCACTAAGGGCTGTACATGAGCGGGAACGTGAGAGAGGTTATTTAAAACCCTACTTGAACAAAACATTTAATTTAGAGTAGTTGCTGATTTATGAGACTTCAACTAAAAATGAACAGTGCCACGCCCATTGTCCATTTTTACACGGATTCCTATGAGGTTCTTTCGTACCACTCTGACTGTAAAATTTTATGCTTTTGACGGCAGTGAGGCCATGCCCATTTTTCAAAATTTTTTTAAGGAACAAGCTATCGCGTACAGTGAGACAAAGCCGCAGAAGAACAGGTGAACGAATGGGCAGACATCCGGAATCGTTTCGTCGTCCTGTTCATTTTGATGTACATAACTCTATAACCATTTAGATTAGTTTTACGCTGATACTTGCTGATAAATCGATATCAATATGAAGAAATTAAAATTTCTTGAATTTTTTAAAAACAGAACAGACACAATTGTCTCGAGAATTCACTAACATATTTGAACAAATTTTAATGATGGAAGCAATTTCGTTTTTTCTCATTAATTTTTCTTTTATTGCAGCCTCTGGTCTTGAGACTGAAACTAGGAATGCTTTTATCATTGCAGCTTTTTAACAACTTTCGAGCTTTTATCGAGCTTTTTAGCTAAGCTACAATAGTATAATGGCACGAGTCGAAAATACCGACGAAAATGTCGTCGAAAAAGCCGAGTATGGTCAGCTGTTTCACAATGTAACCTCTTGTTCCAATAATAGTGCGTTTGGACTCGAGAGTTAAGCTACTCTAACTTTAAAAAATGAGTTAAAAAATGTCAGTAAGTACGCGTATAATAATAATAATAATAATAATACCCGCAACTGACAATAACACAGAACGCGGAATATAGTTCTACAAGCCTCCATATATATGAACATATATTATATATAATATATACAAACCTCCTAAGTTATATTTATTTTAAAAAGCAGTTTGTGCGTCTTTCTCCTGGCTTTATAAAGACGCATACGAGTACGTTGTTGACTTGCATAAGCGCAACAAAAGAGAAAAGAACAAGAGACAATAAAACCGTTGCATGTGGGGAAGAGCAGTTAACTATCGTATTGTTGTTGCTGTGCACGTTTTTTCTTTTTTAATTTTTACATTTTTCTACTAAATATGCACAGAGTTGTATTGTATGTGTGTAAGTATGTATGCATCTATATATGTATGTATGTATGTGTGTATGAATGTATGCATGCATGCATATATGTCTATACTTTTTGCCATTCTTTTGCCATTTTGCGTTATTTGACTCTACGCTTCTCGTGTTTGAGATTTCCCACATACACTTGTATAATTTCTATGGTGGGCATTTCCGTTTTCCTGCATATAAAACTCTCCCGTTAGCGAAGAGTGCACATATTGTCTTTATGCATGTTTGTAAACACATATGCGCACAATTACACTCCTTTGCACTCTGCCACACACGATGCAATTGCACTTTTTCTTTTTTTTTGTTTCGTTGTTCCAGTGTGTGTTGCGAAGCTTTTTGATGTTATTGCTGTTATTGTACTTTTATACTTTTGTTTACTTTAGCATTGTTTTAATTGTGTGCATGTTTTTTTGTTTGCATCTGCATGCATACTTTTATTTTACTGCGAGTCTTATGTTTCCTCAGTTAGACCCATGCTGAAAGCTTCATAGACGACAGAGGAGACACATGAATGATCTCTCTATGGTGAACAAATATTTGTCGCGACATAACACGTAGCCGCCAAAAGTTTCTTGTAAACTTCGTCTTTGAATAATAACAATCTGCTTTTGTTGAAGCTGCTGTGGTTATTTTGATATTTTACAGCAAAGTATGGGTTAAAGTTTAAATGGGTTAAAGAACTTTGATATTAAACCGGTGGTCGGCATTTCATATCACAATTGTGCTAGCTGACTTCTTACGTACACTTACGCTCTAACGTTTATGCGTTGTCGAAACAGCAACGCAACAATATCGCGTGAAACCGGGCCGCTAATGTAAATGTGCCCTGCGCGAAATTATTTATGATTATGAATGCTTTTTGGTGTCGTGAATTACAGTTTGCGTTTTAGGGATTTTAAAGGCCATACAGCTAAGTTTTTTTGAATGCAATATATTGCCTTTAATCGTAAAATATACAAGATGAAAAAGGTAGTACGAAAATGCTTATTTCACGAGGGTATAAAAAAAATTCTCATAATGTAAGGTTACCTAGTTCTCACTGGGTGCCTTTACTTTCGTACTCACTCACACAGTCACAGTTTCTCTCATGCCAACCACTGCATTAAATTCATTTATAAATATACGCAATTAAGACACAATTATTAAAAGCATAAAAAAATGTGTCTCTGCCAATTTTGAATTTGGATTGGGAATTTCGAATGGGGGAAAGCCCACAGCAATATTTAAAACTACGTTTTGAGTAATTATTTTATCTTTTTAAAATCGACTAAAATGTGTTTTAAAGGACACTTTCTTCTGTCATGGTGGTAAAATCGTTCGAATGCAACAAAATTGTGTAGCGCAACGAAATTCCGTCACGCTCCCAATATACACAGTGAAGGTTAAAACAATTTCAATATAACACTCGGACAATACTCGTTTCTAGGCCGATCTTCAAAATTCAAAAATTTTCAAAAAATATATAATCAGTTTTTGTTTTAAAGTTCACTTTGTGGTCATAAAATTATAATTCAATTGATTGAATAGTGCAAAATTTTTTTTGTGACGAAGCTGCTTTTGTGATAGCACGTATTCCTAGTCGCCCGTCGAGGTCCTCTTGAAAAAGTTAATTCCTAAGATTGGTCCAGCAGCCGCCATTTTGTATCAAAATGTCACTTTAAAAATTTTTGTGTGCACTCAAAAGCATGCTAAATAAAGCTTGGAAGAAATAAATTTATTAGCTTTTTCCTTGCTTCCACAATAGATTCGCAAAGCTGGGCTTTTTTAAAGCTCTATACTGGCCTAACCACTTTAATTATAAAAGAAGGTAGGTTGCCTACTGTTTAAAATGAAATAATAAAGACTATCAAGTAATAACAATATGCAGAGGTTTAAGAAATACTTCATTAGAAAATATATTTTTGTGCAGGGTTGCCACTTATTTAAAATAGTGAATTTAAAAAACCTCCCAGTTAAACGAATTCTTGTAATAAAGCTATCAAATTAAGCGGGTTTAAAAATTTTGCTGTTGGTGCAGTTTGTAAGTGGGGTTGCCATCTCGTTGCAAAATTTAGTTGAAACAAAGAGATAGGCTGAATTCAATATTGCATAGATAATGGTATCTGGTTACTCATTTCATTTTATTTCCTTTTTGAATTTAAAATTGAATAAAAAAATATTTTTGCGCTTTTTTTATATTCCAAAGTCAAATGAAATATACAAATTCTACAAAGCACCACAATTAAGCGTTTTCAATTTGCATTTAAGCGCTCCTTGCCTGCTGACCGCTATACACCATCATACGGTCATTGTCATTGCAGCACTGCGTTTAGCGGCCCCTGATATAAACCCTGATATTTTCATACTCATCATTTTCTAATGCCAACAACAACACAGTCATTGGAGGCAGCAATGCGGCATTGGGAGCAGCTCCAGCGCATAATAACGATTGCATAGTCGCTGTTAGTGTGTCTTCTACTGCCAGTTGCTATTCTACAAGTATTTATTATTTTATTGTTGTTGTTGTTGTTGTTGTTGTTGTTATTTTTATTGTTATTATTATTTGTTGAGTCAGTGCCAAGTTGACACTGGCAATTGTGGGCAACGAAGAAGAGCAACAGTAAACAGAGCAAGCAAAAGTCCAACAACACGCACATACAACAATGCAGCAATAACAACAGTGCTGTTGTAACATGTTGCCAGCAACAGCCAAAGCAACAGCAACAGGAACGGCATACCAAACTTGATGACAAATTACAATGACAGCTCACGTCCTTGATGGCATGCGCTCAATTCTTACTTGTGGCCTACATACAGATATATACATATGTATATACAGATATATATATATATATACACACACACGCACACATGCAAGCATTCATACAAATGTGTACAATAAATGCACTGCCATGGAAAATATTGCTGCGAAATGGAAGAGTGGGCGTGTGGCAAATGTCAAAATGCTGATGCGGCACGTGAATGCGTTCCGTATATGTGTGTACGTTTGAGTGTGTGTGTATGTGAAGGAAGACGATGATTTGGCACGCATATCCGCCAGTGTCAGACACCACTGCCAGAGTGTATTTACACAAATGGTCATATTGTAGCGCTGGGTAGCGCCGGGTAACGCTGGGTAACGCTTTAAAGAGTGCAGTGATGCGAAGGATTTAAGCTACGCAGGCTGGGACTGTAGGGAGGCGTTCATTAAATAGTGGTAGAGTGCCACTTGCAGTCTTTTGTGTCGACAACCAGGTCAAATTTTGATTTAGGAAACAAATGTCTCATATTTGTCGTGTCCTTCAGCGGTTAATGACCAGTCTACGAGTCTTCCGGCATGAAAAAGCTTCACGAAAATTTTATAAATTCTTAAGGCCTTGCATTTGTCGGATAAGATCAAGGCGTACGGAACATGCATTTAAAACAAGTATCTCTTGTGGCGTTTTGCTATTTCTGATGAAATTATGCAATTCGATCTTTGGTCTAATGGGCCCTCTCATATTCGCACATGACTTCAACCAACACAAGCGAATTTAGGCAGCCTTTAGGAACAGTGCGGCTGAACTAATAGAGGCGACGTGCTCCCTTTATGGGTACATTGTTCTGATACCCTGACTTCTTCTCCTTGTAAATGCAGGACAAGCATATTGTAGAAAAATATCGGCAATTTAAAGAAAGAGGCAGGATATATGGGGACACTAATCTATTAGGGATACATAGCATAGGTCGAAAAATAGGCCGTTTTGTTTGATGTTGCAGAACACAAGTTTTACTGTGAAATATTTTATATTTGAAGAATAACCAGAGAGCCAAAGGACTCTCGCTTCGGTGCGACGTAAGTCCATCGGAAAACAAACTTTTAAGTACCCACGCATTCTTTGAATCTCTTTAGCCTTTAAACTTTCCTAAGATTATCATTGCTTCAATGGATTTGTTCACAATTTATTGACAATGAACATTATTCCACTCCACATAGCCTCGGTATTTGGTAATAACTCGACCCTGACGTCATCTAGCCATTCATTTTTTTACAAACTTAGTTTTCTTGTACTTATCCTTGGTATATACTGTGTAATGTGTGTCAGATTAGATCCTAAATTCGTGCTTTTTGAATAAGTGGACTCTGGCGGCACCTAGCGGAAGATTTTTGTTTCTTCCATTTCGTCATGTATACATATTTCGAATATGAACTAAATTGTACCACAAATGGGAGTTTACGTTATATCTTGAATCATACGAGATTTAGCGGACTAAAATTCACACGACCATTATCCGGGTAGCCCGAAAGTTTCTTGAGCAAAATCGTCTCACATTTTGTATTTGTTTATATTTGTATACAGATTTAAATTTTCCAGATCACAATAATGTCTTCTTATCTTAAAACTATTCAGATCCAATGGGCTTCTTCATGACAAAACACCTTTTCGCCTTAAATCGAATATTCTCAAAGTTCAACTGTTTCTCAACACAAGTATGACAGTTGCATCAGGGTTCCTATTGAGGCCACTTATATGCTTATGTGCCCTTTTTTTTTGTTTTTTTTTGCAGTTTCACGTTGTATATTCAAATTCGACTCTGGAAATCGAACAGAAGTCTCAGCAAGCACTGCGGCAGCGCACAATACAGATGTCTTTGCTAAACTCTTCTCCACTTTTTTCTTAAGAATCGCTCTTTGATTTTGCATGCAAATCGTAGCACAGCTGCATTTCCTGTCCATTCAACTAAATTTCCTTCCGGTTGAACTATTTCAACTTTATTATTTTCATTCCACTTTATCCACTTTTCACTTCCTATATCTGCTTGGCATATCTAAAGCTGATAAGGTGAAAGTTCTCACCAGCTGCAGAAGTCGACAAGTATTTTATGAACTTAATTAAAAAGCCGACAGTTTAATGTGTCATCGATAAGTTCAATTGAGCGAGCAAATGAAAGACCATACAAATCGACTGGAAACTTGGAAACTTCCGCTTTGCCAACTTTGCGATGCGGACATGCAAAATGGGCGATGTGTGGCGAGAGTTTTGAGTGGTACGCCTTCGGTGAGTGGGAGTGCTGACGCTCAAAGTGCATACATATGTGAGTCTGCATACTATATAGCCATACATACATGTATGTATAAATATATATATATATATATATATATGCATAGATATATATTTGAAGAAAATCCTAGAGATTTTTTAATGGATTATTAAAATTGTGTACGTGGCTTAAGAAGCTAATTAACAAGGGAATTTGTTGCAGCGCCGAACACGAAGCTGAAACTGTGACACTGACTGTTCGATTCGTCATTTTTGGTGTAAACTTGTCCACAATGCCATAATGCAAAGCCAAAGGCCAAGTGCGAAAATAACACAACGGAAATGCAATTGAAGTTTTGCGCGAACTCCCATTCAGGTGCAAGTCTGTAGGAAAATGGGCGTAAACAAAACACAAGTGCATACATACATACACAAATATATATGTATGTATGCACGCTATCAAATGTGCATTCAGAAATTGGAATCGCTGCATTTGCGATTTGTCGCACATTTGTTTTCTTCGACATTCGTGGCATTTTTTATTTTTTATTTTCGTGTTTTCTTTTTTCTTTTCTTTGTTCCTGTGTGTGTCTTAAACTTTGACATAAGAAAGCAAGTTTTGTGCCTAGTTTAGCCATTTTCAGAGCAAAAGTTCAAGTGAATACTTGCGGAGAAAACTTTTAATGATGCATAAGAGAAATAAAGCAAATCTTTGAAAAATAACTTTGAACATTATTTTTTCAAAAAAATTCTCTTTTGATTTCAACTGCCAAAAAAATTGGTATTGCTGAAGTGAAAATGCCGCAGAATAATGTGAAAAGTGAAAACTGCAAGCTGAAAAGGTTGATAGTGTCTATTGTTAAGTAAATATTATTAATTTTTATATAACGGTAAAATATTATTCAATGCTTTATACGAAACTTACTACTTACTACTACTACTACTACTACTTGCGGCGAAATAGTTTCGAATATTGGCAAAATTTTGTATTAAAAAAGTTGCATATGAATTCAATATTCGCTTTTCGATGAAACCTTGAATGGATTACAATCATATTTGGTATATTATTAACATATATTATAGGTCATAACCTCATTTAGTTTAAATATTATGTTTTGCTTTATGTCCGAGATATTTATATGGAAATCAATCTAACAATCAGAAATTACTATATTTACCATATATTTAAGAGCTGTGGGAAGGTTTAGTATATATCAAAATCACAAATTTTTACTACCGAATAACATAATGCTAATCGAAATATACTGGCTTAATTTTGTTGAGACAAAATCTTTTGAGATATATACGATATAAACTCAGCCAAAGGAACGAAATTTATTAATATATTGGGTATATGAGCAAACAGGCAACCAGAAAGTCGGAAATCATTATATTAGGGACATGAGGGCTAGACTAAAGTATAGACCGATTTCATTCATATTCAGTGCTAAGGTCAGCCGGAATATCCAAAACCACAATATTGAATATATTGGGGCCAGGGAAGGTGTTACTTTTTAAGTAAAAAAAAAAAAATAATTAAACCAAATTTACTTAGATAACTAAAAATTATACCGATATATTCGGCCCAACCAACCGGTGATTTCACCCATTTTCGGCGCCTAACTATAGCAAATCCCAGACCATACGTTCACCTAATTCTGGTAAGAAAGTTTACATAGGGACTGATATATACGATATAAGGCCAAAAGGAAGTTCGAAAATCTTTATTTTGGCATATGGGGGCCATGAAAACTTATAAGCGATTTTATCCATTTTTGCACCACGACACCACGAAACGTTATTATGATCCCTCTTAATTTCATTCCAATATCTCGTAATTTGACAGACATTTTCGGTTTACAGTCAGCCATGGGCACTGAGGTATTCGAACCTCATATTCGATATTTGAGGCGTTGAGAAGTTATCGTCTAATTTCGATTAGAGAGGTGCCACAATTTGAGGGCACTATTTATGCAAAGTTTTATTCCATTCCATTCCATTTCATTTCCGATTCATTTGTGCTTGATTTATATATTGCAAAGAGGAAGAATTTTATGAAATTTGAAATATATTATATGGGAAGTAGGCTTAGTTATAGTTCGATTATGCCCATTTTCAAACTGTAACATAAAGGTATCAATATAATATTATATTATGCACCAAATTCACACTGTATGAGAAAGTGATAAAAAGAAATGTTGCGAGTTTGGCTGACAAAGTATTAGTAGTTTGTGAGATTTATACGTAAAACTTGTTATAGGGTTGGGTTACGCCCACTTAATTAAACGTGTCTAAAAACAGAAACATTTTTGTTAAGGAAAAATCTTTTCAAATAAATATCTACCAAAAAATCAATAAGACACTTTTTAAATATTAAAAATATTAAATATTAAAATATTAAATATTAAATACTAAGTAACTATTATTATTTTCATTGCTATAGTAAATTTTTACGAAACATGAAAATTCGTATTTAATTACCCGATTTGCTAAAAAAAAATTTTTAATTTTAAGTACGTGTCAGTTGTTTCACAAACTACGTGTTCCGCTCCATTTCCACAACAATCAAATCATCGGCTGCACAGCACTTTGCCTTGGTCATATACAACACTGTTTTCAACATCAGCTGATTGTCAACATGATGTCTGGTTTACGTTTACAAGCACTTTTAATAATTTTCCTATAATTTCGGCGCTGCTTGCAAAAATTATTTTTACATGAGAATTAAATATCGAAAAACGCCGCAATTTAAATAAATACGTCATGGAAGAGCTACGGCGTCTGGAATACTTATCGTTGGTTTCAAAAATTTGCACCGAGCTGGAAAATCACTTGGGTCTAAACGACAAAGATTTAGCAGAGTTTATAATCGATTTGGAGCATAAGAATCCCACTTTCGATTCATTTCGTAAAGCTCTACATGAAAATGGTGCAGAATTTCCGGACTCTTTTGTTACGAATCTTCAGAGAATTATCAATTTAATGAAGCCCGGTCGAGAAGCTGAAGAACCAGAAGGTTGTGGTAGCATCAAAACTGCAAAAACGGACCAATTGACACGTATGTTTCCAGGTTTGGCATTGCCAAATGATAAGTTTAGTAAAACTTACAGTAGTGGTGGTGAAAGTGCCAACGAAAGTACATCTAGTGGATCCGACTCGGAATGTGAGAAAGATAATAAAAAGAAAAGAACCAAGACTCAAAAACAAGATGACTTGAACGACGTTATGGATGAGTTGGAAGTGTTTGCACCAAGTAAACGTAAGCAAAGTAAAAAGGAAAATATTGATGACACATTGACAAAGTTAGAAGCACTAGCACCAAGTCAACGAAAAAATGATGTAAAACTCAAAAAAGACGATGTGGATGACATGATGGCCGAATTAGAATCATTAGCTCCCAGTAAACGAAGAAAAAGTGATGAGAAGCCTAGGAAGAGTGAGATTGATGATGCTATGGACAAATTGGGAGCACTAGCACCAAGTGCACAAAAGAATTACGATGATATTAAAGTAAAATCAGAAAAGAAGAAAAAGCTTGACCGCCATTCCCGTTCCCGTTCCCGTTCCCGTTCCCGTTCAAAGTCAAAAGAACACGCTAGCCGACATGAACGCAGTAGTCGACGCGAAAAAAGCCGAGATAGACGATCACGTTCGCATTCACCTAGTGAGAAGCGAAAACATGACAGACGTCGACGTTCTCGTAGTAAATCGCGTGGTCGTGACCGCTTGCATGAATGGGACAGAGAACGAGAACGTGATGACCATCGCAGTGCACGTAGACGTCGTTCACGTTCACGCTCACATGGTCATAGCACTAGTAGCAGTAGCAGGCGTCGATCACGTTCCCGTTCGTACGACCGTCACCGTCGCTCAAGGTCTCGTGAACGCAATGAGCGTAGCGGCAGAAGAGGATCTTGCTCACGAGATCGTAATGAACATAGTAGACGTAAGCGCTCACGTTCCAACTCCGAAGATCGTCATGGCCGAAATGAGAAAATGCCGCCACCAGCAACACTTCCTGATGATCCAGAGTCGGGTAAAGTTTATTCAGGCAAAGTAGCGAATATTGTGCCATTCGGCTGTTTTGTGCAGCTCTTTGGCTTGCGTAAACGTTGGGAGGGTTTGGTGCATATTTCACAACTTCGTTCCGAGGGGCGTGTAACTGATGTAACAGAAGTGGTGCAACGGAATGCAAATGTGAAAGTGAAAGTGATGTCTATCGCGGGACAAAAGGTATCACTTTCTATGAAAGAGGTTGATCAAGCGACTGGAAGGGATCTAAATCCGTTATCGCATGTGGCGCCGGAAGATGAGATGAGAGATCGTAATCCGGATCGACCATATAGCGGTACTTCGTTGCTAAATTTACAAGTAAGTGGTTTATATAATAAGGATTATGATTGTCTTCTAACTCCCAGTTCATTTGCAAAGGGTGGTAGCATGGACAACGATGAAAGCGATTCACGTAAACGTGTCACACGCATATCCAGTCCTGAACGTTGGGAAATTAAACAGATGATTAGCTCCGGTGTGATTGATCGTAGTGAAATGCCTGATTTTGACGAAGAAACTGGTCTAATACAAAAGGAAGAGGACGACGAAGCTGATATCGAAATAGAAATTGTGGAAGAGGAACCACCATTCCTTTCCGGACATGGACGCGCATTACACGATCTCTCACCTGTGCGCATTGTTAAAAATCCGGACGGTTCACTGGCACAAGCCGCTATGATGCAGTCAGCTTTATCAAAGGAACGTCGAGAGCAGAAAATGTTACAGCGCGAACAAGACACTGTCGCTCCAACAAACATGAGTCGAAACTGGATTGATCCCTTGCCCGATGAAGATGAGTCGCGCGCTATGACAAATACTCGTGGCATTGGTTCCGGCGCAACCATCGAAGTGCCCGAGTGGAAGAAACATGTTATCGGCGGGAAGAAATCATCGTTTGGTAAAAAAACAGACATGTCATTGCTGGAACAACGTCAATCGCTGCCCATTTACAAACTGCGTGATGACCTCATTAAAGCTGTCTCTGATAATCAAATATTGATAGTGATTGGTGAGACCGGTTCCGGCAAGACGACACAAATTACACAATATTTGGCAGAAAGTGGTTTCACAGCGCGCGGCAAAATAGGTTGTACACAACCGCGTCGTGTGGCTGCCATGTCTGTGGCAAAGCGTGTGGCAGAAGAGTTCGGCTGCCGCTTGGGGCAAGAAGTGGGCTACACTATACGTTTCGAGGATTGCACTAGTCCTGAAACAGCTATCAAATACATGACAGACGGTATGTTACGCACTGAATTATGTCAAAATTTTTCTAATACTCCCTCAACAGGTATGTTATTGCGCGAATGTCTAATGGAGGCTGATTTAAAATCCTATTCCGTAATAATGTTGGATGAAGCGCATGAACGTACAATACACACTGATGTACTCTTCGGTCTCTTAAAAGGTGCCGTACAAAAGCGGCCTGAACTGAAGTTGATCGTCACTTCCGCTACACTGGATGCGGTAAAATTTTCACAGTACTTCTTTGAAGCACCAATTTTCACCATACCTGGCCGTACATTTCCTGTGGAGGTTTTGTACACCAAAGAACCGGAAACCGACTATCTAGATGCTTCACTGATCACTGTGATGCAAATACATTTGCGCGAACCACCAGGCGATATATTGCTCTTCCTTACTGGTCAGGAGGAGATTGACACTGCTTGCGAGATACTCTACGAACGCATGAAAAGTCTGGGTCCCGATGTGCCCGAATTGATTATATTGCCGGTGTATTCAGCGTTACCCTCCGAAATGCAGACGCGTATTTTCGACCCAGCACCAGCGGGTAGTCGCAAAGTCGTAATTGCCACAAATATTGCTGAGACCTCTCTGACAATCGATGGTATTTTCTATGTTGTTGATCCGGGTTTTGTGAAGCAAAAGGTATACAACTCTAAAACGGGCATGGACTCGCTGGTGGTCACACCTATTTCACAAGCAGCAGCCAAACAGCGTGCCGGTCGTGCTGGGCGCACTGGTCCGGGCAAATGCTATCGTTTGTATACGGAGCGCGCATATCGCGATGAGATGTTGCCTACGCCAGTGCCGGAGATACAGCGCACAAATTTGGCGATGACCGTGTTGCAGTTGAAGACAATGGGTATTAATGATTTGCTGCATTTCGATTTCATGGACGCACCGCCTGTAGAATCCTTAGTTATGGCTTTAGAGAACTTACATTCATTATCTGCGCTGGACGATGAAGGTTTGCTGACACGTTTGGGACGACGTATGGCCGAATTCCCTTTAGAACCAAATCTATCGAAAATGCTCATTATGTCCGTTGCATTGCAGTGCTCCGATGAAGTACTCACAATTGTCTCCATGTTGAGTGTACAGAATGTATTCTATCGGCCGAAGGACAAGCAAGCGTTGGCTGATCAGAAGAAGGCAAAATTCAACCAACCCGAGGGCGATCATCTAACGCTACTTGCTGTCTACAACAGTTGGAAAAATAATAAATTCTCAAATGCTTGGTGTTATGAAAACTTCGTGCAAATACGCACACTCAAACGTTCTCAAGATGTGCGCAAACAATTGCTCGGCATAATGGATCGTCATAAATTGGATGTTGTGTCAGCGGGCAAAAACTCTGTGCGTATACAGAAGGCCATCTGCTCCGGTTTCTTTCGTAACGCATCCAAAAAGGATCCCCAAGAAGGTTATCGTACACTTGTGGATTCACAGGTTGTTTACATACATCCTTCAAGCGCGTTATTTAATCGCCAACCCGAGTGGGTCGTTTACCATGAGCTCGTGCAAACGACCAAAGAATATATGCGTGAAGTAACAACCATTGATCCAAAATGGTTGGTGGAATTTGCACCATCATTTTTCCGCTTCTCTGATCCAACGAAGTTGAGCAAATTCAAGAAGAATCAACGTCTCGAACCGTTGTACAATAAATACGAAGAGCCTAATGCTTGGCGTATATCGCGCGTTCGACGGAGGCGAAACTAAGCTGCACATCTTTTTAGCATTTAATGTAATTCGTGTATGTATAATGTAAGTTAATATTTAATTTATATTTTTATTTGAATTATGAAATAAAAGAATATTGCAGTAAAAGCTAACGGAAGTCGTAACAACTTTAAAATGGTATAGTATAAGTCTCGATCAATAACCCTTGCGTCCACGGAACCGTTGTCTAGCATCAAGCTATGGATAAGTGGAACATTAAAAAAAAAATTACTAGAAGTAAAAAATTATAAGTATTTACGATTGAACGTTTACACTCGAAGAATAGGTTCCTTAGCACTTGGCATTCCTCGGGCACAGTGTTTGCTTTGAGGCACTCTCGCGGTGTATTCTTATCCTAGCATCAAAAATTTTATAAATCATATTTTTCTGTGACCGAACCATTTGCACTCACAATTCGACAGCAATCACTTTCTAGCAGACACATCTTCAGATCTGCTCTAACGCCTGCACAAGCAGTGTTATCCGCCAATTTTTCGTCTCCCTCGTAGCGCATCATCTTGTTGTGGATTTTGTTGTGAAAACTTTGAAGCAGCGAAAATAAATGTGAACAATTATTTGACACAAATTAGAAATAGTTCCGGTCAAATTTACTAAAATGCCTAAGCTACACAAATTTCACAATTGCAACGAATTCATAACAAAACAGCTGATTCGGTTATAGGAGATGCCACAAAGTTGGTGTATTTTTGCAAAGAAAACACAATAGATTTCTGCCCATAAATAAATTTAGAGTTTCAACCCATAACACGCAACTAGTAAAAGTAATTTTAGCAAACATTTTAGAACATCTATATGTAGGTTCTTGTATTTTTTTTCTAGATAGCTTGTTGAACCTAATATTTCTTTCTAATTAATGACGACATTTCTTTTTAGAAATTTGTTATTTTATTTTATTTAATGGTAACTTTAAGCATTCCGAGTGCAATCAGCTGTTTGTATTATAAGCGGTAAGGAACTGATAACAATAAACCGGCATCAATTAAATTAAAGTATTATTAAATAGTCACCATGTCACGAAGCAGGTTAGTGCAAGAAACTCTATTTGAGCAGCCCAGGTTATAATCCACTATTTATAGTTTCCTGAAGCCGCTCCGATTTTGGCCATACCAAATTCAACGATTCACCAGCAAGCAATTGTGGCAACAGCCCACAAGTGGTAAGGATACTGGTATAAAAATATATAACTGTATAACTCGTGAAAAAGTTCCTTTGATACTACCCAACGACACATATGCTACTTGGTATACATGTGGCCCTACCGTTTATGACTCTACACATGTTGGCCATATTAGCTGCTACGTTAAACTAGACATCATACAACGTATACTGCGCCAGCATTTTAATGTCAACTTAGTAACAGCTATGAATATAACGGACATTGATGATAAAATAATACTCAAAAGCAAAGAAAGCGGTAGGGATTGGCGTGAGTTGTCGCGGTCTTACGAAAGCGAGTTCTGGTCAGATCTGGAACAACTTAACATACAAGAGCCGAATATAAAGCTTCGTGTAACAGAGCATATACCACGAATAGTCGATTTCATAAAAATAATAATAGAAAAGTGTAATGCATACAAAGGTAGCGATGGTAGCATTTATTTTTCAGTAAACAAATGTGAAAATTATGGCAAGTTACAAAAAGTAAACATAGAGGAAGAGTCAGAAAAGTCCTCAAATGAAATATATGGTAAAAATGCTGCAGCTGATTTTGCTCTATGGAAAGCGCAAAAAAGTGAAGCTGAACCGGCATGGCCATCGCCTTGGGGTGCTGGGCGCCCTGGTTGGCATATCGAATGCAGCACATTAGCCAGCATGATTTTTGGTCAACGGTTAGATTTCCACGCCGGCGGCTTGGATTTACGTTTTCCCCACCATGAAAATGAGGAAGCACAAAGTTGTGCATACCACAGCACACAACAATGGGTGAATTATTGGCTTCACACCGGTCAGCTACATATTAAAGGTCAGCCAGTAAAAATGTCAAAATCTCTGAAGAATACAATATCCGTTCATGCCATGTTGGCACGTTATACAGCAGATGAGTTTCGCATGGCTTGTGCACTGGCAAACTATCGCAAGGCTGTAGAATATAGCGATGAGCTAATGCAAACCTCAAGAAATACGCTAAAACGTTTTAGAACGTTTAAAGCCGATTGTAATGCATATTTAAGTGGTAAAAAGCGTGCTACACATGTGGATGCAAGTGAAATACTTAGTGGCTTACAGCGTGCACATCAAGATATAGATTTTTGCTATAAGGATGATTTCGATACTGCGCGTAGTGTTGGTGTACTTCTTGAACAAGCAAACACAGTGAGTCGGCAAATTAACGCAGGCTCTGCCGAAATTGGACATGAGTTGACTAAAAGCAGCTTTTTGGATGCTATAGCAGCTGTAAATAACTTTATACAGCAACATCTGCATATTCTAGGCTTCAGTTTTATGGAGGAAACAAAAACGCAGACGTTAAGTGCGAATGCGAACGCGGAATTCAATTTGGAGGGTTTTGTTGAAGATTTGTTACAATCAAGGCATTTAATCCGCGAACGTGCGGTAGCGGGGAAAAACAAAGAACTATTTGGAATTTGTGACGAGTTGCGTAATTGCTTGCGCCAACATGGTATTACTATACAAGATCATAGTCTGGGTACTTCATGGCAATTTAGTGAAAGTAATAAATAAAGTAATTTATTTGAAAAAATAAGTATGTATTTGTTTTTGTCGTTTTAGCGGCATAGAACATATCACAAAGTATAATAGAAAGGAAACGGATACAAACTAATCGTATTTTTAATTTGTATTAAGCGCTCATTGTTTTTCACGCGCGCTAAGTAAATTACACCCACAGATGGCGCTTTCAAAACAATCAGTCAACCTTCATTTTTAACAGCGAATTTTGAATTCGCTTTTGTTTATTTACTTAATAGTTTGTTATGAGTGCGGATTGACAACAGCTGCTCCTTTATTTTAATCTGCAGAAAATGTAATAAAAATTCAACAATTAGTTAAAAAATTGTGTTAAAAAGAAATTTATAGGAAAAAGAATGGGTGTGGAAGTGCAAAATGAAGGTAGCAGTGGTGCCGTTACAAAGGACAAGAATAACAGTGCCATTGTATACAACAATGCTGATGGTGCACCCATGCCGAAACATATACCGTTCCCTGATTTTCCAGGCAGTTCGGAGCTCATCAATGAGCTTATAATGTTTCTTTTCATAACGTTTGCAGCGGCCATGCAATTTATTAACCTTTATCGCACAATGTGGTGGGTGCCGGATTCAAATACGACGCGTACAGTTGTGAGTGTTCAATGGTTTCTTCAGTAATTAGGCACTTGGTTATTACTATTCAATATGTTCTTACTATTACAGAACGTTTATTTCATTGAGCCATACTTAGTCGCGTTCATAGTGCTACTAATGTCCAGACGTTTTATATTCTGCCTGCTCATACGTGGACAAGAATTGTTGCAGAACTTAAGTGGTGAACACCGACGAATCTACAAAAAGATTATAAAGTATAGCTTTAGCAGCTGTATACTAACACTACTTGGATTTTGTGCTTATAAAATCTATATAAAACAATCATTTATGCCCGTGTTCTTGCTGATCTATCCGTAAGTTGTTAAATTTGTAATATTTTTGTTATTATTAGCTGAATGTGCAACATATTTTCGCACACACAGTCTTGTCATCTACGTACTAATTTTTGGCTTCCAAATTGAGTCTTTTCTGCGCAGCTCATATGAAGTTGAAGGCGCTTACTTTAATGGCATGCCCATGCATTGCTGCTCCACCAGCCCGGACACCATACGTAAAGAAATTGTTGTGCTGAAAAACGATTTCAATATACGCTTCAAACAAATTGTGTTTACATCTTTATTAAATGCCTATTACGCTGGTGTTGTGCCATGCCTATTTGCTGTCTCCATGTACTACAATGCGCTGTGGGCGTATCAAAATGCGTTATACATCTGGTTAAGTTGCCTTACTATGGCGTGTGCTTTTGGTTTTCCAGCAAAGTACAGCGACATCTTACATCGTGCATCATTGCATTTAGGCTATTGGTCACGTGTGGAAATACGCGCAATTGGTGGCAATAGTAATAACGCTAGTTGCAGTAATGGAAACAGCAATGGCAGTAGTACATCACACAGTGGTACGACAACTGTTTGGAAACCAAACACAGTTTGGACGCAGCATAGTGTTGTGAAATGTAATGGTGAGCTATTTAGCTCCAAAGGCCTCGTGACGGTGGCATTACCGGGGAATGCTAGTCATTCTAGATTTTATGTGAGTAAACTAGTACAATAATTACATGCCATATTATTATTTTTATAAATTGTTTTATCACTTTTTTTTTTAGAGACTTTTCCGCAATCCAGCCATCATATACATGCTACTTACCGGTCTACAAGCAGCCGTAGTCTTGGCAGGCATATTAGTTCTATATTATGCTGTCGAGTGGCACTTTATGCTCTCGATTAGTTTTGCAACGCTTACAAATCAATTCACATTTTTCAAAATAATGCGTGATTATTTGGTGACGAAACGTATCTACCAGTCGGAAACAGCGATTGCGGAGCAAACAAAATCGAATGCGCTGCATAGTAATTAAACGCAGGACGAAGATTTGCATTTTGACGAAGATTTGCATTTATGCACAAATTATAAAAGTTATATACATAAACACTGACTGTCAGCTCATTAACATTTTTTTTTTATAATTTTAAAATATTTTAATTTTGTAATTTGTTTTATGAAAATACGCTTACAATCGTATGTTAGCAACTGCTTTCTTCATACGTACAGATTTATTTGCTTTAAGGCGAATTGTGCACTACAAAAAAACATACATTCTAAGCTGAAATTAAAATTTTAAGCCATTTATGCAAGACTTGTAATAAACACTTATTTTAGATAAAAGCAAATAAATGCTTAAAGAAATAAGAACAATTGCAAAAAGCAAATTCGCTACAGATATTTATGAACAAATACACTTTGTTAAAGTAAAGTAGGTAAAGTAAAGGTTACCTAACCAAATAAATTATCATAAACACTTTGTAGAATTTTTCTTTGTTTTGCTTGCATTTCGAACTTGCGACGATGATTCACGTACTCTTCATGCTTACTTTTCTCCAAAGGACCCCAAATAGTTGCAGGTACCGCAGCAGCAAACAATTTCTAAAATAATGTAATAAATACAACAACAAAAAATATTTTAAAATAATATAATAAATACAACAAAAAATCTTTTAAAATAATATAATAAATACAACAACAAAAAATATTTTAAAATACACAACCAGACACAGCTTTAATTGAAACTCACATTAAGCAAGCCAGCGGTTTTCGTCTGCTTGCAAATGCTATATAAAGCCCAGCACGGTATTTGCAGCAGACCAATGGCGGACAAACACCAACCGAAAACTGCAATGGAAATACAAAAAAAAAAAAATGTTTTTGTTTGCGAAATACTGAATTACGCATTTTGAACTCACCGTGCGCTATGCGCGGATAGTCGACATTTTTGTATGTCAACGGCTTCAAATCGATGAGCGTATAAATCAGCACCGCCAGCATAAGACCAGGCGTTATGACACCCCAACAGATGCGCCAGTAAATGCCGGTTTTCAAGCCAATCATAAATTCAATGTCGGCACAGAAACGCTTGACGCCTTTAAAATCATTATCAAATGCAAATCATTTTGGAGTTGAGACGAAATTGGAATCAGTATATTTACCATACACCCAACCAACGGCCAACAATTCTCCGATTGCCAAAATTAACGCCGTAAATGAGACACCATAGAAATCCACCAGATTCAATACAAACTGACCACCCGGCGTCATATATACAATGCTCACGGCGAAACCCAGCACAGCCAAGCACAGCGCCAAAGTCCAGTTGGGCGCACGTACCCAACGATCACGTATCACACGCACAATGCAGGAGCCCATGCCGACCGTGCTGCCGATGCCTAATACGAATAGCATGAGAAAGAAAAGTACCGCGAACGCCTTTTAGGTAGTTTTGTTTTAGGGCGCCATTTGGGCGCTGGTGCACATCGATACGTACCTGTGGAATGAATTCGAATTTCGCTATGGCATCGGGGTAGGAGATGAAGGCCAAGCCAGCGCCGCCCTTCACCACGCTAGCCACATCTGCGGCGCCGGTTTTGAAGGCCAAATTGCCGAGTATGCCAAATGTAATGCAGCCCGCGATAATGGAGGAGCAAGAATCCATCGTTGTGATGATCACTATATCTCTGTGTGTGGGTATGTGTGTGTGTTAGTATTAGCGACAAATTGGAAGTGAGCTGGTTTCGAGAAAATACTTACTTGTACACGTTGCGCGAGAAATTGTTGTAGGAGGCATAAGTGATCAAGGTACCGAAACAGATGGCTAATGAGAAGAAAACTTGCGTGACTGCGGCATACCAGACCTAAGGGTGTAATACAAATAAATAATTTAGACTCAAGTATTGAATTAGAAAATAGTGGTCATCGTCTTAAATCGCTCAGAAAACTTTTAAAGCGCCACATTTGTTACAGAGTAATGTGTGTAACTATATGCTCTCTCACTCTCCCTCTCTCTCTCGCTCTCTCTCACTCTCTCACTCTCGCTCTCTCTCTCTCTCTCGCTCTCTCTCTCTCTCTCTCGCTCTCTCTCTCTCTCACTCTCGCTCTCTCCTACTCTCTCGGTTTAGACTTAGAATTGCTTTACAAGCATTTATCAAGTAGCGCTTATGAGTGAAGATCCGGAAAACGTGTTGTTCTAAGGTAGAGTATTACTTATTCAGTATATTTTAGGGGGAATTTGAAGTGGAGCCGCCTTATCTAGATTGGAATTGACCAAATTTGGTTGGCTTTTACGTATCAACGCCAGATTCTTTCGTTTACGATCGATGGTAATGGCACTTTGAATTCTTTTATCCAATTTGCTGCGAGGTTCTAAGAGAAGAGCATAAAAATCTTTACCGCGAAGAAAACAAAACGAAAGCATCGTTATTCTCAAAATTCCGAAGTGCTTTGTTGTTGTAGTAATATTGTTAAGCAAGTTTGGTATAATTGGGAAATGTGTTTCTGAATTCTCATTATCTATTGATAGGTTAGGACGAAGCTTCGCTGATTTGCCCACTTTTAAAACCCGAAAGAAATGAAATAATATAATTTTTTAATCATAAAAACCGTGAGTTTGTAGACTTGCGTAATGGAAATATCAAACCGCTGACAACAAATACCGTTTGCCCACCACAAATTCGAACTTCATGAGCCCGTACATGGCGTATACGCAACTAAATGAGAAATACACAAAGAAAAAAAGTGTAAATAAATGCCAAAGATTACTAGCGGGTTTAGTAGCTCCGACCATTGTGGTTTGAAAAAATAGATGATGCCATCCATGGCACCGGGTAGTGTAACAGCACGCAGCAGCAGTACCAGCAAGACCACGTATGGAAAAATACCAAGGAAGTAGGCAGCTTTTCCGGAACTTTTGACGCCTGCAATAAAAAAAGTGCAAAAAAGAAAATATTTATATAGTGTGTGTATTTAATTTAATAATTCGTGTGGTTGTAGCAGAGGTTACTCGACGAAAAAGACAGTTGCTCCAGCAGTAGTGGTAAAAAACATACCGCAAATATTTTTGGAGCATGTTGTCGAAATGACAGTTCTTATTTTGATAAAAAATCGGGTTCATTTCGATTACGGATCATTGGATGTCGTAAAAATGGCAAGAAAAACTATTTCGGAGCAGCTTGCTTTCGGTCTGATTTGTAATAGAACTAAATTGACAAAATAAATTTTGTTAATTTTGATGCCTCATGAAGCCGGAGTGACCCTCGCGCAAGGGCGTATTGGATAGTGCCGTAAGAAAGCAGCTCACCTAACACCCTCCTCCTTGTGGTCCGATCCCGTCGAAACAACTTTTCCTGGACCTCCCGTTACAACAACAACAACAACAGGAACAAATTTTGAAATATTTACTGCTTATGAAATTGGCAACACCTACGACCATGAGATACTGTAAAAGAAGGTCGAGGTCTGAGAAGATTGCAATTGCGCCAAAATCCGGACTAACTTCATAGAACATAATTTTAGGTAACTTTTTCAGAGATTGTTTAAATCCCTACCTCTTATCAGTACGCCACCGATAATAAACCATGCAACCGCTAAGCAGCCTACCAGCTCCCAATTAGGCATGCCTAAACCATTGAAAATGTCCGCTTGTTCGTGCAAAATTTCCTTCCTGAAAATTAGAAATTTCTTAGAAATTAACAAATCTAAATTTAATAAAACATATAAAGCGATTTTTTCATGTCTTCGACTTACTGAAAATACAATTCCGCTGATGACATTTTCGTTTGTCTTTCATGTAGTAAACCTGTCATATGAGTACCGTTAATCGCTGTTGATGGCGTTTCATTGAGGCAAGCATCGCCCCATTCCGTGCGGCAGTAACTCCAGGGCAGAACTTTGGAGAAGGAGGCTATTAGAAAGCGCAAAGTCAATGCCATTATGCTCGAGTAGTAAGTGATGGAGGCGCCAGTTGCAAGTACTTGGCCAGCCGCCACACCTTAAATGAAAAATATTACTTAATTAATTGCCGTTATTTAGTAGAAGAAGAAGTAAGGGTAGCTTAACTGAAGAGAATGACATCATTGGTGCGAAGAAATTATGGACTGAATAGGAATTTCTCGATTTTGTTGAAAATATTGAAAGTAGCTTGAGGAGCTGTAAATTACAATGCAAGTTACAAAATGTGCATTGCTTATCGCGTCTAAAATTACGATAATTCAGAGATGTCTACTCCATTTTTAGCTGAAATCCTATACCTCAACAACTACTCAACCAATATCAACCAAATTTAGTGTGAGACATTGTATTTGCAACCTTATATTAGAGTGTGAAAATGGGCGTACTATAACCTAGGCGTGGTCCCCTATATAATACCATATTAAATTCCTTCATATCCTTTCACTTTGCAATATATAAATTAAGCACCAATAAAGTTATCGGAATAGCACCTTGCATAAATAGTGCCTTCGAAACATAGCGTATTCCATCGAAAAATTCTCAAATTCGAACTATAACTTTTCAAGCCACCATATAACGAATATGAGGACCTCAGTGCCTATGGCTGACCTTTTACCAAGATTATCAGACAGTCTGTGAGATATGTTCCCGAAATTCAGAGGGTATTTTCTCCTAGGAATAATATGCCTTGATGCTAAAAGTGCGTAAAATCGGTTAGAAGTACTCAAGCCCCTATACACCTAATACGAAGATTTTCAAATATCGTCCCGTTTTGATACTAGAAAATTGCTAGAGTAAATAATGTGCGGTTACTCTTCCTTTGCACTCACCCTTCATAATTGGCGTCATATTGAATGCCTTAATACAGCCACGACCAGAAAATTGACCCAAAATGATCTCCAAATAATACACTGGCCGCCCAATGATGAGCAAAACAATCAAATACGGTATAACAAAAGTGCCACCACCATTTTGAAAAGCAATATAAGGAAAGCGCCAAATATTGCCCAAGCCCACGGACAATGAAATGCAGGAAAATAGAAACTCGATTTCATTGCCCCATTGCTCTTTGGGCTTGACTTCAGTCGTGAGTTCATCAACCGTTACTTTTTTGGCAACTGAATTACGAGATTGTAGTTTGAGCAGCTCCTCTTCGGCGAACATTTTTAATTAAAATATATTAAATTGTAGTCGCTTTGTTAATTTATAAATCATGAAACGCAATTCACACTCGACACTTCACCGTCTACTTTCGTACTGAGTCCACTGTCAACGATCAGGTTTACTTTTAAATGTAGCAATGTCGCACGAAGACTTAACCGCAAATATATATATTCACCGTATTATCTTCACATTTCCACACAACAGCCGCACTCACTAAGTTTAGACGCTAATTGCTCGCCTTCCGTCTCTGCGCGCTGCCGCCAACAGTTCGCCTCCTGTCTAAAGAAGTGTGTATTTCGCACTTGCGAGCGCTTGTGCCTCTTCAGACTAATTCTATCTACCATAGCTATGTAGCTTCTGTACAATTTGCGTAAATCTTAGCGGTGATTATCCAATTCTTATCTCTGTTGACTCTGTCGGCCAACCAAGCAGGCGGTTAAACTGACAAATAGGCGTTTAAGTGGATCAACAATTTTATGCGCGCGGATTTATCATAAGCAAATACATACAAGTTCATGTGGATGGGTAGAAATGTGGCAATGCGCGCTGCAAGGTAAGCGCCACCCATTAGGGAAAGTGGAGTTGGAACAAAAAAAAGAATCAGCAATGTTCGAAGCAAATTCGTTTAGTACGTTTTCGAATTCGTAAATCATAATTAGTTGTCGAAATTAATTGAAGTCGGTTTTTTAAGACATTAAGGTTAATCAAAGCATCATTGACTTATATATTATTACTAGGTAGTTCCTATACAATTAACCATACATAATGTCGTACCAAACTTATATTATGTAAGTAGCAAAAAATTTCTTAAGAAATTTGAGGCGTAAACTTATTTCTTACGAGGGCTTCAACACTAGCTTTTAAGGAAACATATATTTTATAAGAAGTTGTTTCGCCCAGTTTCAAATCCCTGCAGTTTTAAGCACTGTTCAAACTAATCAATGGGACTCAAATGTTTTTTGATTGTCGAGCTTGGGCTATTCTAGAAAAATATTCTATCAGAGTTTTATTTAGCGGAAAAGATGCTGCAAGTTTTATATGCCTTTATTAATTTTCTCACTGGGCATTATATCAATCATTGGCGCTCTTCCGCCTAGCAGCTAGAGAGAAACTAATATGCGTTGCATTTGTGACGAAAATTGCATTTGATTGCCTTCGTAGTTGAAAATTCACATTATGAGAAAATATTTTACACGAAATTAAGTGCATGTAACCAATTGTAAAGGGGGTAAACAAGAGCACATCTTAAGCTACAATTAGCAAAGGACGATTACAAGAAGAAGTACAAAAGTATTATAAGCGATTCTATCATTTCTTTTGATGACGGCTTCCTCTTTTCAATAGTCAATTAAATGCTAATTTGACAATTAGTTAATTGCTTCATTGTATGATTAATTGAGCACATTTAAGGGTTACCATCATGAACTTAATATAACTAGCCAATGAGAGGCATTGTATTGGGTTCTCAGGCAACAAGGGTTCTTTCTTCCGCGCAGTTGAAAAGCTCGGTGCATGTATGAATTTAATACGTTCGCAGAGTTAAGACGCTGCCTGAAGTACCTATGAAGTAAGTGTGGTCGTTTATCGAACGCGGTTGATCATTTAAGATTCGAGTTCTAATTGCGTAGTGTTTTCAGAAAATAACGGGAATGTTCTTCGACTTTAATGGTATAGTACATCATGAATTCTTGCCTCAAGGTCAAACGGTCAATAAGGAGTACTACCTAGTTTTTTTTCCTGGTAAAACAAGTCATGGCTTTTGCTCAATTTTGCTCACACTTCGTTGCTTGTTCGTGAATTCTTGACCAAAAACAAAACTGTAACGATACCACGGCCTCTACATTGGCCAGACATGGCTCCGTGTAATTTTTTCCTATTTCCAGAAATAAAACGAACCTTAAAGGGTCGTCGTTTTATAAGTATAGATGACATCCCAAATTTGGCTATCCCAAAAATCGAGTTTGAGAAGTGTTTCGACGATTGGAAGAAGGCATAAGTGTATAATATCGAATGGAGACTATTTTGAAGGCGACAGCCCTAATGTAGACGAATGAATAAACATTTTTTTCCGAAAAACGAAAAATCCCGTTAATTTTTTTACACACCTCGTACTTCAATATTGAGCGTGTGAATGAATATACATTTTTCTTTGTTCAAAAGAAATTGAAAAGTTAATAAAACATAAAGGGTTTTTTTAGAATATGTACATTTTTGTAATTGTTATTACAATTTCATTGTTATTATCACATATTTTATTAATTATTATTGATTTAGACATTATCAATCATACTTACTTTGAGCAAATCCAATAAATAACACCAAAATGTCTTAATGTCATCAGTTTTTTAATATTTTAAATTGCTTTTGTATATATTTTTGCTTGTAAACATAGTTATAATTTTTACAATTAGTGATTTCACTTTTAATTTTATGAAAATTAACTACACTTATTAATCAACTACGCTTATATTGAAAAAAATATAGATATTTTTCGATTTCAGTTTAATATTTTATTATAACTACAGAAAAACTAAGTAAAGATTTAACATTTGAAAGGTGTATATATTTATGTATTTATGTACATATGTATGTAAATGTAACAATTGGATGAAACGGGTGTAGTACAAATCATTGAGGCACTTTTTGGCATTAATAACAAATTATTTAAATGCTAGGAAATACTTACTTACAACTTGTAATGTGGCATTAGAAATATTAAAAATATGAACTCTATATATTATACATTATAACGGTACATAAACAATTAAGAAATGCAAAAAAAAATTCAAATAAATGGATATTTGAAATTGTAAATAAAGAGAAATAATATAACTACGAAATGGTTGAAAACACAAAAAAAAATAGAAATTAAAAATTAAAAAAAAAAATTGTTCAAAAAAAGTTGCATCTGTGTGTGGCTAAAAAATGATATTTGAAGATACATTTTAGCTTAGGAAAAAGGTGAAACGAATTTGCTAACAGTTAGATGTGATCAAAATTTTTGTATGCTAAAAAAAGCGCATACATTTCAATTTACAATGATGTACATTTAATAATAATTTCTTGTTTTGTTTGCTTTTGCTATTTTTTTTATCTATTTTAATTAGTCTTATCTAACTCACAATAACACAGTTTCATCATTATACACATACATACATTCACACGCTTTAAAATTTTTATTTAGTATTTTTTACAATTGTAACTCTGTTTTTAATTACTAAAAACGGCATATTATTTTTCTATTTGTTGAAAATTTTTCGAAATTTTTAATTATTCGATTCGAAAAAAATATATATATGTATACTCATGTATTGTACTAACGCAGAGGTTTAGATATAGAATCATTACATTTAATACTCTCAAAATATGTTCTACGGAAAAAAATATTGCCTTAACATTTAATTTTGTGGTTAGGTTGAGCTTTACGATAATATGTACAGTTGCTCGGCTTAATACTTATTGAATCACTTAATATACATACAAGCGATTTGACAATTGTCTATTTTCAATTTTATTAACCTCAACATCACTACAGTAAAGTGTATATATTTTTTAAATAACATTTAAAAATGCTTAATGGAGAAGGTTCCACGAGTTGATTTATCATTTTGCAAACCATAATTTTAAACTTAAACTTTTTGCAAACCAGTATTTAACGTACTTTTTTGTAAAATGTTTGCTTGTTGTTACGATGTTTTAAAACAGTGTGTACTAAACCAGAACAACAACAATTACAACGCGACCGAAATTTCAAGTAAATTTCAACTTCTTCATTATTGTTGCATTCCCATTAGATGTTGTTGTTGTAGTACCCTCTTATATATACCGAAATTAGAAATATTCGTCACTCGAAAAACCGTCCACAAAATATCTTTAATACTTGCTTTATGACCTCAATAGTGAATTAAAGCGCTGGTGCTGAATAACACGTAAGTATTTAAATGAATTTTGATATTATTTTATAAAGCTTTTAGTACATACACACTATTTTCAAAAACATACATTAAGTTTTACATTATTTTTGTTTATAAAAAATTTAAATATATATTACGAGGAGAAATTTGGCACATTTTTTGCCACATTTAGACTTTTGTGATTTTAATAACGATAGTTGAAATATATATTATTTATATTTGTTAGCATATTTCACAATTTTTCGCTAAATAATACATTTTTGCATTTTTAATACCAATTTATAAGAACTTGCAATGGAAATAAAATCATGTAGTATTAATTTTGAGATCTTACGGATATTAAAATATTATTACGGTATATTAAAATATGAACTAAAATAATTCCTAATATATAAGGAGATAAGTGCATATTTTTTCAAATATTTGTGATAACCTTAAATTTGAAAATTGTCGAAATTATGCCGAATAACAGTAACTTTTATACAACACTACCGATGTGGTGGCACTACTAAAATTACTACTTGGAAATACTGCCACTAAATTTCAGCTTTTTTAAGTGCTAATAAAGAATATTGAAAGTAAAATTTAAAATTCTGATATTTTGACAGAAGTAAAGTGACAGTTTATAGCTGCTGCATTGTTGCAAGTGTTCATTATAAAGTGATATACATATTTATGTAGTAGAAATAGGTTAGTATCGTATTTATATGCACAAGAAACACACTAATTTAATGATATCTACACTTAGACTAATGAATACTCGTTAAAAGTAACGATATAAGTAAACGGAAGCATTTTTTTCATGATATGAACGTTACGTCATTGCAATTGGCATTAAATTAAGTTACATTTTAAAACAAAGTATCGTCTATGAATATATCAAATATGCATAAACACACAAACAATACTCAAATGTCAGAAATTAACCGTTATGCATCGATTTAAACGCTACTTTAACAGTTAAAAGAACTAACACACACATTCACACTTACACACACACACACTCACATAGCCTTAGCAATATTTTTTACAAGTAAATCTCGAAATGTTACGTGAAGCCACGACTGGGTGATTGCACCGGCGATGGCGGCGGCGGCAACGGTGAGAAATATGTTGACGAACGCGAGGATGGCGATGGCGGACACGACGACTCCGGCACAATTCGCACATCGCTGTGATAGTGTGAACGCGGCGTCGGCGGCGGCGGATACGGCTCACTATCATACTGATATTGCATGCAGATCACCGCCGATGATGAGGAAATTTTCGCAGCACCATTGCTATTATTACTATTCGATTTGCTGGTGTAATTCGAATCGGACTCGTCGCATATATCCGTGGAACAGGGCGTTGGCGGTGGTGGTTGATTAATGATGCGATAATGACGATAGGGGCGACGTGAGCGTGTCGCTGGTGAGGGTGGCGGATTAATTGGATAAGCGCCCATGCTGCTACCATTTGTGGTTGAACTGGAGGCGCCTGTGATGTGATTGCGATCATATGAGTTGATGCTGTTGCGCGAATTTAAGGTGGACATGCGCATGGCGTCGGCCACGGAGGCGATTTTCGAAACACGTTGCGATTTCGACAGTGTAGAGGGTGAGAGTGGATCAGATGCCTGATCGTCTTTGGGTTCGTTGCGACTTTTGCCGATTCTAGTGCGGCAAACCTGCAGCAAATAGACAATGGAGAATATGATGACGATGGTGGCAAAGATGAGGATCATAAAGGCTTTCTTATCAGATGCAGGCGCCATAGCGCGTGTATTCGGTTGCAAGCACATTTCGGCGGATTCATCAGCGCCATCAGCACAATTCTCCCAACCGTCACATACTAGTGTGGCCGAAATGCAAACCTGTAAATGTTAAAAAAAAATTATAGAAAATACTTATTTCCTGCAAATGTGGGAGTAGCTGCGGCTTACCTTATTGCTGGGACACTGAAACTCGCCTGGACGTTTGCAGCAGTCCGCCTCATCATGTCCATTTGCACAATTCGTGGTGCCATCGCAAACTAGATCTTTATCGATACACTCGCCCGACTGGCAACTGAATAAATCCGATCGACATGTGGGACAGCCAACTTCATCGGATTTATCCGGGCAATCGCTCTGGCCATCACAGCGCCACGAGGCGGGTATGCAATCCTTATTCGTATCACCGCTAGAGCCATCACCCTTAACCGGCGCCGCACAGGTGAAATGATCTGGCCCACAGGCGGGCAAAGCGCCGCAGTTCTGTCTATCCTCAAGTAACATAAGACTTTTAGGACAAGAACAAATATCACGCGCACGTCCCTCCGATGAAGCGATGCATATGTGTGAGCACTTGGTGCGACTATGCAAACAAGTATGATTGCGAAACAGTTTCGATTCTGGCGTCCAAACGGCGACAATGTCGGTGATTTGTGGCAGACGTTGTATTTCTGGTCGACGACCATCACCATTTACGGTTATGCGCTCCACACCGGTTTTATCGTCCAGCCAGTAGACTAAGCCCTGCAGCGCGGCAAGCGAGATGACTTGCGAGATATGCGTGGAAACGAGGATTTTTCTACAATGAGCGCATGAAGTAAGGTGCTTATAAACTATACTGTTATGTGCTTATTTCGTTGTGTCAACTTACTTATTTTTGCCATTTATGTCCATGGAGTCAATACGCTTGCCGTGCGCATAGTAGACCATATCGTTTTGCTGATCCACCGCTAGCGCTGTTACACCTTCCAGCTTGAAGGCGAGCACCACACGTTCAGCGCCATCGATGCGTGAACGTATGATGGCTTGCTGACTGCCTACATCGGTCCAAAAGAGCAGGCGACGCATGGCGTGTACGGCAATGTTGCGCGGTTTCTCTGAATCACCTGTATCGATGACACCTATTGAGTCGCCGTCGAATCTATAAGAGATTGTAAGATTAAAAACCAAAACTTTCACAGTCGAAAGTCCCTTAAATACCTCTCTTCACACTTACCTCGTCACATTAATGGTGTTTGCGTACGAGCATGACCAAAAGAGCAGACGACCAATCACATCAATTGCAATATCGAAAGGCTGCGCACCCGAACCTACTAAGATCTTAATGTAGCTGCTGTTGGCGAGTGAGCGTTTAATGCTGTGACTGCGACCTTCCACCTGTCGAACAAATGCGTTAAGTGGCATTAGTATTGAAAACTTGCAAACAGAAGAGTTCAGTCTATACAACTCACCCAAAAAATATTATGCGAAATTGGATCATACTCCACCGCGCGTATATTCTTCCCCACCACGGGCAGTGGCACATTCGGGCAGTCGCTAGTGTTGGGCATCAAACGGCCGAAACTATTACGCTGACTATAGACAATGTAGTTTCTGGGTGGTAGGCAGGACACATTATCCTTAGCCAATGTGTAATGTGTCGGACAGGCGCATACCATGCCGCGACGCGTCGGTTGCGCTAAACACAAATGCGAGCAGCCGCCATTGTTAAAATTGCATGGATTGCTTCCTACCTGGCGATTTTGATAGAATATCAGTAATGAGCGTATGTACGTCATGCCACTATGCACGAGACTGCGATTTTGTCCCGTTATTTTGTGTACGCGCTCTATGTCACCCGTATTCCAATCACTCCAATACACATAGTCTTGATATAACGACATCGCATAAGGTTCGTCGACATCTGTGTTGATTAGTATCTGTCGTTTTTTACCATCCCAGTCAGCAGATTCGATTTTTGTCGGGCGCGATTGTGTCGCCCAATAAAGACGCCGTGTCTCTGGATCCATTGTAAGACCGGTTGCGTGATTTGCACCTGATATGATTGTTTGCAATTCTGAGCCATCCATGCCGGCACGTCTAATCGAATCCGATGGTGACTCGATCCAATACATATAACCGCGTTTGGGTTCCAACACCAAGGAACGTGGCTCTTCTACTCCCTTCCAAAGCAACACGCGTCGGCTAGTGCCATCTAAGCGCGCAACCTCAATACGTCGCGCCTCCGAGTCCGTCCAGTAAATATTATGTGCCAGCCAGTCAACAGCAATACCCTCCGGACATATAAGACCGGCATCAATAATACGCTGTACGAAGGAACCATTCAGAAATGCACGAAAAATACATTTTGATTTCTGATCCGTCCAATAGATGCGTCTATCTGCCACATCCACATCCAAAGCGTGCGCATCGCGTACATCTTTAAAGGGTATATTCTCATCATTGTGATTACCTTCGTTGTTGTCAATGGAAATACGTCCAATGTGCTCTTGCCGCGAGAACAACAGAAACGCCTCGGGTATAACACACGTCTTCTTATCGTTCGCCAACTCATATTCGATCGAACAACGACAGACATAGTCACTGGGACGGTTAAGACAAAGCTGTGAGCAGCCGCCATTGCCTACCGCGCATGCGTTCGAACCCTTGACGTCACGCAAACGCGACACTTTTAGTCCCATCAGGTCGGGGTATTGATCAACGACCACTATGCGGTTGTTGCCAGTTATTTTATGCGCACGATCGATGGCGCGGCGCTGCCAATCAGTCCAGTAGAGGTAGTCATCCAGTAAACTCAAACCAAACAAATGCTTTAGATTGTCACTTATGACGACACGTCTATCCGAGCCATCCATATTGGCGACTTCGATTTTGTCGGTTTTACCATCACACCAGTAAATGGTTTTTGCTTCAATATCCAAAGCTATACCATTCGGCCAACCAAGATCTTCGGATACAAGCACCACACGTTCGGAACCATCTAGTGATGCGCGCTCAACCTTTGGCTTCTTTTCATTCCAATCACTCCAGAACATCCAACCTAGTGAGGGCGCCAGCGCAATGGCACGCGGCTCTTCGAGATCTTCATAGATCAATACTTTACGCGCAGAACCGTCCAGACGACATACTTCCACACGATCTGTTACTGTGTCGGTCCAGTAAAGATTGCGTGCAAGCCAATCCACCGCCAGCCCGTCGGGATGGCGCACTTCGGATGTCACAAAATCTTGTATGGATGTGCCGTCTGGATGTGCGCGACGTATCGCATATGCCTCCACATCGGACCAATAAATATACTCCTCCACCGGATCATAGTCGATTGCAATGGCGTATCTCACTTTACCCAGTGGCAAGGGAAATACTGTAAAGTCCGGCATATCCAAAGAAATTTTGCTAAGCAGACCGCGTTGCACGATGAATAGCATTTCACGTGAGCCATTTGCGCAAGTTGTTTCTGAAACCATTTGCACACCCGTCGGACAGGCGCAGCTGTAACCCTTCGCATTTGTTGAAAGCAAGCAAATGTGCGAACAGTTGCCATTATTATGCACACAGGGATTATCTTCGAACGGTTGTAGTGAAGGATCCCAAGTGCGCAAAGTAATCGGAGCTTCCGGTGTGTCGATGAGCTCGCGTAACTCGCGTGACTTTATATCGAAAGTATTTAGTGAGCCGCCCTTAGACCAATCGGTCCAAAATAGACGATTGTTGAAGTAGGTAACGCTATAAGGATAATCCAAATTACCAACGACTGTACGTCGATTGCTGCCATCAAATTTCATTACATCGATAAACTTTAAATGACCATCCGCCCAATACACGAGATCATTCTTCAAATCGACCGCCAAGCCATTTGGCCAAAAGATATTATCCTTAACGATTGTCATGCGTGTCAATGGATCACCATCCATGCTGGCACGCTCTATTCTTGGGTACTCACCCCAATCGGTCCAAATGAGTAGGCGCCTTGAAGGTACCACCGCAATAGCGCGCGGCTGATCTAAATCCGTCCAGAAGAGCACCTTCTGATATTTACCATCCAATGTTGCCACTTCGATGCGATTTCTTTCGCCATCCGTCCAATACAATTTATCCGTATACCAATCGATGGCGAGTCCTTCGGGTTTATCGAGACCCGCAGATATCACAGTTTGTTTGGGTACCTTTACCAACGGCACCGAAGTATTAACATTTATACATTCGATGACCTCGCGTCCGCAATCAGCCCAACATATTAGATTGCGTGCATAATAGAAATCGATGGCCATCGTTTCGGTGAGATCTTTGACGATGACTTCGATTTGTGGACTACCAGTCGGTCGTGTAATGTTCGCGACTTGTATGTCATGATATGTGGTGAATAGCAGTGTAGAGGGTACAAATGGTGAAGCGCTTGCACTGATTGGCAAGATGGAAGACGATGAAAAGGAAGATATGGCGGTTGAAGACGCTGTGGATAATGCAGGTGATATGTGACCTGGAAGGAAATAAAGTATATACTGGATTAGAATTTATGTTGACACATTGAAAATAAAAGTAAATACTATGGAAAGCTTTTTCCAAAACTACAAAATAAAAGTCGTAATATTTATTTGCCAAATAAGGCGGATCTGGTTTAGCTAAACAATTTTCAAATATCCATGTGGAAACAGCGCACAGTGGAAGTTCCTTAAAACCATGTGCAGAATGTCTTATTCTGCTTGTAGTGGATTTGACTTCCGTACTCAAAAAATGTAGAAATAATTAATAAAGTTCTTTTCGAGTAGTAAACGTTCCATGGCATGTTAACCTATAATATTACTTCGAAGAATTTCAACAAAAACTTTCAGATCATGTTCCTATGTATTTTATAGCAATACGTTTAAAATGGATTCCGATTTGGCTTTAGTAGTGTTCTCTGAGATACTCAAGATTTACCTGCATTAAAGTCATATGAATCTAGTCCGAATCTTCCAAAAAAAACTAGGCGTTCATTCAGAGGGTCTGAAGGTTGTTAATATCTAGCGCCGAGAGTATAGCGAAACAAACAGTAAGCCAGCGTTACTGGATTTAGTAACGACTACGACAGCATCTAGGTCCGTAAAGAATTACAAGTTGTTGATAATCTCTGTAGCGGAACAACTCGCTGACACCTTCTTTGGGTTATCACTAGTTACTGATAAAAAAAAAATGTATGGAAACGAGAGAGCTGGTGAATTGGTCAAACAGTATTCACTCAGGAAACTCTTTTTGGGGTTTAAGCAGGTGACTCAAAGTATTTATTAGACAATCCAACAGATTTAGTACAGGTATGACAGAGCATGAACAAGGGCCAATTAATAGCTCGAAAGCAGTTTAAATAAACTAGCAGGCACAATCAGCAAAACCCGAAGAATTGAAGCGGACCAGCAAGAAAAACGCAAACAAATTTTCTCAATCCAGTGTCCAGTTCTAATGTCCAACATGGCTTTTGGTGTGGCTATTTGCACCAATAAACTGATTTTATTTGATAAACTGATTTGAATTTGAGTTGATGAATCGAAACACTAAAAAATATTGTAGCTCTCATGCTATTTGGTGCAACAAAAATGGTGCCTCGAGTGCTAATTGGATTCGGGACTTGAGATTTCAGATTTCTCAATAATGCACCATTATACCCTTACGCCTTAATAAAACTCCATTAAAATGAGAAAAATCGTAATGCGGGAAAAAGCACTCTAACTGTAAATGCTGTACGCATGAAGAATGAGCCCAATTAGAAAGTAAAAACAATAACCTCTGCTGCATCAACGCTTACTAAGAAATTCAAGCACGATGGACAGAATAACTGACTTTAGCAACACTTCGAGTAGGCACCAACCAACCCACAAATCAAGCAATCAACCAAGCAAAGAATTGGAGTTAAGTCAGCATGCAAACAAGCTACGAAGCAGAATACAAATACACTCCACAGGCATTGAATTGAATTGAGATTCCAACACACAATAAATCTGAGTGCACAAGAGGTGAATATGTGTGAGCATAGGCTTCCCCAGCTGTGCTTACCAGCAGACTGCCACCCTTATTATAAATTTTATTGTGCATGCGCCTAACAATATGCCTGAACTGATGGTATGTGGCACACATATGATACCGTAGATGATGCTAATGCCGTTGCCTCATTGCTGCAACATCATTAACTATGCAGCAGTCGTGCCTGCTGCTTGCTCTAGGCATAAGCTCAACCAAGGATGCACGCCACCAGCGCAACAAAGCTATCCTGCTACGTTGCCAACCTACCTACCACACCAAGTTGAGCCGAATCTACCTCAACTGATCTAATTGCAAATGAATGCATGCATTTTATCTGGCAGGATTACGTTAGGAACGTCGTGCAGCGCCTAAATAAACTAAAAACTAACAAAAAAAAAAAAAACATCAACTCGCAAGCGAGCAGTAATAATAATAACATGGTAAGCAAACAAATGGAAAAAAGTACGTGAAAAAATCAACAAGGATAAACTAACCACACAATGTTTGTATGGTGTAAATCTGGCCGCCCTGCCACAACTGGCACTGGTGGTACTTGGTGGCACGCGTGATAAAATGAAGCAAAATATTTGCATGCGTGCATTGAATGAGTGGATGCGTTGAGTACCCGCAGGAGCGACCAAGCGTACAGCTGAGTGGGTCTCCATGCAGCAGCAACAACAACAGCAGCAACACACCACCGCTGGGTGGGTGTGTATTGTGCGCCAGGCACACATGTTATCTAACCACCCGCCACCACCTACACATTACCGTTATTCATTTTCATACAGCATGTAGGCTGCTGGTAATTGCACGCTGCTTAGGACACGGAAGTGTGCGTCAATGCAATGCAATGCAGTGAGCGCGGCATAAAATGTATTTGAATGCGCATTGTTTGGCATTAATGCGTCGCTGGTGGTGCGCATTCAATTTACATAAAGATAGTCAACAAGGCGAGAGTGGGTATTATGCAATGCACTCATCATATTTGTACGCACTAATATTTAGAAATGTGCGAAGAACTCAAGCAGTTAGTAGCTAGCTAAGAGGAAGGCGGGTATTTGGTTAGAATAGTGTGAGGTTAAAACAAAAACCAATATATATTTCATAATAGAACCTTGAAACAAGATACAGTGCTGATAGAAATCTGTATTGAGATTTTATCAAGACACAAACTGTATTCCAACAAGGACCAAAAAAATTGAGGTGACTAGATTTGCGACAAGGAAAAAAATAATACTAACGGAACTTTCTTATTTTACACCGGATAAGGTATTAACAACATTTTCTTTTTTCTATTTATTAATCTACAAAATGAGTTTCTGTGTAACGTGTAAAGCTGTCTCTGAAGAGCCAAGGCGGTTTGAGTACAGATTTTTCAATTCAAAAATATTTTCGACTATTTTCCTCAAATTACATTTCGAAGTATAAACAATTTCCATCTATTATTACTTTGCATTCTTCGGCTGCAGGTATGTTATCCACGGATGGTAATCAGAGGCATGTATTTCATGTAGTTATAATGTTCGTACCATCTATTATTTTAACTATTTTAAATGCTTTTATGTGACTCTTTTATACTCCAATCCGGTATGAGTTTAATTTGATTATATATTTTTCTATGGACCAAATCATAGCTTTCCGCTAGATGTCGCTGAGCTCATGTTAAGTTAAAATTGTCATTTAATGTCTATTCCTCCTACTTTTCACTAGTATTTGTTATAATATTTTCTATAACACGTAAACCTAGGCCCATACCGTCCTTTACATGAATAGAAAATACGGGAAGTGTTATACATTCTGAGTCAAATTATCTATGTGAACCTTGTATTTATCAAAACCACTCTACATACTCTCTTCTCCATCTACGAGTCAAATTTGTCAAATAATTTATTACGCAGTAGCAAAATCTTTAAATCAAATCTCAAGTAATGAGTTCCATAAGTTCACATAGTTCCAAGAGATCGCAAGTACAGATATACAAACCTTTATTTAGGAACGCATGCAAAAATTAGTTCTTAAAAAATAGTATAACTCATAACAATTCTGAAGTATTCTCCATCTTCTACTTGCCACATAACTAAATGGAGACCCCTACATCTTAAGCTGGTGTATAACAAACTTACATACATATATGTAAATAAAATACCTGTATTATTCGCATCAATCAAGCAACGAAATGCTTTCACTACATATGCCGACTGAGTGTGGAAGACTGTCAACAAGAGGCGCGGTCGATGTGTCTCAGCTTTAATGCACGAGGCACTCACATTGCGGCGACGATGATAAATGCGGGAGGTGTTAGTATGTGGTAATGGAAACAGGCAAGAATCATTGTAGGATACACAGTGAATAAAATGAGGCCGAGTAAAATTTTGAGAGAATGAAGGAAGGACTACGGTGGTCATGTGTTGGTGGCTGAGCCGAATGATCACATTGACGACCACTGTTGCCTGAAAATCATTTGCCTGTACTGCTCGCCGTTGTTGTTGTTATTGTTGCAAACATAGCATTGGGGACAACCTTCGCGTCAGCAATAATGCCTACAATAATAACAACAACAACAATGAGCATCAGCATTAACAAGTGGTGTAACGAAAAAAATAGCAGCCACCAGCAAATGAAATAAAACAACAAAAAAAACAGTGGCAAAAAACAAACTCTCATCAGGCGTCTACCTGCAACAGCATGAATTCAAATGCAACGCAATGAATATTTTAATAATTAATATGGCAACAACAGCAGCAACAACAACAACAACAACGGCAATGGCAATAATAGCAGCAAGCAACTTTGGCAGCAGGAAATTTTCATGTTGGGGGGAGCTGAATTTATGCGAGAGTTGATGAGGGATTTGCAAAACAAAAAAAAACAAAAAAAACCAGTAGGGGAGAATGATGAAGAGCCTTACTGGAAACATGTAAGCACGTAAATTTTGCGCAAGAGTGGAGAAAGCTCTCAATGTGAGGCGAAGAAAGTCAGGCAGCCGTGAGCCAGCTATATTGAAGTTGGAGGGGCAGATTGAATGACATAATTCGGATGACCGCATGAGTGAAATTAACACGAAATTGAACTTTTTGTATATAAATACAAATATATATATATATATATAATACGTACATATTTAGAGATAATATTATGCACCAGTAAGCCCAACTAGGGCTGTGAGTAACCAATCAGGATGCGTCCTTCATACAAGCTAACTACTATTTTTTATTATATACTCTAGTAAATATATATATACGCATACCTATGCCTGTATTTTTGTGCATTTACATAAATTCTAAGCGGTTGTAATAAAAACCGGTGTCGGGGAAGGCAGCAACCCTACTTAAGCATCCGCGAATGCAATGCTTTTCAGCGCATCAAGATTGGAATGTGGTGAAAACGCAACGAATTGAAGTGTTGTGGTCTGCGGTCGCAATGAAAAAAAAATAAATAATATAAAATTATTTTCAAATTCTCCGCTAAGCTAAAGTTTTAATGTGCAGCGTTAAATGGGCGTATTATAATTTTACGCGCAAGAAAGTTGAAAGCTGAAGGCTGAAAATAGGCGAAAATATACATAAAAAAGCATATAAAAGTACAGGTGACCAGAAGAGGGTGTCGGTGTAGGGTAACAAGTAGTTTGGAGAAATCGAAGGAAAAAACATAACCCATGGTAAATAGTGCAAGGATATTAAAAATGTTTCGAAGGTAAAATGAGTGCAACAACAACGAAAATGGGTGAAGGAAATTGAGATGAACAAAATAGAGAAGAAGCATTGCAAATTAAAATTCAACGATGCAAATACAATAACAATAAGACAATAGTAAAACAAGTAAGAAAGTGCTAAGTTCGGGTGTAACTGAACATTTTATACTCTCGCAATCTGCAAGGATCAGAGGCGGGGAAATGTTTTCAGGTGCTCGCATAACTTTATATTAAAAAATGTTGCGCAAGAATTCAACAATCATTATCCGACGCAATTGTCAACGGATTGCAATCATATTTGGTATCTTATTAACTTATATACAGGCCTCATGTACAAATAGACTCATGTATTTCATTGCTATATTTTGCTTCGTGTCAGAGATATTTATATTAAAATCTACCAATTTAACTCAAATAAGATATATGCGATATAAACTCAACCAAAGTGGTTTAATAAATATATTAGATAAATGAGGAAAAAGTCAACCAGAGAAAAGGAAATCATTATATTAGGAATAACCGGCTTAGACCATGATCTAGACCGATTTCTTTCATATTTAGCGCGAAATCACATTGTGTTTAAGAAAACATATCCACTTAATTTCATTTCAAATATCACACATATTGACCAACATAAACGGTTTAAAGTCAGGTAGAAAGTCGTGAATTCTTATATCGGGCATTTTTGGGATAGGGGAAGATCTGCACTGATCACATTAGTGATCTCTTTTCATTAGTCAAGTATATTAGAGAAAAACCCTTGTTGTTTACCTTTTTGTTTACATTTAGCGAGGCCAACAACCCTACCGACCTACTTTTCAAGCCCTAACTACACAATATGAGGACCTCGCGCATATGGTTCATTTCATACGGAAATAATCAGTAAATCTATGAGATATCGTAATAAAATTCGAGGGTTATATTTTCACGATAATAATGTGCCCTTGTGTCAAAAATATAGCTAATATAAGAATTTTCAACCATCCGTTAGACTTTTAACCATATATGAGTTATCCATGTGAAATTCAGGGAGCCTCTGTTCCAGTGTGTCCATGTGTGGCCGTGTGCCTTAAATGAATAAAATCGGATAAATACCACCCTTAGCCGCCATATACCTAACATAAGAATGCAGTTGGCTTTATACAAAAAAAAAATGTTTTTGAACGGATTCTAATCTAATTTAATTTGATATCTTGTAAAAAAAATTTTCGTAATTTTTCGAGAATGTCTGTCATGTACATAGGTTAATAGGCTTTTTTTTACATTTATACGTGTTTTCATGTACCACTTAAATAACTTTACATAAGAACAAACATTCTTATAATAAGAGAGGCAAAATTTCTAAACTAAGAGAGTCCAAGGTTGGTGTCTTAACAAAATTCCTCCATGAAAGTGAAGACCAAAAACATATTTTCGAGAGTCTTGAGGATCGCTAAAACACTCTTTGGCCCTCTCTGCTGTATTTGAAGATTTGCTGCAGACTGCTGAAGAAGGATTTGCTGTGTCAGAAGAAATTTACAAACAAATAACTGAGCGAACAGCTATAAAAAGGTTATAGAAACCTAATTTAAATAAAAGTCGCAAAGCCTGCAAGAAATGTGACTTTCGTGAATAACCTTCAGTATAACAGGACCTTCCAAGTCCTGTGGTCGCGCGAATCTTCCGTGGTGTCGATGAAACTTCAAGGTGCAGTTCAAACATGTTCTTTTAAAAGATCGAAAATCATCTCTTGTTATAGTCTTCTAGTTCAGTCAGGCACAAGCTTTCAAAAAATGTGTTTTTTATTATTTTTTGTTAATATTTAGAACAATTAATCCGACGTACGTGAGGCGACCAATTGACGAGGATTTTCCTGCTGAGCATGGCAGAAACAGCATTATGATTTGAGGCTGCATGGTTGCTCAGGGAACGGAGAAATGTGCTCTTGCAAAGGCAAAATGGGTAGTTTCAAACATACATCTGCATTATAAATTATATTCTCTCTGGCACCAATTTAGCTGAGGTCTAATTTCGACAAGACAAATCACATCCTTGCCACAAATCAGATTCCAGTATAGTCTTCAGATCTAAAAGCTGTCGCGGACTTCTGGGTTTAAGTTCAAATGCAATGTGCGGTAGAGGAACATAGCATAACATCAAAAAAATTTGCTGAGAAATGCTTTAAGTCAGGCGTAGAGGGCTCTAAATCGCAACGAATATTCAGAACTTATACGCAACATTTGTAAACCTATGGGCTTTATGATATGGGCTGTCTAATACTTTTGACAAAGACTATAAGCTTGATTCCTAGAATCTAAACTCCTTCAGAGCTATGTGCTGGGTCAGCGGGCCCAAGTGGTTATTCATCCACACTATAATCCCTTTCACCACCGCACTAATTGTCCACTCTGCAGAGTTCAAGAAATTTTTCCCACGAAATGTACAAAAATAACGTCACATTTTCTATTTTCGCTTAAAGCAAACCGAATAATTTCAACTATTTAAAGTTGCTCAATTTTACAGTGTGTTTTATGGGATGTAGTTAATGTTGTTGAAACGCTGTTCGTGTTGATTGCGTATTTAAGTGAGCATTTGCAGGATGAGCAACTGCACTTCTGGCAACAAACATCGCCACATAGAAATGTATGCACATTAATATATACCTATGGGTATGTGAGGTGAATAATAGTTTAGCTGGTTAACGTTGAGTTCAGACAACAGAGCAGCTAAGTGGGCAGGCTGGCTGGCTGGCTGGAAGAAGTATAGCCATGCAAGGCAGGCATTGTTATAGCCCATCAACCATACATTAGCAGCTATCCAAGGGAGGACAAGGGGGGAGCAAGGCAAATAACAAATTCAACAGCCAACTCACCAGCCACTAAACGACAGGTAGGACAGGTAGCCAGCCCCACCGTGTATGCAGCAAGCGCATTGTGAACACTCGTTACCGTTGCCACACCAATAATTCGCACACCATGCTTGCGCTTGCGCTGGTGCTGGTGCTGGTGGTGGTGCTGGTGGTGGTGCTGTTGCTGGTGCTGGTGCTGTTGCGGCTGCTCATACTGTTGATGGCAGGCAGCAAATTACCGTTTTTTGTTGAAAATGCACTTGCCAAGCGCTGTTCAGACTACTGCCACAGCTGTGGTGGTTCTGTTGTTGCAACTTTTAATGGCACTTGTTGTATTTGTTGCTGCTGCAATGAGCATTCAAGTGAAGGACGTTTTGCTCGTATCAGCTGGATATTCTTTCATTTCAGTTTTTCTTTTTTTTTTGTTGCTTTTTTTGTTTTTGGCTTTCATTCACGTTCGGATCTCGCTGCATCAGAGATGCAGAGGAGACTCAATGGTTTACCGAACGCGCTGCTGGGCTGTGCACCAACTGACCTGTGTAAGTGGAGGGGGGCAAGAGTGCAAATAACATAATGAACGGTATGTTGAGTTGCATTGCTGCTCCAGCACGAGTAGCCTGCTCAGTTTGTGTTTTTAGTATCATTGTTTTTGTTGTTGCTTCTGCCTATATAATTACTGGCTAGTGGATTTGTTGGCTGTTTTCGTTCGTCGTTTTGTTGTTGTTGCTCGGTTTTTATAGATAGAGGTTAGTGGCTTGCAGTTGCCACTGACACTGCCACGAATGCAAGGGTGATTGTTGTTGTTATTGTTGTTTTTGCCACCATTGTTATTGCTGTTGCTGATACTACTTAAGTTGGTCATAATTAATTTTGCTCATGAATAAATTTTAATTAGAAATGAGGTAAAAAGTGAAACAAACATCCTTGTTAAAGGATGGTAAATAACGCGTTTAAATTGCGTAAGAAATTTTTAGTAATCGAAGAATAATAAAAATAATATATAATGATAAAAAAATGGTTTTAAAATAAAAATTTTCGACGGAAAAGTAGTAAATTACTATAATAATTGACAATTTTAAATAAAATTAAAAAAAGTATTAAATAAGCAATAAGAAATAACAGTGATTAAACTATACAGTGCGTCTTAATATAAATATAAAAATATAAATACAATAAAGTATACAAATTTTTCTTTCGTAGTACAACAATTTAAATCATTATAATTCGCGTTAATAACTTCATTACATATACACACAAAAAATTGGTATTAAAGCCATTAAATGATACTGTGAAAAAAAATACTAAATTAAAAAATACTAAAAAAAAAATACTAGAAAAAGTATTCGTCTAGTCGATAGTAATTTTTCATTTCAATTCGAGAAACAATTGAATGTAGCAAGAACAATATTTTTCTCAAAGAAACATTCAGGAAAGGTATAAAAGTGAAGTTTAGCCGCATCTTTTGGTGTTCTAGCTGCAAAAGTAAGCTAAATACTACTTTTACATGTTTGCTTTTGGGTACGTATGAGAGATAATAGGGTATAACGAGAAGTTGGCTGCGGTTCACTAAATATTTATCAGAATATATATTACCTATAGAATATTACTGTTATTTAAAATATAAACTTTTAAGAAGAGAATGATTGGAAGCATAAAGATTAGTTAGGGTAAATACCATAAATCTTTTAGAAACATCACCGAGCACTTGTTAGCAGATTGGCAGCGGGACAAGCGGAAACCCAAATTTATCAAATATACACCTGTGGTCCATGTAAACTTCTATAGAAAGATTTGCTGTTTATTGTTTGCTTATTCTGCCGAACAAAATCCAACTTCAGACTAACTGAAATTTCTACCGGCTCGTTTGTCATTCTCCGAAAATATTGTTTACATTTCATATTTGTAAGAGACTCTTTTTCGCACTTGTGAACTCAAGCTCTTTAACTTTTCATACAATATAGAACTCAAGAATAATTTAATGACAGGGGACAAAATTGTGCTGTCAAAGTAATTTCATAAAAAAAAATTGTTTTGACGTGAATGCAACCCTAAAATTGCACTGATATTATTTAGTTACTTGTTTACTTTAGATATTGATTTTATTAATCAATTATTTTATTATTTAATTAATTAATATATACAACTTTCTTTAGCCCCATTTAATTTCCCCAATAAGTTTTTAAATGAAATGTGCAAACAATGCTTAAAGACGCATTCTACCGCAAATATTCAGTGAGCAATGGCCCTGCAGTGACACTCAATCTCATGAAGCTAACCAAGGAAGCAACCCTGGGCAATGTCGTGTGCGAATAATTTGCAGCAAACCTTTCTGCCAAATGATTTCACTACTTAAATATTTTTTATTACTTTTTCTACCATTCATTAACAGTTACATTCGAATGCGTTCTCGTGCTCGTGGCGTTGCGCTGCATTACATACACACATACATATATATACATATATACAGCCAGCCATTATTTCATTCGTTCATCAGGCAAGCGTAGGAAACTACTCAATTCATGCGATGTTTTAAGCACATTCAAGTCGAGTAGATGCCAACGAGCACTAACAGCAGCAGCAGCAGCAGCAACAAACAACAACAACAACAACAACCAGACTGACGTTGCAAATGGAATGCCATGGATTACTATAAATTCCAACGTGGCGTATGAGTGATGCCGGATTGCTGGGGTGGTAGGCATATTTGTAAGTGCACTAAAGGTGCCACCACCAGCACAACAACAACAAGCCTAACTGCATAGTTGCGGTTACGGCAGCTCCAATACGCGAGACAGCAATTTTGTGTTGTTGGTCCTGCTGCGGTTGTTGTGCTGGTGCAGGAAACTGCAGAGGGGATACGCAAGAGCTTAGATGGCGCGCGCGTGTTAGGTTAGGCAGCTGAGCCAGCTAGTTGGTTGGTTTCATGCCACTCACCCACTCATCTATTGCCACTTGACTTGAAAATGCATTCTAGTGTTTGCTCGTGTTGCTTACTGCTGTTCGTGTTGTTTGTTTTTGCTTTCGCTGCTCTAAACGTTCCGAACGCAATTGCTGCCACTCACCTCATTCCAACGGCTCACATCCGTAGCTTGTTATTGTTTGAAGCGTTCGTTGCTTATTTAGCCATTTTCTTAGCAGCGGTCTAACGGCAACTAAGCTCGTGGCCTCCCAAACCCCTCGACCCCTCGATGACGTGGAATACATTTCGTGCCGCCTTCGCAATTTTTGTGCCATTTATGATTTTATTGTTTTTATTTTTTGCAAGTTTGCATTGTGACGAGAGCACTCAACAATTCTCATGCATCAACTATCAGTTCGATCGGTGTGCCCCCTATTTTTTTTTATTGTTATGGGAAAAAAAAACTTTCCGTAATCCCTCGCATAGTTTTGTGTTGTATTTACGGTTTAGTAGAATACTTGAAATGGATTTAGAAATATGTTTAATCGAGGGGTTGCGTGGTTTGCCTTCGTTATTTTTGTTGTGCACTTATGAAATTGTAATTACACTTAGATTTGTTTAGCAAAATTTGCTGTTCTTTTATTTTATCACAATCATAAATGGAAGCTCAGCAGGTGGATTTGTATTTAATTGAAATTGTTCAAATGCGGAGAGAATAGAATAAGAAGTGCTGCATGAATACTTGAAGTATTGTGATGCGCTTCGTGTTTCACAAGTTGCTGCTATCGATTAATCGCGACTTATCGCAATTTATTACATTTGAAGTGTGTACAATTATGTGAAACGGTTCTTCTAGCGGCGATACACACCTCTTCTGACTAAAATTCAAACAAATAATGTTTTATGAGGTAAGCGGTGGCCATCGTGATCACTTTGATTCAACATTTATTTCTTAAAATCATTATTAATAGTTTTTTGGTTAGAAAATATATGTTAATCTCAAAATATTGTCATTTGTCGTGCCTTCAAATGAATAGAGGAAATAAAATAAATAATGGTGGACATCTTTTACGACCAACTGAAGACACTAGCAGCTGCTGAGTTCTTCAGCTGGTTTATTGATCATACCATAAAGTTGACCGACTGATACTGGAAGATGTTTACCGCACTGTTGGCGTCTAATGTCTCGATAAACGATAGCAAACGAACTGCATTTGTGTTATCAGTTGCCGAAATGATATCATAGATGGCAACTGGCAACTCTGTAGTGACAACTACGAGCGTAACAAGGTGTATACACAGGAATCTAAAGTTCTGTGGCTGCTGTGAGAGAAATTGGACACATTAATGCTCGTCAACAATTTTATTATCTTTCAACTTCTCTGAATTATTGCTCCAATCATGTGATGCTAATGTTATTGTAAATGAGTTGAAGCCTTATCTTTGCACACCCAAGGTGGCCATTAAGAAAATTAAGACAACCTCCGGGTTACCAAAGTGTCACATTTCTATGATCGATCACTTTCGTAGCGTTGCCAACTAGCAATTGAACTGTAGTTGTCTGGCTACCTATAAATGACCCACACGTATTTTAACAGTGAGTTTCGGGTAGGAGGCGTAAACACTGCTCATCATTCTTCTGGCAAAAGTCACAGTAAGGATTAGAAACAGAGCCTCAACCAATACCATATAAGGAAAATTGAAGATGGCTATAACGCCGACCAAAACTCAAAACAATGATCTCCAGATACGAGACTTTTGGAATGCTGCAAGCCGCTGTGATCACACTTAAGAGAACTTAGACTAGCACTTCTCTTGTAGACGCAGTATAAAATCCCGAGTTCCGGGAACAAGAAGCGGTATTCAAAACAATTGCAAACTCCGGACACCAGCTTGAAAAATATATACTATACACTCGCTCATTTGCATACAAGTCAAACATTGGACAACAAAATATGCACACGGAAATGAGAACTTTTTCAATGTTGGGGCGCAAAAACGAAAAGTAAAATGATGAGTTAAAAAACTAGAGTGGCGACAAAGTGGCTTACAAAGAGCAAAAACGGAATATGTTTTTTTCTAATGGCACCGATGCTATGCCATTTCATAGGAAGCTGTTGGTTTAGCAAAGTGAGTGTGTCCAATAGATATGGCACATCGAATGAATTTAAAAACCGACTATAGCAAAACACCACAAATTAAGAAAAGAGAAAATAAGAGCATAACTTAAGTACTTGCAAACAAAGAACTCGAAAAAAGTATGCACAGCAGTTACAGGCACTGTTAAAGACATATCGGGGTGGAAATAAAACGGGAGTTGAGGAAGATACCAGCGCTTCTTTTATAAATTTATATATTTAGTTTATATGGTCATTAATAAAGTAATTTGGAAGTTTTTTTTTTAAGCAAGGCCATTCGGAAGTCGTCAGTACTTACTATTTATTAGCTATGGAATTTTTAAGAAATTGAGTCGCCCAATAAAGAACGTAAAGCTTCACCACATAAAACATATTATACCGGCACCGAAAAAGGTCAAAATAACTTCTTTCTAACCACAAACAAATATGCTTGCAATTTGTAGTGGGTGGGAAAGCTACATCACGAATGTTCGCGATCTATTACGAATGCTAAGCAACTCAATAATCTCTGCTTTTTTATTTTAACTTTAATAAAGCTTTGAGCTCAGATAACTGTAATGAATATTTTTTTACACTGAGTGAATTATCTAATAGTTGCAAAATGAAGTGCTGTCTTCCAATCGAGCAAATTATCATTATGCAGAACAACACAGATGTAATAACATTACGCAATCGGACACTCTACCCGAAGTGACAGTAGGCTTAAGTGATGCCAGATTATTGTTAAATAATTACTCTATGTGAGTATTGAAAAAGGCAAAATAGCCATTAAATGCTGCCAGACATGCTACAGGACGATACGCAAACATATATGAGGCAGAAATTGGTAAAAGTTTCAGTTGAATGTTGAGCCTATAACCCTTACCGCCAGCAACAACGGCTGTCTTCGGCGCTCTGGACGCTGCGCTACGCGTTGCATGTGTAGTTGGTATCTCGGCAATTTTATCTTGTCCGCATGTTGCAAACAACAAAATGTTGTCACTATTGTTGTTGCTTGTTTTATCTTGTTGTGCATACAACGCATTGCAGCTGCTGCAATAAGAGGCAACCGGCTGGTAGCATGACTGCCAGCCTGCAAGGCGTGTTGAAGTGCAGCGTATTTGTTTTGCTTATTTTTTTTTGCAGAAGGAAGCTTTCATATTACATGCGTAGTTGTTGTTAGTTATGTAATTATGTAAGTTGTTAAATTCTTCCAGTCCGACGCATGCTAAATTTCGTGAAAATTCCGACTCAAATGCGCTTAAATTTTTTTTTACACCCTGTACATGCTAACAGTTACTCGTGTGTTTACATATTCAAATTATTTCGTGTTTTTTTTAGCTATTTACTTTTTTACTTCAACCGCTTGTCTCCTTTCCCAAGCCTACAGTCGCAGCCGGTCGTCTGTCCGTTTCCTTGCACTTACCTGCATATCTCGTAAAGCCATTAAGGCGGGTCCACCATGTCATCGCCTGATTGACGCGTCGGCAGCGCGGCCAACAAAAACTAACATAACAACAACAGTGGCGAACAAGCGAAGTGCTTGAGGCTCTGCTGCTGTGGGTAGCATGCTTTTTAGCGCTGTTGTTTTTTTTTCGAGTACGAGTATTTAAATTTTTCATGTCGTGATCCAAATTTTTCCGTCGACTTAGTACTTTCGACGCAGTCGTCAGCGTGCTGCTTAATAGTTACAACGCTCTGGCTGGGCTTAGCAAATAACAGGCAGCTTAGTAATCACGCCAAGCCCGGTAGCTAGTGGCAGGTACCCGCGCCTGATTCTGTCATGCTTATCCTATAGTCAACAAGCCTAGCCAAGTCGACTCAAGACTTGTAGCTCCCAACACGTGTCAGCTAATATAAAGGCTTTCTACTAGGCGAAGATCAAAGGTGTAGGTTCTTGGTGGACAATACTGCATTTTAGTCTTCTCTAAAACTTGTTTTATAGAGAAAGTCCGCTGTTTGGACTATGCCCAAAGAAATACACTTTATCATTAAACTTCGATTTCGGACGAATGTGAATATTCTCGGCCAGTATACCTACTCTAGAACAAATATTAATGTAGTATACGATAGAATCATTCAGTTGAGACATAAAACTTGTGTATCAGCTACAGAGACATTCATTCTTCATTCATCCGCTATTATTTCATAACTTTGTCGTCGATTTCTAGATTTCTGGATTTCTGTCGAGACAACTTTTGTTGAACGGAAGTAAGGGAACTATTTTATTTATTCGAACTATTTTTACTTAGCTATTGAATATTCACATTCAAGATTCATATCGATTTTTAAGAAATTATGTTGGGCGGAAATTTCTTGGTAGATTTCCATTGCGGAACAAGAGCTCAAGTTGGCGCATGAAACCGAAATGACCCTTGCACAACTTCGTTCTGGATACTGTAGCTGGTTAAACTCCTAGCTATCCAGAATTGACCTCGTCATACCAAACTTAATTACTGCATGGAGGAAGTGCCGCGTGACTTTAACCACCTCTTTGTATGCTCTATGAAACCAACTCACACGTTTCCTGGATCTTTAAGTGACTTCGTTGAAAATTAATTTTGCGCTTACCCCCAAACAGGGTACATATATCCACTGCAACAAAAACATAGTCAGTTGTCAGGTCACATAATTAACCTGTGCACAGGGTGGACCATACGCATTTGAATTCACATCTGTGATCGGGGCGGAGCCGTTACTTGAGTCAAACCAAGACTATTTGCAGTGCTCTAATAGATCCAATAAATCTCAGTATATTTGCAATTTTGATATGTTCAAGCTCGGATTAGAGTTTGAGACTAAAATTCAACTTATACATATATAAGCTTGACCTCAAGCTTAACAGCGAACCAAAAAGTTCAAAAATGAATTGTTCCAAAATAATGTTTCAATAAACATGCGAAAATAATTTTGAGCGGGTTATTTGAGGTTCACTCATATATTGGGGGTTCTCTCATATATTCTCTCATATTTTCTCATCTCATCATTTCATATTTGATTCTTTTACTTCACTTGTCAAAATAAAAAAGATATCGAAGATTTAACGGGACGCAAACCTTTCCTTATTCAATGTTACGAACTGAGCGCACTCTTCTTAAAGTTGAAATAAAATAATTTTGAGAAAGTTAAAAAGTTTAACAAGACAGACACGTTTTGTTTCACAAAGGGGCTATGTATTAATATATATGCATGCTGCATTTGCGCACAATACCCCTAGTCACTTCAGTCACTTCAGTCACATAAAGCGAAAACGAAGAAAAGAAGAAAGCCATTAAGTCGAATTATCGCATTAAAAAGCGAGTATTCGCGTTCTTATCAATTTAACACGCCCACTAAATGGAAATTAACTGCTCACAACATGCTCGGTTTGTCGTGTAACATTACCAGCTACATGAAGATGGCATTAAGTACATTAAAGCTTGAGAAAAAACGAAGAGGCAGCCGATGAAAGGAACTGAAATAATTGCAGCTTGCAGAAGTCAAAAGCTGAGCTGAGCTGAGAGCTTTGCGTTGCCAACAGCAGTGGAAATGAATGCATCAGGATAAGACAGTAACAACACAAGAAAAAAGAAGAGAAAAACTGAAAATAACTGCTTTAAAAACACAAAAGTGTACATGGATTAATGTTGTTTTAGCGATAACCGCAGCCACCGCATTGCATGAATGTATGTAAAATGTGTAGTACATGGGAAAAAGGCATGAATGCGGTGATGATGTGCAATAACTTGCAGCAACAACGAAAACAAAGTTAATGCCCTTTGCACGCAATTTTACTTGCACTTCGTTAGCATCTTGTTATTTTGCTTGACGTCTTTGATTAGTTGTTGCCTTTAGTTTCGGGTATACTTTGCAGACTGTCAGACAGTAAGAAGTTCACAGAATGTCACAAAATTCAAGAGGTGCATATATGTATATATATATATATATCGTCCATATATATGTATATACTTTTAGGTGGTTATAAACCGGAGTCAAATCTTTGGAACGAACCTAGTTCCTAACCAAACCTAACCTAACATTAAATACCACAAACTATGAAAACAAGTGTAAACAACAAAGCACACAAAAGCATACTAATGACATTGATCTGTAAATAGTGCATACAACAATAGTAGCAACAACAAATAGTACACCCACCACGCTGGTCGCGACCATATCGCTGAATAACACGAGTACTATGCATAAACAATTAGCAGCTGCGGCAACAACGTCCACCGCGAAACCGCAATTACATGTAATGGCCAGCAAGCAACACAAGGCAAATCAACAGCAAACCGCAAAATGCGCCAACACCAGTCGACACCAAGCACACGAGTATGGTGAATAAATATGAGCCTCCATCAGCACAGTAACCGTCAAATAAACATGTAAGCCCTCGCCCCTACATACATAAATACATCATACTGAGTAGGTGATTAAACGATAGCTGCAGTCATCAGCAGCAGGCCGGCCATCACGCCAACGAATGTGTGGACATGTACATTACCACGCCGATGACAACAACAATAACAACAAGCACACGAAAATAATGCATAGGCGTTAAAGTTGAGCTGCCAACAGAACTGACATGACGACTGCCCATTAATGTGAGAATAAATAAAATTTACACCAGCCGCTAAAATAAGCCAAGCAGAGCTGATGAACAGATTTGGTATGGCAGCCTGAAAGCTGGCCAGCAGCTGTGCGAACCAACTTGACTTATGGACAGGCAGACTGGCAGGCACACCGACGCCCAAACACCTCAACCAGCAAATGTGCCAACTTGGATGCTGTGGTTGGTGCGGCGCGCGGCCGCGGCGGCTGGACCGACAACTGGGCACAGCGGTGCAACATGAGGTGTGCGCGCAACACTATAATAATCATGTTGCCGATCGAGACAAACATGTCGTCGGCGTCGACAAGCTGCCCTGAGCAGCAGCGTGGTGATAAGTGAGGTCGTGGAGGTGCGTACATGCAATCGCCATGAATGAAGTCAAGAGGGCAGCAAAGCAGGCTGAACGCCGATAGGCAGTAAGGCAGATTGGCAGACAATCGGTCAGTCACGTCGTAGTGCACCAACAGCTGTTAGTAGCCGGCTGTAACGAGTGTCGGCGTGCCAGCCTGCGGTGGCTCATGTTGGCATTGCTGTGCCTTGAATAGGAAAAACCAACAATCAGTAAATGCAAAATTGTGTAAATAAGCGCAAATACGATTATGTCGTCTTTGGAGATGGATGAGTGGAGAGGCAACTTGAGTGGGCGGCGACTACATAACCCAGGCAAATCCATGTGGGTAACTAATGAGTTCAATGAACAGATATTAGTTAACAGCGTAGATCTAAATGGATATCAAGTAAGTTATCGATGGGGACACAAGTTTCGATGGAGAAGTACTATAGGCACAAACAGTTGAACCAACTTGGATTGAACTGAAACAGAAGTCAATCGCCAATCTATAAATAAAGAAGGTGCAATAATCACTCCAAAAATATATTACAAGTTTGGTACAGGTGTGCTCCGGAAACTTCGAGGTCCTTCAATTACATCCTGTCGGTAATTTGTATTTTTTTTTTTCAGAGACATTAAACCGAGCCTAAACTCAAATTAGCAGTCTTCTAGATGTTATCCAAGAATTGGAAGGTACTCAAATATTTTAAGGCTCACTGACTGACTATGGAACATTTAAGAGAGGAACTTGCAATGCGGATATACAGCCATAAGTTTATCATTGCCCGGCAAAGGGTTATCGCAATAAAAAAAAATTTTGTTTGGCCTAGGCCGGAAACTTGGATCAAAGTTGTAATGCGAACCGCTGCCTTCGTAATCTACTATGGACATGGAAATTCAACAAGCATAAAATAAACCGATCGATAATGTCAGAGTATGAAGAAACGTGCCTATTTCTTCTACCATATGACTCTCAAAAGTGTGCATCAACCTTTATTTCTACATTTATGGTTAATAATGCTATTTATGGATATACTCAAAGTGGGAGACTAAAATAATGCTAGTGAAGAGCTTAGTATTCGTTTCAATACTGCATTTAATATTGATATTTATCGGCGATAACTAAATATCGATTTTCCTGAAATCGAGCAGTTGGATAAATATATATTCCTCGTTTAATAATCAAGTTTCTACCTCGCTCTGATTCTTTACTACGGGGGATAAAGTCAAAAACTTTTGAAGAAACTAAAATTCAGAAAATATGCATATTACTATTTTAATCTAGTACTCAACGTCATATACCGGCGCCAATTCCTGATCACTCAGATATAGAGATATCTTGCACCTAGCAGACCGCATGCAGCTTTACTGACTGAACAAAAAGATGGAGATAAACTTAAATACTTCACAACACTCTCAGTTATCGATTATTTAACATAATGATATTTAAAATGTAAATGCGGATGATCAGCTATTCCCGATAAGACTTCTTTTCAAGAGTTGTTGCACAATTTCGGTTTCAAGTCCTTTGAATTTATGTTCAAGTTCCAAAATAAAAATATATAATAAAAGTGCATAACAAAATGCAAAAAAGTAGCAATAACGGCTGCCTCTTCAATTTATCCAGAGTTTAGGTAAAGCCAGCAAAACAAATTGTCATTACTTAGACGGCCAACTAGCAAACTTGATTGCTTGGTTAGCTGAGTGCCGTACTTGATCTGCTGATGGGGGCGCTAAAATGAAAACAAGCAGCAACGAGGCGTTCGAAAAGCAAACTGCGACAACGTGCATGCAAAATTCCGGAGTGGTTTCAGACATCGCAGCCATATACTCGAGCTACTACCTACCACTTAGGCAGACAGCAGCCGGCAAACGGTAATCAACAAGCCAACTAACCACCGTTGGCCGTTTGCTGTTGCTGTTCAAACCGAATTCGCTGTGGACAATGAGTAAAGAATTGCTGTTGCAGCTTTATATTTTGATGCGCTGGATGCTGTTTGTATTGGCAAAACAAGATACGAAGCAATGGAACAAAATGCCTAACTGAAAGATGACGGAAGAGCGATTAAAGGAATCAACCCTATAGGGAAAAGCTAAGGTAAATGAAAGTATTCGATATTTGGCGGGGCTTAAAAGCAAATTTGAGAGGAACTTTTTTAAACTATTAGGCGCAAAATATTTTTTGGTAGCCGCTTTCAAAGAAGTTATACAACTGGTATTAACAAAAGTGGTATAAAAAACCTGAATTCTGATGTGATATATAAATGTTTTCCAACGAAATATTAATTAACATATTTTCTGACTACAAAGATATATGTTTTTAATTTAAATAGTTTTAATGTCATTTAAATTATTATTTTTTATTTGAGTGTGCATCATTTATATGTCAAATTATAATATAGCATAAAAAAATTACACTAAAAATTCCATATAAAACACTCACCCTGCGAACACTGTATAAATAACCATTGTGCTTGCGCTTTCTCTCTGTAGTCTAAGCGTCATGTTAAGTGAATGTATTTATCGATTTTCGATAACTCTTTATTTCTCTGCATTTAATGCAATATATTAAAATTTGAATAAAGATTTTTTTTTATAAAATTTAAGCACTATTACAGTTTCAGCAAAGTTAACTGTAACATTTATTTTGCTCTTGACTGACTACGCGCAACCTAAAACAAGGCAGTATTTACTTTTTTTAATGCTTACATGAGAAGCTACGAGATTTCCCTGCAAGCCACATGAGCGCAATATTTATACATATTTATGTGTTTATAGAGACCATCAGTAACATACCCAACCTTGGCAGTTAAACGCATTAAAACGGACTTATCACATCATCACATCACTGCACGAGCAACCAGCCAACAACTAGCCTGTGGCTGCCCTGCTTGCGTTCATACTTGACTGGCCTTTGCGAACCCTGGTTGAGTCCTCTCAATGGTCTCGCACACATATATATTTAAGTGCATACATATGTATAAAACGATATCGTTGTTGCAACCTATAAGTACATGTTAACCATGACCAATGCCATTAAGAGATTAAGGCATGCAACAGTGGGCATTGAAAACAAGCAAAGAATTAAACGCAGATAGGGTTTGAATAGCTTTTCGCTGCAACTCGGCCAACTATGGATGGTAGCATCATTGTTTTTATGTAAGTAGATAACAGCAGCAATAGCAACAGCAACAACAGCAGCTGTACTTGCATTGCCTCGTGGGTAATAGTATTCCAACGGATGAAGTTACTGTACTTGCGGCCAGAACAGAGTGAGCGTAAAAACATTAAATAACCAAAACCAAAAGTATTTAATCATTGTATTTAAATTATAATGTAAGCATCCATGGAATCTGATTACATGTTTAAAGATACGCGGCGACTGTGACTGCCGCGCCAACGACGACAGCAAGGGCGCCATGAAAGGCTGTGCTGCAAGCGCAGCGACAAGCAACCGCAAATATACCCGTTCACTTGTAGTATGCATTTACTACTTGAAATGCCGTAGGCAGCAGTTGTTGAATGCAGCAAGCGACTAGTAAGAGTGGAAGCGCAGCAGTCGTTCGCGAGAGGAACAAAAAATTAAAAATAATAAATAATACAAGAAATATATGGAGAGGCGCGCATTTGCTGATTGCAATGCTTGTTATCGTTGCTACAATTCCAACCATCGCAGATCGTTAGGCAAGGCCAGCAATTTTTTGCATTGCAAATTATAATGATGATGATTTCTTTTCTGCGAGATATTAAATAAAGATTATAAATAACAAGTGGACGAAGAAGTAAAATTTAAAACAAACTTAATAAGGACATAAATATTACAGTTTTAATATTGTATAATATGGTTTCGTCTCATAATTTTCATATTGGCAATATGCATTCCAGGCTATCTGTCTAGTGTTTTAATGCACTATGCACGTAGCCTTATATTTGACGTTTTCTTTTGTAAACGAGTGGTAACAGAACACATCCTAAAACAACAAAACGCCAGCAAAGTCACAACAAAAACTCGACTATATTATCGAATTCAAAATGATCGATTATGTAGTATGGCAAACCAAAAGAGCAACTCCTTATCCGACTGGAATCTTGAAATATTAGTATTATTAGTATTATTATACTATTATATTATACCAGTTCCTCTCGAAATCCCTCAGATAAGCAGGATATTTCAAAAATGAAGAATTCGTTCAGCGCTTGTTTTTGTCTATAGCTGACAAATGCATTAGGGTTATCTCGAAACTTAGATACAACTTAAGTTTTAAGATTTGTTTTAATATTCAACTTTTTAAAATAATTCACTTTTTACCTTAGAATCTTCTGAAACTTTGTTTCGTTTATTTTGATTTTTAAATAAACAGCATATATTTTGACAGATAAAGTGCTGTCAATGTAGTTAAATACCTTCTAATTAAGTATTCTTCTGGTACTTGTTGGACATAACCGCAGTATATCGATTTTCCACTATATATATATTATACATTGCCACTCACAGAATTTAAACTCATGTCCTCTGTAACTTGATTTACTTTAATAGATTAATTTCCAGGGAAGTGAAAGAAAGGTCCAGTGAACTTACTTGTAAAAAAAAAAAGAAATCGAAATCAAGGAATAATAATAAAATTAGCATACAGTTGAACTTTTTTGTTAAAATTCATACAGTAGTCTAAACTAGTTTAAACAAAAATATATATCGATTTCCGATATTATGTAATCTCTACAATATTTAGAGCTTATTTTTGTTCTTATGAATAATTTTATGTTGCGAGGACTTTTTTGTCACTCGCAAAACTACACTATAAATACTATAAGCATATAAGTAGGTTTAGAGATTATACCAATCTTGATCGCCGAAAAATCGCCTATTTCGGAGATTTTTTTTCGGTAAAACAACGAAAAAAATATTTGGCAAACATTATTGTCTATATAATTAGATGTTTATGAAATGTTTTATGGAGATTTACAACAAAATGGCGCCTGTGCAGATTGACTGGAGAGCTCTGTGGTCGGCAAAAGGTTATTCTCCAATTTTCACTTTGCTCTCGTGCCCATGCCTCTGGTCGGGATTGAAATACAGACTGTTTCTTTTTACTTTATAAAGAAGGTATCTGATTTTTCGAACCCTTGGGTACCCTTTTAAGCGAAAAAATTTATTTGTTGAATAATTCTAGAGTCCTTCAAAAGTATGTTCAAAAATTAATACTTTCGAGTGCTTGATGAAACACTACTTGCTTTTCCAAGCACACTTGAATTGAATAAAGGAATTCCGGTATTTAACTCTTCTAGTTTTGAGATTCTCGCCAAAGCCCATACGGTCTTGATAGCTATTCAGATCTTGGTGCTAATGCTATTTTATCGTCTAGTCATCAGTTTCAGTTTTGAACTCAAATTCGTAAAACAACAGGTAGACAGTCCTGTGGTAAAGCGTCTTCGGGCTTCTCGAAACAATGTTTCAATTAATTCCCCTCTTGGCAAACTAAATAGTGTGATTCGCGGTAAGGCGCTTAAGAGACCTTGAGCTTGACAAACAAACTCGCAAATTAATTAAGAAGTATAAATTAAGAGACTAAAGTAAATGGAGTGAGTACATATATTCTACGGAAAAGATGACAAAAAATAAAATAATTGGCGAGTACCACCCAGCAGGCGAACTGAGCATGACAACTGTTGTCCGCGGAGCCACTTCAGTCAACAAAGTGGTGAAAATTCAATTGAATTTTCTCAATTTATTTATTTATTCAATAAAATCGAGACAACTGCTACTTAGATGCTAAAATATACATTTAATTTTATTTAAAACCAAAATTTAAGTGAATATCTTGAAACCAACAAGGATGACACAGCTCACAATATAATTAGCTTAGTTTTGCACCGCGCAATAAATGTATTCCCCTTCTCCGGCATTTCAGCGGAATTTCAGCAATGATGACATGTAGTGAGGTGAGTTTGTATGCAGCGCGCAGGAAGTAGCTCATCTTTTATTTAAGGACACAGAAGAAATTGCGCAAAATGGCAGAGAGCGGACATTGAACGATGTGCTTTACGTGGGTGCCTGCCGTTTGTACAGCCTAGCTCCACGGTGTTCTAAAACACAACGAATCAATATGATGCGTTGATCAGCGCCCCGTCAGTAATAGCATTTTACTAAAACTTTCGGTACCGATCGGCATTGTGGAATGGCACAATAGCCACCTTGGTAGGGCTCGAGGCCTATCTAAAACCTCTGCCGTACTTTGGGTCCGACACCCGGTTGCAATGCAACTCCACACTGAACTGTACCGCCCAACAGCTCTACCCCCGTTTAGGTATTAAACCACAGCCACCACGATACTCCCCGAAGGGTCTGCCACAATGAGCAGGTTGGAGCGACAAGCAACCTCCACCGGGCTCCTGCTCCCCGTGGTATCGGATTAAAGTCACCAGTCAGACCTTGTAGCCTGGGCTACTTCCAGTTGAGTTACCCCTTCAACTCAGACTGGTGGCATTTGTAGCTTGAACTACAATGCCGCTTTAAGTATGTGCATAATACATTTAAAGTGTTATAAACTCAGTTCATGCTAAGTAATAATATAGCACTATTTCTGACATGGCTAAGCCTATTTTTAGAGCAAAGTCTATTTCAAATGCAGTGCATTTTATGGATTTTAGTCGCCTTTTACGACAGGCATGCCTTATCGCGGGTTATTCTTATCCACCGACCCGCAGGGGGGGAAAGAGCGGACAGTGAAATGTCGATGAAGCTGTCGGGGCAAAAGCACATACAATATATATACATATATATATATGTTTATAAGGACCGCCTCGAAATTTTATGCGGATAGGATGCAGCTGACGACGAGCTTGCCATGTCTGACGATGATGGACTCGCGCGTATCTGACAAGTAAAGAAAAATAACAACTGTTAGGAATGCGAAATTATGCAGTTGCTCATATGCATAAATTGATAGAAAGGCAGGAGAAATAAAACCGTTGCAATGAGGGATTTGATGTTGGTGAGGACTAAGTTGGTGGTAAGAACCATGGGAAGATGAACTGATTTCTCGTGCAAAATGATGTGTGCGAGCTTATTTAGTTTGACGAGTAAGAATAACAAATGCAGTGGTGGAATCGAAAACAACCGGCAACAGTGTATGTATGTATGCAGATGCTGATGATGATGTAGGATCACAGACGGCTGCATCCTTAATGTGATACGATATCACTCAGCGTTTAACTAAATCTGCATTTGCATCATTTTGCAATACAAATCAGGCAAAACACTAACGATGTCGTATCATGTTAGCGACGACGACGACGACCAAGACACCGGCGACTGGAGCTGGGTGTTGCTGCTGACGACAGTGGCAAGAGAGCACAAAAATAAATATAACAAATGCAAATAAGAACAAAAGACTGTGCAAGCTAAGCTAAAAGGCAGCACAGATGAGTTATGCTAGCTGCAACTGTAAGTCTCAAGCGCGCTACGAATTAAGCCCACAGGCTTGCTCAGTGGTATGGTCGGTCCCTCATCCATTCGTTCGTTCCCTTATCCATGCGTTCGTTAGAGACCATGAAACATTTGCACAATTGCTTGTGACGCAAAAACGGTTACGGTTGCAAACGGCGGTTACGCCTCGCATAATTTGGCACGGCCAGGCGGAAAGGCGTCGTCCGTCCAGTTAGCTGTTGGCATCCGCTGGCTTTTGGGACGCCAACGAGCATGCTGTTTGTATGTATGTATGCAACTTAAGTCAGGCCAATTTGGTTGTATATTTTTAGCATTCGTTATGAATGCAAAGTGAAAAGTAACGAGCTGCTAAAGGCGTAGGCCAGATATGAAAACGCGCAGGGAAATTATAACAAACGCCCATTGGGGAAAAGCTGGTCAACGCTGTGTGGAGTGATATTAGAATATTGGCATTCGCACAAACGCCAAAAAAAAGAGTTGAAAAAGCAATATAGAAAGTCTCAAAGGCGTAACAAATGCAAATTTTTCGCAATATCAATATCGAAGCAGTTCGAATATGTTGACTTTAGGAAAGTTGCAGCAGGAAAAACACCAGGCGGATTGACCAAAAAACGACTAAAGAATTACTAATTAACCGAAGAAACGATGCTCGTTGATCATTCAAATAATGAAAAGGCTAAGCTGACAACCAGAAACGAAAAAAAAACTTGGTAACCCTGTCCCTAATTTGAGTTTATGGTTTTTTGTACTTACTGTTGTTTGGTTTATGTTTTATTGTCACGTGAAATTTAAAGGATGTAAGATGGAATTATATAAGTGTTTACCAAATATTTTCGATATCAAACGATTTCTAAACCAATTCGAACTTGAGAATAGACACCAAAGTAATGTCAAACCCCGGATATACATATTTTTAGCATGAAACACTATCTCACCAAGGTAATGTAAGATTTGTTGGAATATTATCAAGAAGTATAAAATAAAATGGATAAGACTTTTCTACAAATGTTTGCTAAGTTGGAAGATATGTCATTTTATATTATATTAACAGAAATTAAGATAAGAAATGAGAGTTCTCAAAGTGAGACGTACTGGAGTTCGGCTCTGACATCTGCTTCAAGTCTGCTTTTGATGTTAGTATATTATGAATTTATGCTCAAACTAGATGCTTAAAGCCCGGAGGTTACAAGTATATGTCGATAAGTTCGTAAAACCTTCTCGAAATGTATGATGTATTGAGATGACTAACCACTTGACAGACGTAAGACTATCTCAAAGTCAATGAACTAACAAACTGTGACCACGCTCACAATCGCATATAGAACGAGAGTAACGAGACGAAATCGAGAACAGTTTTTCTATGGAATAATATCGGCTTTTACACTGTTTTGAGTAATCTGATCTCAAGATCAAAGACGTTAATAAGATCGTATTCTATTGATAAAAATTATTTCAACTCAAAATGACTAAGGTCTTCTGTCAAAGCCTACATAAGAAGTTTTAGATAGTAGGTATGAACATTGTGTGGGTTTGTGGTCTGTATATAAATTGAGTATATCTGCATGACAAAACTCAGAGGTCTCCAGAACTACGACACACGTTTGGACAAATATATATACAGAAATACTTCTGCTTGTATAATAAGTTAATAAGACGCTGGCTTTTCCGAAGAATATGCTGACAGAAAAAGGATGCAAATATTTGGTAGATGAGGTTTTCAAGCATAAAGCACAATCTGTCGACATCGTGTAGAATTACCTCGAAATAAGTCTACAGCAGCAGAGAAGCATGCATGCCTAAAGCTTTGTTGAATTTGCACCGCGGCTGTACTCCATGGTTACGCAGAAAAGTATATACTTTTATTAAATTTTCTATAACTGAGAAATAAGCTTAAAATGCATATAAAGTGCACCAGAAAAATGTTGTAATTCCAGATATTTTCTATACGAGAACCGTCACAAAATAGCAAACGCTCTATGCTCACAGCAACCAGCATATGAAAACCGCCCACAAAACGCCAAGCATAAGAATCGGTAAATACGTGATGTTGTTAAAAAATGGAATTACATTCGATGCCAGAAAATTGGCGTTATTTTTGCACCATACGAACGTTATGTGGGTTGTGCTCCTGCATGTGGCTTACAAAGCCTTTGCTATGCATAACGGTTACAAAACCCCGAGGTGGCGTGTGAGAAAGTAAAAAAAATGTTTTAAAATAATGATTGAAAAACCGACGAGTAAAGCAAAACAACAACAAAAAGCGAAACTGGAATGTGAGCACAAACGAGCTAAAGCTGCACGACAGACAAAAAAAAAATGAAATATTGCCGGCAAATAGAAAACCAAGCAACGAAGCTTGCTGATAACTGCCATAGCTGTCGATGACAAAGGAACGTACGAGGCTATAAAAACAAAACGAAAAAGTGAAACGCAAACTAACCACACACCACCCACACACGCCGCACGAACGAGCATGTTGCAACGCATGGCAAAGGGAGTGGCAAAGGGAGTGGAAAAAGGATTGCGAGACATGAGAAAATTGGCAGCTATGCGGTGTAACGACGTCACAGTCGATGTACCAAAGTAGTGCGGCAGAGTCCGACGGCAGGCAACAGTTTCTAGCAATCGACTCCAATCAGCATTGCAGAAGAATAATATTGGCACGACGAAAGCATGCAGTCACGATTAACGAGTACGACAAGAACACGGCTACACAAGCAAGGCGCATGAGAGCGAGCAGCAGGCAGGAAAGTGCGCGGAGCGAATGTATGATGCTGAAACCCTTTTTGATAGCATCGAAAAGAGTAAAAAAAAACAAAAAAAAAAGAAAAAGAAAAAGCCTTTTAAAGAAAATGAAAATAAAAGTAAAATAGCAGCTGCTGTAATCACGAATTCGATAATGGGCGCAGTGCCAAGCAAGCTGGGTGACAATTCGATAAGTGAAGACACGGGCAAAATACGAGCATCAAAGGAAACTAGAGCTGTGGTGATGATCCCACACCGCTACGAGGGTGGGCAGACAAAACCAACGCCAGTAGCAATGACAAGTACACAACTCCTTCACATCTACTCAATCAATTCGGTTGTCGTGTTCGTTAGGGAAATATTTTCCACGAAAATGCATAAGTACAGTATAGACAAATTATATGTTTCACGACGTTGAAAATTAGCTTGATTTGTATTAAATGCGGGTCGGTTGGATTTTTGTGGTGTAAAAGTTAAGGAGGTGTGGATACAGACTACCTGGAATTGAAAGCAAAAATAAAGAACGTTTGAAAGCGGATTGAATTACATTTGTTTTCACTCAACACCTCATGCTTAAATAGACAAACAGAACACACATAACAATCAAAATGAAATTTGTGAGACGAAAAAATTGCAAGTGAAAGAGTTTATAAACAGGAAAGGTTCTCAGAACTTTAAGGGTCTCACATTGACTTTAGACAGACATATTTAAGAGGCCGTTGGACATGTTCTAACCATTTCCTATAAGCTGAACCCATTTCCCAAAGGGTGAAGTTCCAAAAAATCTATTGAATTTTGAGAACTCAGCATAACTAAATTTCTAGATATGAATAAATTTTTAAGGTGTATATAATATAAGCACGACGAGACACAACGAGGCACGACAATGTGTCAATGGTAAGTCTAAAGGATTATGTACTAATAAACCATGAAGATCATATACGAACAAAGTCGAAAGGCGAAAGAAGACAACACGGTTGGAAACCGTACGAAATTTCACAAAACAAAGTATAGATAAAGATTTTTATTATACTAAACTGATGTTTTATGTTGACGTAAGTTAATAATTTTTACCAATACGAACTTAAACTTGCAAATAAATGATTTATTTTAGCTTTTTTTATATTTATATATTACATGAAATCTCCAAATACTGTTAAATTTCATTCTAGTAAAGTGTTCATAATTCTCTGAATCATTTGATGTTTTGTAGACAATTCCAAAGGAAACAAAAACACCAAAATTTTCAATTATTAAGTAACTCACAACACACCATATGAATTCAGGTACATTCTATAGAAATATTGTACCTTGAATTCTCTCAAATAATTTAACAAAAATAGATGAAGTAATATTTGGTTTCATTATTTCAAATGAAATGTGAACTTGGTCGTTCCCTTTTGCTTAATTGGCTTCCAGACTGACATTTTTAATGTATGCCTAATGACCCTGCAGGAAAAAGAGACGAAATATGCGAAACTAATACTTTTGTATTTATCTCTTATACGAAAATCATAAATTTTCGAAATTTGTCGAACATAGAGGGAACAATTTCACATTTTCTACGTCTTTAACAAAAAAAAAGATACATCTATAAATCAAATATATTCAAAAAAGAACATTTGATACGCGCACATATGGACAAAATATAGTTAAATTTTGCTTATATGAAAGTTATTTCCTATTTATTTTAAATATATTAAATATTCAGATCGGCTAAGTGCTTCCCAAGTCACATCCATTTACTTAGAAATGGGTGATGAACAAGCTTTCATTCTTACCGTTGACTTTATGACGCGACAAAAAAACTTCACTAAAAAAATACGGAAAAATTCAAGGCATTTAGGAAGATTCAAACGATTTTCGCTTTTTCCTTTGAAATATGAATGTTTTTAATTAACTTTTTTTGTAGAGGAAAGTGTATTTGAGGAGAGCTTGTTGTACCAGGTCAGGTTCTTCATCTTTCGTCATCTACTTCGTCGTACTTTTTCGTGAAATGAAACTACTCATTCAGGCATGCAGCAGCGAGCAATTGATGCCTCAAGCGACAAGTGAGTGATTCCCATAGAAATGAGAATGAAATTAAAACGAATGATTCGAAGCCAGTTGCGCACGACATATTGCATTTTCCCGCAGGGCATTTATTGCGTCTGACGCATGTCGAATACATCGAATTGAGTTTGATGATGCTGTTATTCGAGTGCTGAACGATGGCACTACTCATGCTCTTCAACACTTTTGAATTTGCACTGAATTTTGAGTTATGTTCGCTTGCTTTCATCTTTGCGAGCAGGAATATTGTGATTGTACTGACACGAATTTTACTAATATTCTCTTTTTCGTACCTGTTTAACACCCAAAAAATGCAAAAGCATACAATGTTGGTGCTTGTTTTCCATTTACATTCATATTCGCATGAATTGCAATGATTTTTGCACATTTTTGCGTGCAATTTGTTTTCGAGTATCCTTTTCAATTAGCGCGTTTTAATGCAACATATATCTTTCTGCCGCTGGTGGCATGCAGGCAGTTGCCACATTCATGGGTTTTGAGGTGTTTTCCTTGCTGTTTTTGTGCGTATAATAAACATGCTGTTTGTTTTTGCTTATTTTGTCGGAGTGTACACTCAGACGCACTCGAATTTCAAAAGTCAATACAGCAAGCTTTTCGAATTGTATTTTATTAGTAAAGCTGTGTAGTGAACGTCAATGAAACTAGATACCAAAGGAAATGAAATACAAATTGGAAAGAAACATAAAAAAAAATACAAAACTATATTTAAAGGACTTGAACTAATGCCTCGAATAATATATGAAAATATATATATATATCATACCTTTGGCTGCTACTTTAACCTTCTTATCATTCCTCCTCCTTCTTATCAATACCTTCATTATCTTAGTATCAATTTCCACATCTAGAGTTTCCAAATTTATTTTTATCAAACTATTAATTCTGTTTCAACACTTCTTAGGCAGAGACGGCTCTCGTTCGAAATATATGCATATTTCTCTGAGATGGGGTTTTAGGTTAGATTAGGTTGCTGATAACTGTAAATATTTTTTCCAGACAATTCTATACAGATTGTTTTGTTTGTACTTAATTTACCTTAGTTGAATAAGACATCCTTCTATGTTGTTTCTCACTAACAAAATTATATCCAAAGTCTTTTGAAAGCCTTCTAAAGTAACAATTTCAGGCGAAGTTTCAGTTAGTATTACTGAGTAGCATACGGTTATGGTGGCTCACATGCCTACCAGCCGTATCAGCCTACCACCGTACTAATTTTGCGGTGATCTAGATAATATCAGTTCTAGCTATTTTTATTCTAGCACTTTAGGACAATTTTACTAGGTTACTTCTTGTACTATATACTGTAACCGCCTCTAAAAATTTTATCAGATTTATTTTTAACTTAGAATAACTCCCAGCTTGTCACAGAAATATTGGAACAATGTGTGGTAGTCTAATCGAAGATCCATACAGAACTGAGCAACTCCGACAAGTTTTAATACAAAATTAATTCAAATTCTGATTTTGATGTTATGCACTTACTTCGATAATAAATTTTTCAAAATAATAGGTATAAGAATATATTATATCTGTATCGAAGTCTAGGTAAGCTTCATCAACAATAATAACGGTAGGATTTAATACCTTTTATTTAACAATGAGTTTATAACAATAATAATTTAACAATTTAAGTTTATTTAACAATAATAACCATAGTTTAATTACCTAGAGTACAGTTATACACAAAACAATAGTGGAGAATAATGTTATATTGTTTATAAAAAAATTAAATATTAATTATTTAATATAATAATAATTTTAGTATTAATTGTTTAAAGTGAAAAAAAATAAGAGCAAATAGTAAGATAATATTTGACATTTCCTTCCAGTTTAGTAAACATGTGTGTATACTAAACTAAAACCCACGTAAATGGGTTACACATCAGTATTTACGTGTCAGTATTTTATACTCCAGAATGTCTACGTACTGATTTTGAAATACCTTTGACAGTGCTTGACCTTCAAATCGACCATATTATATAATAATAATTTACAATTCAGTAGGTGTCTATGAACTTTTAAGTCAGCAGTTTTTTTATATAATAATAGAAAGAATGGTTTCTGTAGATTGTGGTGAAGTCAAGATATTAAAAAAACTAGAACTTGTACACACCTATAATTTAAACACAGCTTCATTTAAGAGATGCAAATTCAATTTTAAAGCCTAGATTTATTTTTAAATATGCAAATAAACTTTTACATACCCGGCAGGAAACTACACTAGTTTAGAATTAGTTGGGACTCTAGTAGACCAAACACTACCCTTACTAGTCGAAGTTTATGTACGATCCAATTAGGAAAACAAATAATTATGTTAACATTCTTTATGCATTAGTAAGTTTGATTTGACACTCTCTTTTGTAACAGATTAATACGAAGTAATCAAAAATTCACCTGCTGACTTATAGAAATGGAAAATCAGCCCGTGGAACGGGCGAAGAGGTGTGTCCTTGTAACTGTCGGTAAAATACAGTAAATTTTTTAATCATCCCAACTGAACTATTGAACTACAGATTTGACTGAACAGTTCGCACGTTCCTACAGGGTCTCCACATACATATGTATAGACATACATATAAGTATTTAAATAGAATGACATGTGGAATCCGAAATTGGAGTATTTGCTCAACTAAAAACAAGCAAACAGTTTTGCTATACATATATGTAAATATGTATGCATGCAACTTGCTTCATTGCCACAAAATTGCTGATTGCACTGATTGCTGATATGTACACACGGAACAAACAAACAGAGCCAATTATATCTGTAAATACTTGTAGGTTGCAAGTTAGAAACTGGCAGTGAGGCAATCAAGTAAACGCTTGTACATAAGTATATATATACATATGCGTATGTGTATATGTATATAAGTACAAGTGCATTTCTGAAACAGTCTGAATGTAGATGTGCCGATCATTCAATGCCAATTCAGCCAATGTCAGATAGAAAGACTATCTACACAACACCACCACGCACCACTACTGTTGCTCCACACTCCGCGTCTAAGCGAACAAAATGTGAGCAACTTGTGGTACGCCTTGTTGGCTACTGCTCAAGTGCAAATGTACATATGTATGTATGTATGTACAGTACATATAAAAGTATGCAACATGCTGCAGTGGTGGCCCTGCGGCTTGTAGATGCGAATCTTTGCAATCAGTAACGCATACAAGGCAACAACACATACGCAAATACACACATACAAACACACACATATATATATATAATATATGTTTATAGGAGCAAGTGCAGGCAGCGCGCAGATCGCATATAAATTTATGCCACACTTGGCGCCTCCGCCCTCTTGTTGTTACGCGGCACAGCACGATTTTTTCTGCATGCATTTATTGATTTTATTTTTTGTTTTTGCTTTTTTTATGATTTTCTGCTTTTCAATTATTTCGATGATTTTTTCCACCTTTTTTTTTTTTTTTTTGATTTTCGATAATTTTGCTTTGCATCGATTTTCTGCAACTTAAAGTTAATTCGGTTGCAAAGGCAGTTATAATAGGTTAATTTGTAATGCAAATTCGTTTTGAAGGCCTGCTGCTTTGTTGCTGTTGCATGGTAACATGAAGCAGGATATATTGATTGATTTTGTGGCAAGTTGATAATCACCACAAATACTATGTTTAACCATAATTGGCTGTGGTCGCAATTACTGATTACGCAATTTTATGCTGAAATGGAATATCTTGTGGAAAAAGAAATAAAACTTGAATAAAATAGAAGCAATTTTTTTCATCGAAAGCAACTGAGCAAGCGCTGATAGATAACAAGCTTCACGAACCACTTTCGAGGTGAAACTGAGATGAAAACGAGGTAGAGTAGAAATGGATCCCTTCAATATTAACTGTGCAATACCGGACTTATCATAGAACTTATAGAATATTCAGCAGAATGCTGAGAGAAACTGTAAATATCTAGATTCACAGCAAAGGCGAACTTCCCAAATCAGAAAAGGCTTGACTAAATTTTCAGCAAGATTTCTTTTAGCTCCATATTCTGCCTTATCTGTGAGAACATCTATGAAATAATATTTCAAAAGCCAAAATGTAAACAAAGTTAACTCAGTCATCTTCAGTCAGTCAGTTAACTCAGTCAGTTGATTGACGATTTGGACAGTTTCGTGAATTCTACCACATCTAAAAAAGAGACGCTCGGCAGTTCACTTAGAACTGTCAGAAACTGTAACAAATTCAGAAATTATAGACCTTATAGAAGCGTTTTCGTAACCTCAAGAATATGACGTCAAGGTTGAACTAAAGAATGGGCAGAAGCAGCATTGTAAAACTACCAAGCTTTCATAGTAATTGTAAACAAGCACATTCCCATTCCTTCGTTCATGACGTCACGAACTATATATTCCGCTGTCAAACGCACTGCAAAAAAAATAACGGCATTAAACTGTCGTAATCTCTATATATAACATTCTTGTACTTGAACCTTGTTGGAGAACAGTCCACAAAGAGTTTTCCGCCCACCAAAGATAAAAAGCAACATTTCTGAAACTAAAAAAAAACTTTCAACAAAGTTCATTTCAGACGTTTAGAAGGCTTATAATTGTCGGATATATTTCATAACAAAGATCGATTGGATTGGACTGTAAAGAGTTTAGAGACACTACTAATAGCGAACGACTGCTTTGGAAGCCCTTTATAGCTGGATACAACGAACAACACACAATAAAAGTTGTACGAATCACAAGTTATCATGTGATCACAAGCCTTTTACAGATATAGTTGATGATATAACAAAAACAATTTAACAAATTTCCTCCCAACGCCTACAATGAACAAAGAAACAAATCGTTCGAGCAATTTCCTGCAACTCAGCGATACCGATCATCAATCAGTGATTATTTATAAATACATATCTACATAGAGATAAACTGAATGTCTGCTTGTGAAACTCCAAAAAAAAATATGCCAAAAATACAACGCTGTTGCCCGCAAATGACTTGACCGATTATTTCTCGCCCCTTATGTTTCGACGTAATTAATTTAAATGAATGCAATTGCGGTGCAGCACCCGCCCAGTTTGCGCCATATTTGGCCAATGTCTGCCCGACAAGAGAGCCTATAATCATATATATATATATATAAATATATATATGTATATAAATGTAGAGATCTGAAAGCACAAAACAAAAATACACGGCTCCAGCGCGAAATTAAAGCGACAAATTTCCAGTACAGCCCAAAAACAGATCGAAGTGAAAAAAGTGGCATGGCAATTTGGTAAAGCATAAATTGCATTGAACGACGAAAATTGGCGTAGAAAAATGCTGTTGCATGCATTTTGATTGTGTGACCAAATTTCCGATCTTACTCGCTTAGTAACTGTAATTTCTGGTTGATTACATGTTTGGAGTGCATGGAAAATTGCCTGGCTAATGGAATCAAATTTGGCGAAAATTTAGCGGAAAATCGCGATTAACGAAATTGAGTTTTGCATGAGCAATTGCTGCAATTGAGCGGGGAGAAGCGAAATTGTGATACACACGATTTTGATACGTTGACTGTACCAATATTATAGATGCATACAGTGTGGGAAAATATACGGGGTGCGCCATCCACTACGTCGCTATATAATGATTGAATAATTTTGACATTTATGAATTCATTTACATCGAAAAAATGCGCTGTCCGGAAATTGTAGGGTACAGAAAATCTATTCGAGAACCATGAGACGCTTTGCATGAACAAAAAGTGACTGTTTGGGCTGGAGTTTCTGTTATAAGCATCATTGGACTACTACTATTCAGTTTCTGCAACAAAAAATCCCTGAAAGTCTGATGTCAAAAAGAAGTGAATATAACTGGCCACCCAGCTCTCAAGATTTAGCTACCGCTCACTTTTTTCATGGGCGTATTTGAAAAGAAAGTATACGCCAGCAATTCTCGAACCATTGCAGAGCTCAAAGAGAAAACATTCGGCAAGAAATCATGGCTTGAAGAGAAGTAAATCGAACAAACAACTGAAATAAACCAAATAAGATGGAGGAATCATATATGCATATACTCTCTTGCATCTATTAAATTTAACTGTCTAAATTTCTTGTTGCTTGCTGACAAGCGAGCTCAAATATAACGAAAAGAGAAGTGGCGAATCGAAGATGGTTAGTATTATACAGAATTAGAGGTCATTGAAGCTATCTCGTCGTTTGCGACATTCTACTTGAAGAGAGTAGGAATAAAATTTATGTTGTGGAATTAACTCATATTTTGGCTATGTAATCATACTAGGGATAATTTAAGAGATTTTTGTATACTTATAAGAAATATAAACATATGATATAAATTTGCTCTATTATGAGCTTTCAAAAAGAAGTAGAAATGAAGATTTAGTTTACTGACGTGGTTTTTCATACTTAAAAAACGAATCTTTTCAAGTACTGTAACATTTTTTTAGTTAGATGACAACACCAAGGAATTAATAATCAAAATAAATAACCAAACTTGAAATTTAAAAAAATTCAATAAATTATTGATTTTTAAAAAAGATTACCAAGATTTTAAACAGGTGGCAACTCCCCCCAAATTTTTTTTTAATTTTTGCAATAAATAAGAGTCAAAATATCTTACGAAGGGTACGTATTTTATGCTATTTTATTCTATTTACAATTACTTAATTCTATATATGTGGCAACACTTTGCATTTTTTTATGTCATAATTAGATTTTCTTTTTTAATCATAATGAATATTACATTATTATCAAATATTGTACTTTTACATTTTTATTAATTTGTCAGTCTTTTAATATTTTTTCTTAAATTTTACAATTTTAGATTTTTTGCTCTTTTTTAAGCTTTTCAACACTTTAATGCAAAAGAAAAATACTCATATTATCAGTATGCACACTTATGTACATACATATATACATATGTTATGCATTTTTATTTTCCCACATGTTGTCTGTTTTCTTCAGCATTGCATGCTGTCAATTTTCCACTGCTTTCTTGTTTCGCTTTTTTCATTTTCGCACAACTTTTGCGCGATAAATGTGAATTCACGAATTTACAACTGCAATCTTGATAAGTAGCACTTCACGACCACTTGAGAGTTATGTTATTTTTCATTATTATTATTTTTTTTTTTTCCCGGCACTGCATATCCCATCAGCCAAACAGCCAGCAATGTTAAGTGCTTGCCGCATACACACACACACACAGACACACATACACACGGTAACACACGCATCTTCGGGCAGGCTCATAATTTTGTAGAAGCCTGTTTTTTAGCTTCCATTTTATTTTCACTTCATATTTTTGCCACTACATATTTTTTCCATGCATCATAATTTTGCTGCAATGCGCACAGCCAACAACAACAACAATAACAACTGCAAGTAATCAGCGTGCAATTGCAGTAGGCAGCAGACAGCTTGCAACTTGCAGACGCGCTTTAATATTGCCACGACAACCGTGGCGAGCAATAGAAGGCAGACTGGGGTGGGGGGGGAAGGCGGTCGGCGCGAGGAAGGCAGTTGAGAAGTGGCATGAGGAGAACGCAATGTTCCGCTTCTGGCCGTTCGGCCCACCTTGTTATCGCATTATGACTGGCAATCCAACTTGGCGTACTTAGGTACGTGCAAGCACTCAGCGTGCAACATTTTTGTCAGAGTGTCTGAGTGCATGTACCAGCAGCCAACAATAAGAGAAACAATATATATATATATATATACAACAACACACATACATATGTAGTTGTATGAGTGCGTGTGTATGTGTGTGTGTGTGTGAGTTTATGACGTGCAACGCGTGAAAACATCGTCTCCGATAACGTCGTTGTGGCAACATCGAAATGATGCAGCACCAACCGCTCGCCTTCCACACACACTATTGGTGTTTGTTGTTGTTGTTGTTGTTGTTGTTAGTTTGTTCTCCGTTGAGTTATGTTATAATGGCGTTGGCAGCGCCCATTGCTGTTATGGCGAAAATTTATATGCATCATGTTGCAAGTTAATGATCATTAACTCATAAATAAGTTGCACACTACTCACACGGTGATAAGGAGGAGTGTTAAAGCAGCTGAGTTGTGGTTGATTGCCGAACTTTGTTGGTGTTGGAATTCATAAAGTTTTCGGTAAAAGCATCAGCAGTTTTTATTTAAAATTCATTGGCGATTGTAATCTAATATAATCGGTGTGCTGGTAGTTTAGCCGCACAAAAGTGGCTTCTCCTGTGACATTGACTTGAGAAGTATTAAATTCCTAAATTAGTATATATGTACAAGCTAGAGCCGAGCGCGAGCATGATTATGATAAATTAGAGTAATTGGCGATTACCACGACGTGAACATGGCAGTGTTAATCGTGTAAGCGATGCCGAGTAGTACATATTCGGCAACGTGAGCTCAGTTCGGCATATGGAATGGCACAAGAAAGAAACTATGCCAAGCAACCCGATTATCAATGCGTGAAACTCGTGTTACCGACAAGGCGCCGATGCAACGATGCTAAATTTACACCTCAAAATGACCAGCTTAACCTCAATTATTGAATTCAATCTACTTTAACGATCCCTTTTATAACTGTCAAAAGCAAATAATGCTGTAATAAACATAACCTCACACTTATTGAGTTGTTTTTAAAAATTAGCAGAATCAATAACTCAGTATAAAAAGTTATTGTGGCCTCTATTATCTGTTCCAAAAAATTCAGATTATACAGTTATAATTCCGTAAACAGCTTGAATGCTTTTGCAAATATTTCGTAAATTAATATTAGGAGTGGAAATGATTGATTTTGTCTTCAAACTGTGCCTCCATATTTTTCGTCTATAACCTAGTTGCTTTCTAAAAAGATTCAGAAATAATTTGCGTTGAGTGTCACAATTAAGGAAGCCATCAGAATATGTCTTTGACATTCGAAAACAGTGCCTTAAGTCGAAAATGAGCTGCTCTGCTAAAATATATTACAAAAATCTTAATCTGAATATTCTCATTTCTACAATTAATCTTTAAACAAATCGAACTTGTAAATGATATGAATATAAAAGAAATTAAATGAGATGTTCAATATTTATGCTTATCAATATTAGACTACAATACATATCGTTATTTTCGACTTTACTAAAAATTTGCGGAACTACTCTCACCTATTCAGAAACGAATCAAATACTGATATAATTAATTTCAAAATATCTGAGGCTAGAGCTGAGTATAAAACCATCTAAAATCTTGAATATATATCGTGTTTCTTTCAAGTTCAACAATTGTTCTATATAAATTTGGCAGTACACTCTTCCAATGCGCCAGATTCAGCTATTGGAGCAGAAGCAATACCTGAAGAACTGACTCGAACTAATCTAATTAAACTGCGTGCATAAATGAAACCGTTTAAATTCTTTCCCTAGGTTGGCTCGAGCCTCCTTCGTTCAGAATGTTCGGTTCAGCGAGGTTATAATAGAAGTTCTTGAAAGTTTGTGTTTTCAATGAAATTACTGTGGAGAAATCATCGAAAATGTAGCGAAAATATTTTGGGGACTTCACGTGCGAGGTCGCACATTCACTCCAGTTAACGACAATGCTAACGTTCATTCACTTCTATTAACTAAAAGTGTAGCGAATTGAGTTCGAAAAATCTGCTTGTTAGATTTAGCGAGATAATAGAGCTGTTCAAAATCTCATAAACGTGGCTTAGATATCGCCGGAAAGCTTATCAAAAAAAAATAAAACTCATCACTCAGCCAGCTTATCCGTTAGATTTGACACAGCAACCGCTGTGACTATTTCCGTTTGCGAAACTCAAATATCCGCTACGGCGAATTCAACCAGAAGTCGTCTGAGTACAAAAAAAATAATAAATATTGATGAGTCTATGATTTAGTCTATTTTGAAAATCTAATCATTTTCTAACAATTTTAGTTATTCTCTTGAACGTCAATTGAAAAGTCCTTAATTTGTTAATTTTTAAAATTGACCCTGTGTTAAAGATTAATTATAAAACCCTTGTTAAATTGAAGAATCTTTAAACGAAGTTACCAAACAAAGTCCTTACAAATACCGATGGAAATCTACGTAGAAAGGTCATCCATCCTTCATCCACCATATTCATGAGACATTAAATGAATGCCAACGAAGTTTCCGATGATGAATGAAGGTAAAATTGCCGTACAACCGCAGCATCATAATTCTAAGCAAAAGAGAAACTTTAAATCTGAAGCCGTAGACATTGAAAACTTTGCAAATTGTTCGCTATTTCAAGATTATTTTTTACAAGCGCTAAATTGGCTGGGAGACAATGTTGAAAGAAAAATTAAAAAAAAAAAAAAGTGTTCGGAACTTGTTGAAAACTTTTAAAATAGCAAAATCTTGCTGGAGGTGGTGGGGTAACATTGTAGTTTACTCCTCAATACCTTGCATGGTTGAAGTGAACGTAATAAAACGCCATAAAATAGAATTAATTAAAAAAATGTGCAGAAGTGGCCAATAGAATACATACAGAGTTGAAGCAAGTTGTAAAGCAGTGAACAAAAATGCGAGAAAAAAAGTTAGAAAAAACCGATTACAGTCGTGGCAATGGCAACTAAGCAACAACTTGAGGTATGCGCACAGGATGCAGGAAGTGAGCGCATTGAGGTGAGCGAGAATAAATTGTAGTTGAAAAATTGCAAAATAAACAACAAGCTCGCGAAAAGGCAGAAATTTAATTTATATCACCCACATATATACATATTTTTTATACTGAACATACATGGGTTGATTAAACATTTTCAAAGAAGGCGCCAAGTGCGCTGAGCACCACTGTATAATTTTCTCGAAGACAATTTTTTATAAGAAAATGAGACAGTAATCAAATGATGTGCGAATAAAGACTACGTCTAACTACTAATAGAGCGATGAAAATCTGGTATCACTGGTAACCTGTCAAGATGAAGAGGAAACCCTTTACGACATTGTTGAAATGCGAAAGTTTTGGATTGGCACTATTTAATCTAAAGAACATATGACAATCTGTTTTCGGAGACCTTCGTATTCTATACTTAATCTACAATAAGGAAGTTCAGGCTGCATAAGCCACAAGTTAGTTTTTCTCTGCCAAGAAACAATGCGAAATAAATTCATTGGTGAAACTTTTAAAAGCTCAACAAACACCCGTGTAAGCGATTAAATGATGATTTATTCTTGGCAAAAGGTGAGTATAATCACACATCAACAGTTAACCTATAAAAGGACACAGTTTTAAAAATATACATATAAAGAATATAATATCAATACCGATTCCATCATTTAGTTTTTGGTCTGCGTTCAGATATTAACCCTCAAAAAGCAAGCCTGTTAAGTGTTGCGTGATGACTGGTCAGAAATATCTGCGGACCTTTGACATTACTTGCTGAGAGTAACTTTTTAAGGGTTATAGAAAAAAAAACCATGATCTGTACTGGAGACCAGTATAGTAAGAACACTCTAAACTCAAAGCAACTGTATATATAATGACAACTATATTCTTACCCTTATCCTATTCGTTCTAAATACATCGAACAAAACTCTGTCGATCTCGGACTATCTCGGAAGTGGAAGAGGCACTACAGGTATAGGAATAAGATAGGTCAATTCAAAATCTGTGAAGCTTTTCGTGACAATTTCGCTTTTCCAAGAGTACCGTGTATTGGTTGCTCATAATCGCTGCATAACTTAGAAAGGACCCTCAAGTGTGTCTAACCGTGTTTGAAAGTACTTCTAATAGTAGTAGAAAGTTAATACGGAAACACTGAGCTAAGTATAAGGGTCCGCAACTGGATTAGGCTGGTGTTCTAAAAGATAAAAAAGAAAACTGAGGAAAAACATGTGTGACTTTATTGCAAGCTCCAATTCACAAAGGCAGTCCCTCGTAAGCAAGTAATACCACATAACTGTGTATCACAACACTTCCGACCTTCAACAAAACTAACTCATATGTATATCCTTTCATATATAATAATAAATATATGTATTCGCATATTCAGGCCACAACGCGCTCAACTCACCCACGAAAGGAATTCCCACAAGTTTATGGCATGGCATATTTCTAAGTGGGCAGCGCATTGTTGCCGGCGCAGTGAGGGGCGGAAAGGCCCAGGGTATAAATTGTGTGCGTTATTTCATGACGACAGCAGGGTAAGCAGGCAGGAAGTAGAACGCCCACACCAGAATTAATGGAAATGTAACTCAGCGAGTAAGTAAATAAATATTTAACAAATGAGAAAAGAGAAATAGAAATAAAAATAGAAATTAAGTGCGCGCAAGGCTGCAATTATTAAAATATGAATACAGATAAAATAAAAATAACAAAATATTACAACTAGGAAAAAAGCACAAAAAACTAAAAATAAAAAATTGAATGAAAGCCTGCAATTTGCCTAGACCGCGACTGTAGCTGCGGTTGTGGCGGGTGTTGGCTTGTAGGCTTGCCTCCCAGGGCTGTTTGTTTTTTGCACTTGCAGCCACCGTTGCGTTATTTGTTACTATGATCCTTGTTGTTGTAACAATATAATATACACAACAATTGCATATGTTTGTGGGGATGTGCATAACCTAACCTACATAGCGCATATTTGTTTATTATTTTTTTTAAATTTATTCTTTCTCATTCAAAATTGTGTAGAATTTTGCTGAAAACGCGCCGTAAGTGATGAAAAAACACGCAAGTATGCTGGAAAAAATCATAACGGTAGAAGAAAAAATCATAACGGTACTCGAAAAAATTAGCAAAGCGAGAAAGAAAAGAAGAATTCGAAACTTGTAGTGGAATGTGAGTGAAAAAATGCGCGAAAATAAAATAATACACATAAATGTACATACATGCATGCGTATATATATTTGCGAAAATGAAGAGGCATATAGAATATATATTTTTAAGATGCCTTACAGCACACATATAAAAAATTTATTTAAAAATTCGCAATTATGATTTGGCGTATAAGAAAAAAAACAAAAAAAAGATCACATTATGACAAACTTAACAATTTTATTTTGTAGGGAATTTCATCGGACTAAGATGGCAACCCGCTTTATGCTAGACTTTTGGAATAATGTGTTAATAAATCGGCGAAGGGAAAAGTTGGAGGAGACGAGGTGATATAACGCACTGTAAACATAACTCTGTGTCTAGACAATATCACCACTTCGGTAAACTTTCTTAGCTCTACACAAACTGCCAACGCCTACCATGGTTCTTAGAGTGGATACTTACTACTAATATGCTGCTTCGAAACTTAACCTCTCCAAAGAATATAGCGGCAGTTATTTTTAAGGGCTGTAGAGCTGAAAAATAGTTTTCATACCATTTTGTCGTTTCAGTCTAAACGGGTGCAGTTTTCCGTTAAGTTATCAAAGTCGCACTGAGGACGAACCGTTTCTCACACAGACAACTACATGCATACATGTTGTTTACTCTCGCGTAACTAAGTAAGCTTATTTTTGGAATAGCTGTCTTCGATTCGCCATTTCTCAGCTCGCTGCTATCTTGTCAAAAAAAATTACATGTAAAAGCAACAACAAAGTTATCGAGTTGAATTCGAAACGAAGTATTCGAATACCTCATTAAAGTGGTATAACCGTTATGTTGTTGTTGTTGTTGTTGTTGTTGTTGTAGCGGCAAAACATTCGCCAAATAATTGTGAGGAGAGCTGCCGTGTTGGCAGTCCCTGGCCGGATAAAAAACCGGGTCCGTTCCGTTTACGTAGACCCGACTACCGCGGGAACGGACGAATAACCGCTATCTTCAATGCTGCCAAGTTATGTTTTATATATTTTAGACTTATATTACTATTGTGAATGGCTAAGATGACAACTTATTGTCAAAATGGAATTACAAATATTTTTTTTTTATAGATTTCACAAACTTTAGGCTTGAGCTCAATTATAATTCTTTATAGAAAACGAAAGTAAGGGAGAAGCGCAACACAATTGCGCCTGTGTCAGACGATATGTATGCGTGTTTGTTTGAACAACTGGTATAATTTGTTCGACTCACTACTCTCCAGCGCTGGACAAATCGAAGACAGCTAATGATTAAAAATATAATTTTCTGGTATTCAATTTTCAACTGCATCTGGGGAAATATGAATTCAGATAACTGATTTCGTGCAAATGAAGTCACGGGCAAAAGAATTAAATAGAATAAAAGAAATTAATTTTTTTATGTGCCCAACTGTGTCCCCCTTTCGCGCTTTCACTGTATTATAATAACTAAATTAGAGAATAAAATACATTGTATTACGAGTAAATAAAATTAATTTTATTAAAAATAATATATCAAAAATAAATACAATACATGTACATACATATATATACTTGAAAATAACTTATATCTTAAATGTTTAAAAGTATTCCTCATCGCTTAATTAGTTACAAAAGCATTGAACAAGAAGGCAAAATTGCTGTCAGTGTTCAAATAAAATTGAGGTTACAGCAGCAACAATAAATTAATCACAAAGAAAACAAAGTTGAAAGCATGGAATTCTTCAAAAAAATGCCTTTGGAAATGTGTAAATTACCAAGAAATGCTATGTAAATATAAACAGAAATAAACAAGCTGGGAAAAATATGCTGCCACACAGCGGCAAGTACGATGGAGTAGTAAGCAACAAGCAGCAGCAGAAAACAGCTAAAATGCAATGCCAATCATTAGAGCAACAGATGCGAGGCATCCCAAGGAGCAGCGTCAGCAGCAGCACCACCAACAGCAGCAGATGCATGCAACAATATATGTATCCTCGGTTTGCAACTATGTAGTTAGTGAAGCTTCACATGCATATATATGCACATACCTCTGTATTTGTGCACATAAATCAATGGGCGCGAATCGTAAAATACACAGATTGTCAGATCGTCGGCGAGCAACAACAACTCCAACACCCAACACCCAACACTACGAACACTAAGAACCAACGTGAAAGTGAGATCAAACAAACAACAACACTGTAAAGCATAATAAAACAGTGTAAGGAAACAACAACAAACAAAGTAAAGTTACAACAACAGGAGCAAATTGGTGAAAATGTGAAATTGTGGGAGGCCAAAAGAATAAAACCATAAAAAACCCCCCCCAAAAAAAAAACAAAAAAACCAATGCGTCTGGTGGCAAGCAATCGTAGGCGAATAAGCAAACTGTGCCGAAGATGTTAATTGAAACACTGTTGCAATGCTGCTATTTGCATCACTCGCTTGCGGTTCTTGCCACTATCGATGCTTGTGGCATTTGTGGTTGTTATTTGTGCTGATTGCAGTATGTGGCTGTGGTGTGGAACAAATGGCGCAGCGATCGCGCAGCAGCTGTCAGGTGCCACTGCGCTTATGGGCGAATAACCCAATCGCCACTGTGTTGATGAGGAATTGGAAGTACATAAACCTTTATAAATTATTATATTCTTTCCATTTTGTTTTTGGAACTCGTATACAAAGTATTCGGACAAGCTTTGATTTAAACATATTATATATTAGTACTGAGTTGCCAACTAATGAAGAAAAAAAAATACAAGCAAATATTAGAAAATGTGTGCCAAACATAAGTCGCCTTTTACAAGGACCATACGGTAGTATTCGTAAAATCTGTAATTTAGACTTAATTCTAAATGGAGTTGCCACCTATTGAGAGAAAATTCAAAAAAAAAAACTGTGCCGAACATGAAGCGGTTAGGAAAACCTTGCTTAATAAGAAATATTAATTAATATTAATAATAGAAAACTTTAAAACTACTTTACGCAGACATGCTAAATGTTTTCTTAATTAAAAAATATACTAAAAGAAAATCGATTAATATTTTTTATAAATAATAATCTGATAAATGAGAATCACAAATTATAATAATAACACAGTATTTAAATTTCTTCGAAATGATTATAGTAGCACATTTTAAACCAACCAAACCAAACCAACAAAATTATCTGCGAAATGTTTTCTGCCGCTAAAACAGCAATACTAGAAATATGAAATAAAACGTTTATGCTATATGGAAGAGCCTCGACAAAAGGGGCTTGAGAGCCTCATCCTATAATTGTAAAAAACAGATACGGCCAATGACTCGATCTATGTGCTGATTAGGTTTGGATGGATGGAGGATTAGTTTGATATCCATACTTGATCTCAAGGAATCTTTACACAACATATGTATGCGATCTTCAGAACACTTTTACTAGAAACCTTTAAAACAATGAAGTCTGCCATATTGTCGAATTGGCTCCCACATGAGTTTAATAGAGAAACAATCGAGAAGAAAGCAAGGCACCTACTGCCAATTCTTGCTCTCAACGTCAACTAACTTTAAACTCCAATACTGCTTGGCTATCTATATAGATAATAACTACTTTGCAAGAAAAGTAGATCTGTGTCGATTCTACGGTTTTTGTTTAAGAGATACTATAGAAACAGAGCTTTAAATTATTCACAATAAATTCACAATTTAATGTTTATTTGTCAAGCTGTTTTATCTCTCAAAACAGAAGAAGCCATCAGAAAGGTACCAATTTTGAATAGAAAGGTATTTTTGATAATAAAAACCTAAAACTTTTATTAAATTCTGAAAATTAAAAAAAATTTTACTGACTTGCAACCCTGTCTACTTTATGTATATTATATGGATCACGCTTAATTGATACAAAACCTAAAATAAATTTAAAAAAAATTTATATATATATACTTCGCATTTATGCTACCCCCGTTTTGTTGCAAAGTGTCTTTGCCTTCGAAAGTGCCATGCGGCCCACCTATTGCTGGCTAACCGCCGCGGCACACCCGTCAACAGCTCGCCTGACCGCGCAGACAGCAGCTGCCCAATTGTCAAAGTGATTTGTTTCAATTGCTGCGTCGCGACATGGTCAGCTTGCTGCCAACTTATTAGCTATCTTTTGCAATTGTCCGTTGCGGCACACGAATGCTGTCGCGTTCGATTTGGCAGAAATAAAAACTATACGACAACAAGAGCAACGAAATATCGAGTAAACACGTACGAATATCAATAAAACCAAAGCAAAAAAAAAAAGGAAATACGAGTGGTTCAAATGAAACCACAAATGTTCGACGATCCTGCAGCGCTGCGGCAAAATTTATGTTATAATTTATTGCCGCGGACAGTTTTAATGGCAGCAACACCAACAAGCAGCTGTGCTGGACATTCGCATGCAGCTTTTGCCGCACTAGACTGAGGCGCATTCATGTGTACTTCCATACAATTTGTAGACGACGCGCTGTGTCGTATCGAGGTTCGTTCGTGTGCGCAAAAATGTTGCCGACATTTATTTTCTGCATTCATTTATTTTTATTGATATTTAATTTAGATAGAAAACTTATGTATGCAGCTCCGCTAGCAATCTCAGCAGGCGTTACAAGCAGTTATTTGTCATTAAAATTGATAAAGCAATTTGAGCGATCGTTTAGATTGAGTGCTTAAATATTGACCAGAGGGAATTATTGGAAATTGAATTCAATAATTAATTATTTTTAATTTAAAAGTCTTATTTAGCTAGTTAGTCTTATTTAGCGCTTATACCAAAGACATTACGATTCGCTTCCCTTTAAAGTGGTACAAACGAGTTTGGAAAATCTAGATCCTGTAGTTTCATGAATTCTGCACTATTCGCTTAAGGGAAAGGGAAGCTAGAATTTATAACATATGAGGCTAGTAAAATCTACTTCATCGAAACTGTTTTCGAAAAATGAATTTTTTATTGGTAGAGTATGAAATAGTACGAAAAGAGCATAAAAAGCCAACAGGCTACAGAAAGGGAAAAGGGCCACGAGACAAGAGACCTCGAGAGGTCAAGAAGGCCTCATGTCTTTTGAATGCTTAACTATCTATCCTTCAAAAGATTTCACAAACCTTTGCCAGTTTATTTCATATAGTTAGAATCGAAATCATTCTTAAAGAATCTTCCTGCAACTCAGAAAGCGTTCAAATTGTTATTATTATTACATTATTTTGCGGCGGATGAGCTGTAGCTATCGACCCTGGAAAATTATTCATAGCCTGCTACTTACACCAATTGATAATGTGCACTAGACAAGCCCTCTGTTATGCAAATTCAGCACTAAACTCGGTAATTTCATATTTTCGGTCAAGTAAAAATGTCGGCTTTGGAATCAGCGAAAATCGGTTCACCATAAATTTTATTATGGACAGTCTCTACAAAAGAAATATTTTAAATGGGAAGTTTTGAGAGAGACTACATGATTATGAATTCTGAAAGGTACTCGAGTTTCTTGAGGCAGAACATTACTCAAGAGCAGAGAGTTAATGAAAGTATTGATTGACTCTCTGTGAATCCTGTCAAGTGTATGTTTGTAGGATCCCGCATCCGATGTGTGATCTGTTAGGTGTTGGGTAACGTTAAAAAAAAGGATTTTTTGATGTTCCAGGAAGGCGGTTCACCTGCAAGTAACTGTCAAAAGAGGAGGCTTTTTCGAAAATATACCATAAGTATTGTTTCGAGACTAATACGCTATGCTCTTGAACTGAGCGCTTTCTTCTAGTCTCCGACGACCATAAAGCGTAGTTTATGATCAGTTTAAATATTGGGTTGTTCGGAAAGTCATTTCGTTTTTTCCCGCCAGAGGACTTAATTACGTTTTTTCGAAACTAACTTCACACTTAAGCCCCATAACCATTATATGTCATGAGAGCTGATATTGCAAGGCTTGTGTGTGAAAAAGTTCTATTAATTCTACCCAGTAGTTACCCCAGTAGGCACCCTAGTGGTTGGTGCCTTTTTAAATATGGAGAGCAATAAGCAGCATTTTCGTCATATTTTACTTTTTAACTTCAGAAAAGGTAAAAATGCTGTCCAAGCGAGAAAAAAATTGACGGATGTGTATGGAGAAGGCGTGTTAACAGTACACCAGTGCCAGAACTGGTTTGCAAAATTTCGATCCGGCAATTTTGATGTCGAAGATGCACCACGGTCTGGAAGGCCGGTCGAAGCTGACAAAGATGCGATAAAGGCATTAGTTGATGCAAATCGGCGAATCACCACACGAGAGATCGGTGAGAGGTTAAATTTGTCGAATTCAACTGTTTATGGCCATTTGAAAGGCATTATACGAAAACTGTCTTTCATGTTCCCCAAAAAAAACGAAATGACTTTCCGAACAACCCAATAGTAGGATACTTTACGTAAAAGTACAATAAAAATGTTCTGTCCACTGTGAAGATAAAAACAGCAGTATATTGGTGAAAAGCGAATAGTTTTACAAACCGCTGGTTAAAAATAACACCGAATATGCACAAATATAGTAGTGAAATTAGTCTCCTTGGTCTCTTTCTAGTTTACGAACCTCGAATATAACATCTCAACATCAGATAGCCGTTCTAGAGTACTTTAGGAAACAAGGATACATGAGAGGTGTACAGAAAGAAGTAGAAATTTCTGTTATAAATGCCTCAGTGAACTATGTAAGGCAATAGAAAGATTTGTTTTCGATAAAATACTTAATGGTAAATTACCTAGTGATTAAACTACCCTTGGCGCTGGCACATTAATGTATTAAAAAATTATATATCTTCAACTCAATAAGCTTAATTACAGTTTCAAGTGCCGCGCCGCAATCATTAGCCTACTCCACAGTGTATAATTATGGCTTTCAAAGTCTCTTAAGTCCTACAAAAATATTGATTAAAAAATTACTTTAAGAGTGAGTTGGCCTGTTTTTTCTGTCATATTTTTTTTAATAGTTTTTAGCATGTGGCGAGCTAAGGCACCGCAAACAATAAGCTTGTTGAATATTTGTATGCTTTATTTCTAAGTAAATATTAATTACGAACAAAAGCGACTTGTAGTGTTACCAGCAAGAAGAACATTGTTAGCTTAAAAAAAAAAAAATAACAGTTAAAAATAAGTGAGCGTACAAATTAATGCGAAAGCAAATACACAATAAATATTAGACAAAATAGTGGTGTGTTTAAAATTGAGTTTCCAAGAAACTATGCCAACGTTTGCTAATGGATTTAAGTTTTTCCACTCATTTATTTATTTTTCTAATATTTTCTCGTTTAACAATTTAAAATTTTTTTCCATTTTATTTAAATGCGCCTCAGGCAAAAATGTAAACAATTGCGGCAGCATGCGGCGTGTAAGTATCGCGGCGGCTTTGGACGCGTGACTTATTGACTTGAGACAATGTTAGAAGAAAAATTGTTATAGCAGAAGATTAAAAGTGGCTGGATCGTAAAGTAACCAAATAACATTATTTCAAACCGGCTCTGCAGTGTATTTAATTTTTTTCCAACAAATCAGCGCTATTGTAAACGACTCAAACGCCTAACGATCACCCATAAATCGCCTGAGAGCATGGCACGCAAATGGTAGAGGAAAAGGTAAATGGCGGGCCACAACAGCTAAAAGATAAAATACTTACAAATTAAAGCTTTGCTTAATGCAAGCCAGAGCTTGTTAAGTCTTCATAGCTGATTGTTGTTGTTTTATGCTTCTACTTCACTCCTAAAGACCTAGCATATAAATTCACGCATAGTTATGGCCTACGATGGCGCGTTGGGCTGGGCGTTTATGGAAGAGCCGCACTTCACACCGCCGGCTGACTGCTGCTACAACAACAACACGCGCCGCTGCGGACCATCATAATTTTTCACATCACTTGTTTTTTTTTTTTTTCTATAAAAATGTTGTTATTGTTGCTTTTTTTTTTATTCATGTCTTTGTTGTTGCACACATTAAAATCGACAACAAGTAGATGATAATCAACAACTTGACAGCGCGCAATGGGCGCGCGTGCGCGGAATACACGACCAAGCTGAGTTCCAGAGTTGAAAATATTGAAAGAGGAGCGCGATGGTTTATGCACGGGAACTTCATTATCGGCAAATTTGCTTTATTAATTATCATTAAATAAGGTTAGAGGTACCAACAGCAACAGTCATAAAAGCACGACAGCGCGGTAAACCAGTTAGTTAGAAGGTAAGCACACCGTAGCGTCAGTGGCCAACAAACTCCAGACTGCTTGGAAGAATTGTACGGGAAAGAAGCACGACGAAAACAGGTAAAGAAGTGAGCGAGTTTGGTGGGATAAGTGTGCTGCGTAACTAGGTAGGCGAGCAGACGTTTAGAGAGACCAGCCAACAAGCGGACAGACGAATAGGCAGACGGAATACACGGAATACACGGAATGCATACGAAAGAGTTTGGCTTGCAGTATAAACCGAACAACAACAAGCGTCATGATGTGACGTCGAGAAATACGGTATGAAAACAAAACCCTAAAAAAGAAGAGGTCGTCAAACACAGAAAAGCATAAATAAAAAATTATACAAAAGAAGACTGGATATAAAAGAAAACAATAAAATTTATGCAAAGAAGAACATATTCAAAATAACAAAAGGCGCATAAACAAGCAATGCTGAGTGGCATCGGAAGAACCAGCAGGATTTAGGGCCCAAAGCAAAAACAAGAAGGTGCTTCAAAAACGTTTACGAGCAGCCGAGGTGCCAGACAGCATCACAACAAGCCAACAATCATGCCAAGTTAATTACAATGTGGTTACGAATTCAATACGTCGACGATGCCAAGGGAGGAGCGTGAGGTGTGTAGGTTAATGGACGCTGGACTGGGTAGAGTTGCTAGGCATAAGCGCTGAGCAAGCGCAGAAGTGCAACAAAACAAAACTCCAATAAGATAAAACAGAACACAACAGTAGGTGAAGGAACCGAAACAACAACAACAACAACAGCGAACCAAACAAGAAGAGTTACTGTTAGTATAATAGACAGCCAGCTGTGGTGGAGCCGCCAAGCGCACTTAACTAAGTGACCATGGAAGTGGCTATGGTACACGGCCATGGCAGCAGGCAGACGAAGGCACCCAAAACATGACAAGACGACAACAAAAACTCTTATGATTGTGACGATGCGGGATCTGTGCGGGTGAAGCAGCTCGAGATTAGCGCTTGAAGAAAAACTCCAAATAATAAAATATTGTCGAAGCAACGAAGCATTTTGTGAGGGAAACGCACAATAGAAAGCTGTGTCTTGTGCAACTGTGCAAAATTCTTCAAATGCGTTATTGTTTTGCTGGGACAGACATAAATGTGTCTGTATGTATGCATGTCGCAAAAAATCTCTTAGAAAAGAAGTGGTGACACAAAAACGTGAGGCTTTTGTGACAGTAAATACCGTATTTAAGTGGAATTTGCGAAGATGTGACTAAAAAATTGCAAGCTCGCTAAGTGTTGGTCATAAATATACTTGAGCACAAAGGGAAAATGTACGGTTCTTTAAAACAGGTGTTTGAAAGTAGAAAATATCAATAAATAATAATACGAATTGCTATGCTATACTTATATAGGGTGTATCAACAAGATTGGCGGGCCCTTGTACTTTCATTATCGGCATCAATCATTCGCCTAGAGCCAGGTGGATCTCCAAAATAGAAGAAAACTCCGGAGCGAGCTCTTCCTCTCTATATATTTCGCTTTTTATGCGTAATAATATGTTTCAAACAGATTTTAAGATTTTCAAGGAGTTGTTGGATTGACATGACAGCAATGGCCTCGATTAGTATGCCAAGTCAATTGATAGCAAAGTCTAAATTAATTAGGCGAACCTCGATCCTTGTAATTTCCAATTATACTGTAGTCCCACTACATTAGCACGAAAATTTGGAGATTCCTCACATTGGTAGGTGGGCGTGGTTATTATCCAATTTCACTAATTTTCTCACTATATGAAGATATGGTGGAAAAACTTAGTAGGAGCAAGTTTGATAGATATAGCTTGAACGGTTTCCGAGATATATATATTAAACCTATTGGGGGGCGGGGCCATGGTCACTTTTACAAAAGATGCCCAAAGATGCCCCACCCTACTAGGATCCTCTATACCAATTTACACGTTTATGTCTTAATTTGCTGCTTAATTATAGCACTTTATCTGTTTTCGATTAACGGCATTTTCTGGGCGTGGCAGATGTTCAATTACGCCCATCCAATAGAATCAATACCAACCGTCTTGCGGTGACAAAGTAAACGTGTACTAAGTTTCATCAAGATGTTTTAATTTTTACTAAAGTTATCGCTTGCACGGACGGACGGACGGACAGTCACTCGGATTTCAACTCGTCTTTTCATCTAGGTGATTCTAGGTGTTACAAACAACCGTTAGGTGAACAAAACTAATATACTCTGTAGCAAAATGTTGCGAGAGTATAATAAACATAAAAATAAAACAAAAACAACAACAACAAGCACTTCGCATTTTCATATTGCTTGTTGTTTTTGTGTGCTTGAGTTTTTGGCGTTTATTTGCATGAAATAAGTTAAGGGCTTTAAGCCGCTTATTACATTACATTTCAGAAAATGGGCAAAAAACAAAAAAAAAAATAAAAATAAATAAATAAATAAAAGCCGTGACAACATCGAGCGACTTGTGGCACCATTTGCATCACAAGCAAACAAACAAATACACTTGCATTAAAATTTAAGTTTACACACCTTCTCATAATAATAGTTACACCTACAAATTCATTACTACAATCAGCTTCCACAGCTCTGTGATTATTATATATTCGAAATAATGTGGCATCACTTTCTTTTGGAAACCGTTTTCCGGTTGCTCTTTAAAAGGTACGGAGAAATACTGTTTGATGAGGGGCCGCGTTAGAAGCAGCAAGTGTCGAATTTAAGTTTACGGTGATTTTAACCCAGGAAGGTATGGGCCCTGCCCGCGGCTTAAAGGATACTACTTTCTTAAGCAAACCTAATTATCACACTGTACAATGCTCCACTGGACCAAACCAAAAATTTTCGAGAGATTGTCATAAATAAGTAAGTTTTCGAAGTTAGCCTCTAAAATTGAAATATTTGCCCTGGAATTTCGAAATTGAGCTTATAGAAAATATTATTGTAAAATTAATTATAACAAGGAAGTTCCTAAAAAGGTAAAAATATGAACGTCATCCATGTTTTGCTCTAATTTCAATGGCCAAATCGGCCAAGCTTATATTACAAGTGCTATAAGTGGTCAAAGTCGGGCCAGTATTTTTGATATACAAAATTTTTATTTTTGCAAATATCCAACGTTAATTCTTGCAATGGAGGTTAACTTCGTAAAAGGCAGAAAGCACGTTTTTGCTAATGACTAAATCTCTCGAAAAATTTTAGTTTAGTCCAATACATAGAAACAAGGTAGATTTTGCCGTAAAGTGTTGCTTTAGTAATTGAATTGAATATTGAATTGAGTTAACAGCTCTTCTCAGAAATGTTTAACTCTAAACCTTATTTAGTATCTTTAGTTTCAATTAAAATTTGCATGCGAGTGGCAACCTTTCCCAAAAATATATCCGTTTGAAATATTTTTTAAACTTTTTAGTTCGATAGCTATACTGTAATATTTTAATTATTTATCAATTTAGTGAACAAATAAAAATATTCTCAAGAATATTTAAATATAAACCTACTTTTCGTCTCTAATTTGACTTCGAATTAAATTTTTTAAACAGCTGACAACCCTCCTCAAAAAATATTTGCAACAGTAAGCTTCTTTAAAACTTCTACGCATTTCGCGCGTGACGGAATTTTGTTGCACAACACAATTTCGTTGCAGTCATTAATTTTTCTATCGTTTTTTACTTAAAAAAAACAAACAATTTTAAATCAAATAAATTTGGCAACAGGTTATGAAGTGAGACTAGTAGCCCAAAAAGAAAATGAAGCTACTCCTGTTTGTTAGAATATATAAAATTTTAATAATTTTGTAGCTGTCGTTTTAGTAAAAAAAATTTTTTTTTTTGCAACATAACTATTCTTATGAGCTAGATTGTATGCACGCACATACAAGCAAGTAAATTTTTAGATTAGCGAGCAACGCCTGCGGCTTCAGCCTGCTTAGCTGAGCTGAACTGGCTTGGCTTCACGCTTTTGTTGTTACGGTTATTATTACCAATTTTTATTCTTTTGTATTTCAACTGCAAACATATCTACAAATCTAGTACGTAAGTAAGTATTTGCATAATTTTCGGTAGATTTTCTTTTGTCTTTTATTTACATATGAATACACTTTAAGCTGACACATTTATTATGTTTATATTTAACTTCGAAAAATTGGCTATTGTTGTCAATATTGAATTAAGCTTTTGTATTGTCTGCTTAAATACCTAGAGTGCCGGTTTAAGTAATCGGAGGCGCAAAATGTACCTTTGAAGTTAACGCCAGTTGTGATATTAGTAAGTGTAAAATCTTTTCCAAATATTTTAAAATAGTTATGTACATATCTAATCCCTACCGTAGATGGTAGGGCAAGATGCAGACGTTGCAGACAAAATGGTTCCCTGTCTATCCTTTATCTACTGAAAACTCAAAATATACTCAAAACTACAAAAAGGGGCACAGATTCCCCACTATATCTTTAGACGCACTAAAGTTCTGGATTAAAGTGAACAAGAGACTAAACCATTTATTTCTGGTTAGGTTTATCTCAAAACCTCCTCGAACAAGTGAAGTAGATCGAATAAGCAAAATTATTACTACACAAGATGATTGTCAATCGTTAGATTTTCATAAAAATAAGCGGTGGATCCCAGTAAATCAGTAAATCTTATTCCGTTAGCGGTTTCAAATTCGATTAAAAATAGAGATACTCAATATCCCAGAGACTTCTGGATGAAATACAACTCTGTGCGTATTCTTTATATGACCGAAGAACTATAATATGGATACAGGTCGAATTTGAATACCATTCGTATCTGTAAGCTAGTTTGGAAATGAAAAATCAAAATCCTATTGTGAATTCTGGACTAAAAAGGAGCCACTTTGATATTTTTTTCCATAAAATACTTACCGAGAAAGATTTGGAATTTTTTGTTATTAATTATAATCAGTATTGAGGCTTACCTGAAATAAGAAAAAAGAAAAACGTTACGAAAGATGTTACCAAAATGAATTGTAAATACAAAAAGTCGAATGAAGACTAATTTCATTGCAATTCAAGTTCAATAATATGGTATACAAAAGAATAATAATATTTTCGATACAATAATTATTTAAAAATAGATCTGTTTGAACATGGCATAATGCTCTCAACGACAAATTCAAATCTTTAATGATAACTAGAAAACCCTCCATTTGGTTTATCGCGCCTATATAGTAAGTATAAATCTCCAGAAACTATACTCTTTTAAAGAAGTTAAGTCTTCAAATAGTATGTCATCAAGAATAGCCTGGAAAATATTTTCACAACTTTGTGGCGAGTAAAGGATTCTTATCAGACACTTTCCAACTCTATATTCTTGATTATAATAGGTCAACTAAAGTCGACTCCAAACGACTAACGGAGTTTTGAAAAGATTGCTTGACTTTAGAAATACTGCGGGATTTTATCATTGCTGCTTGGAAGCAGCCGCTAACAAAGAAAAGGTTTGATATTAAACAGAACGATGAAAGAACACATAGGCTGTGTGTTAGTGCGCACTTCTAACCAGTACCCAGCAGTTACCACGGAGTTAATAAGTATAAGTAAAACCACACTGCCCTCGGGGAATATATCTCGCTGAGTCAAGTCCAAGTCAATTTTAAAGAAAATTCACAACAAAAGGAATATGTTATTAAATATAGGTGAAAACAAGGACAGGACACATAAATTGTCCCAGCAAAAAATAGTACTCGAAACACTACAACATTTGCTCGGAAATTTAAGTCTAAGTTTGGTTAGGCTTTCAAGGCACTTGGATAGGCAAACTCAACGATACTTGGAACTAATAGATTCTGCCTGAACTTTTTGGATCGCATTTCATTTGTGCAAAAACAGCCGTTTAGGAGAGCGCAGCAAGTTCCCACAACAATGGCATCGTCTTCAGAGTGTTCATTTCAGTAAGCTAGTAAGCTATGAGGCTTTCTCTATTTAAAATTTTCATCATGTTGCTTTTATGCTTTTTACATTTTCAGTTTTCTGAAGAATAATACCCCAGCAAAAAGAAAATATATATACAACAACATACCTACAACAACAAAGAATTCTTTTAAGCCATCTTTTGTCGATCGAACCACATAAAGATCGCCCATCAAGAGCGACCGACCAATTAAAATGCGAATTACAAAAGCGTACACGAACTCCCGGCGAAACCCGTCAAAAAAAAAAGCGGTCGTTCAATATATTTTGACATTAGCAAGTGTTTGTGTCGGTTTTGGTGTCATTTTGCAATGTCATTTGCCACCGCTATGACAACGATGTTATTATTGTTGTTATTCTCTCGCTGTAATTGTGCTGTAATGCTTTTTTCTTTGACACAAGGTACATTTATTGCTGCTGTTGTCGTTATTGTTGCTATTGTTGCTATTGTTGCTATTGTTGCTGTCCATCAATAGACGACGCCTTTTCGGCTTGGTATTTTAATAACGTCGTAACATTCGCGTCTAGCGACGTAGAAAGACTAGTAATAATAAAATGTTATTGGCTGACAGGCGCTGCAACTGAAGCAGCAGAGAGGCAAGCGCGGACTTCAGTTTTCCAGTAATAAGCCAACCCATCAACCAGCCAGTCAGCCAGTCAGCCAGTCAGCCAGCCAAACTTGCCATTCAACAGCCATGCCATTGAGCCGCAAACACAGGCAATCAACATTTCATAGCTGTTGTTGTTGCTGTTGTCACCAGTGCTGCAATTGATACTCTGGTAGGTTGTAAAAATTTTCATATCCCTTGGGGCACACTCCCAACCACCACGTAACTTTCTCTTTGGCTTTTCGTTTGCTTCGCAATTTTCCTTTGAGAGCTCGTCGTGTTGTTGGCATGTCTATCTAACTGTGTGGCGTGTACGCTTGTGCATGCAACGCATGTGGAAGATATGAAAATAACTCCATTGCAGCTCAACAAGCAGCAAGGGCATATATAGCATGTGGCATGTTGTTTGTGTTTGTGTGTATGTGTGTGTGCGTGTGTGTGCGTGTGTGTTTACGATCGATCGACGTTCGTCCGCGCGCTTACACGCCTCTGTGGGCAGAGCAACCACTAGAAGCAATACGCGTAGTTGCAGCAATGTGCGCAATTGTTGTGTGTTACAACCTTCTGTTGTACTTCCGTGGTAATGCACCACTTATACATAGATGCGCATACATACATACAGACATACATGTCTACAATACATATGTAAAAAAGTGCAGCAATTGAATTATGTATCTTCATTGCCGTTGGCGGCGACAACGCCGATTGCTGCCAATGACGCTGATGCTGTTGTTAATGTTGCGCGGAATTTTTTTATTAGTGGCCAATATGTTTACACAGGGTAGTTCAATTTTCTTCTCAACCTAAAGCCCGTTTCAAAAGACTTTAGTGATGTTTTTTGTTTTTTTTTTAACTCTATCTAACGAATGCGGCTTGACCGATATTTATTTTAGGAACCTGAATGGTTAATTAAGTGTCGCTTAACAACGGTTCTTCACGACATTCTACACAAAATAGTCTAACGGTTTTAAAATGTTGTGACGAAATGTTGAATTGACATAGCCAAGGCGGCTGATACCACCATTAACTAACTAATTGATCATTTGTGGCATGAATGATATGGCATGTGGTGCCACCCTGTGCATTTCAAATACCATCCCTTCAATTTCTGTCCAAAAAAACAGCAGCGATTTATCAGAGAAATTAGCCACCGCCTCAAATTTGCACCAACTTGCGCTTGTGTATGGTTGCATTGGTTACTCGATGAACCCAATCGGCTTTACCGACTCCCAAAAATTTCAAAAATTTCAACAAACATACTGCCATACAACATATATTAGGGAAAAAGTTAGCAAATTTTCCTTACAGAAAGTTTACTTGCGCAGAATTATTAGAAGTTCCTGTCAAAATTGACAACAACAATGAGCTGTCACTGCCAAAATAATTTACGATTCAAAAGAAAACAAAATAAAATTGTAAACGCGACCAGCCTGTATAATTTGTACATATATATTTACAGCTTACAGCGCTGAAATTCCAATCTCCTGAATTCTGCCTCCGTGCATTGTGCTTTTGGTTTCGCTGTCATTCCTCATGCTACGTATGCGCCAACCCGAGATGGACTATTAAAACAGTCATTTCAAACTGACGCTTGCACTTGTCTTTTGGTTGCTTTGAATGTCCGTTGCACTCCAACGCATCTCAACTATGTTTCCCACATGTATTTGCTTGCAGCATTTTTTTCACAAATCAATCGAATTATTTGAACTTGTCCACATTCCAATTAATGCGCATGTATTTCAAATTACACACACATAAAAAAAAAAAAATATTTGCACTAAATTTTATTGTTTAAGCATTGGTGATTTGAGAAAAATTATATCGATAGCTGAACGCAACGCTTCGGTATGCGCCGTGCAACATACACAACCTGAGAAAGTATGCATTTCATTAGACGTCCGAGGAATGCGGTGTTGACTTGCACTAAAGCTTAATGGCCAGACCATCAATTGCGTACCTAGATACATATCTATGTGGGAACAGACGCAGATCACTATAAAACTGCCAACTGCACAATTATTAACATTTATTTGACTAGAATGCGTTGAAAGAAGAGATGTCCAAAAATAATTTCGCATCCATAATGTATGATGGCGACATATTTTCAATTCTTGTATTGCTTTTTTTTATAAATTTAAAAATTTCTCAAATTAAATTTTCGTGCTAATTTTTTATGGCACTTTGTCTACAACTACTAACCGAAATTCTTGAAAAAATTACGATTTATTTCTCAGCAAAGTCTCCTTTTAGCTCGATACACTTGACCCAGCGATGTTTCAACTTCTTCAACCCATCTGAAAAATATGTTTTCTGGAGGTCTCCATAGTAGGCCGGCCATCGTGGCGGCGACTACCTCCATATTCGACTCAAATTTCGGCCCGCCGAGTGACTTTATCAAGTTTAAAAACAGAAGGAAGACGCAAGGGGCCAAATCTGGAGAATACGCTGGATGGAGCAGCAATTAGTAACCAATTTGGCCGCGATGGCGATGGCGGAAGTGTGAGCAGGTGGTTCCTATTGAGTGAAAAGCACGTTTTTCTTCATCAAACGGTTGCGGTTTTTTTTTTCAATTCGACGTAGAATTGACCCAATCATTCGGTACAGTAGAGCCCTGTGACAATTAACCAGAACCGGTAACCTGCACCTCTCCGACTGATACGATGATCTTCATTTTCTTCGGAACAGGATCGTCGCTTGAAGTCCACTGAGGTGGACCTGTGGTCCCAGGGGTGCGCTTGTCTGGAGTTACCAAACGCGTCTCTCATCATGCCGACAGCTTTCTCATACCCGATATTTCATGCAGGATCCCAAGACCCAAGCGGTCTTTTGAGATGCCTACTACTGTCTCAGCTATCTCGCGATTTTCAAGCGACGATGTGCCAATGCGAGTTCGTGGACTTTTGTCACGTTACTCTTCGTGGTAGCCGTTTCCGGGGCACCTGGGCGTGCCTCAACAAAAACCGATGTGCAACTTTAAATGCAACTTTTGCCACTTTTGAAAATTTCTGTTTGAAATAATAATGGGTGTGTGGTTATGTCGTGGAAATCAAAATCCAATCGTTTCAAATGCTATTTCAAATCCTCTTTTTGTTTTTCATAGTAGCCTGGAAGTCTAAAAATTGCCTTTTAACCTCGTGTATTCCACAATCTTGGCTCTAACAAGCTTGTCAGCAAGTGAAACGGCAATTATAAATCTTTAGAATTTCAATATCAATTAAGTTTAGTTATGCCTTATGGTAAATAGTTCAATAAATCAGTCAATTAAACAAATCTGTGAACAAGTGTTCAATGAGCTGGGCTCAGCAGCAGTGCATTAATCATATGCAAATTTAAAGCGCGCTAGGAGAAAAAAAAAAGAACAATTCATTTTAATTGTACTCGTGCTCAAGTTGTTGTTGTAAAGATTTAAATGGCAGTCAGTGCACGATGCCCACGGGCCAATTGAAAGTAATTGTTGAGTGGTGAATAATACAGATTTTTTTTTCCATTAATCGAGTGCAGAAATAAAATGGTATGAATATATATACCGTAAATTGTGTTATGCCTGTAGGCGTGGGAGTAATCGTGGGCATTTCATTAACATACAATGCAAACGTTTAAAACGTTTAGTTCTAGCTAAATATTATAAGCTAAGCTTAGGAACTTAAAAGACAAGATTGTGTGCATTGCAATAATTTATGCAAAAAATGAAACTAGCAATAAATTATATTTATAAATGAATGGAGTGCTAAAGTTGTAATATATCAGATGAATAAGCATTTGAATTTTTAATTTTGCAGAAATAGCAACAGGTAAAAACTTCAAATGAGCCAGCAACGCACACGATTTCCTTTTATGAGATAATAGCTGTCTTCGATTCGCTATTTCTCTGCTCGGTGCTCTCTTGTCAAAAAATTTACAACAGTAAAAGCAATAACAAAGTTAGCGAGTTGAATTCGATACGAGCGAGTATATGCGGATATCTCATTAAAGTGGTATAACTGCTAACTTCAATGTTGCCAAATTTCGTGTTACACATTTTAGACCAGTTTTAACATAGTGAACAATTCAAATGTTAAATTAAAAAAATAAATATAAATTTAAATACTTTTTTAGAGAAGTCTCGAATCTTTAGAATAATTTAAAAATGTGTGAAAAACTAAGACAAAGGCAGCTATGGATCAGAAAGTTAACACGAATGTCTTTTGTAATCTTTAGAATTGACTTAGTATTCCCTTGATATTCCTACTTGATAAAAAATACTACTACTACTACTAATAAAAAAATAATTAATAAATTAATAATATTAATATTTAGCAAGTAGTATTGATAAATTTTAAGGCAAGTAAAAGTCAAAACTGAGTTCTCAAAACTTCTTCTCAGCACTTATATTCAAAGGAATATGCTCCGATTCGGTGTGTTTGGTAATAGAACTGAATAAGAAAGTCTGATATTAACTGTTTCGTAGGTTAATTTCATATTAGAGCTAAAGTGGATAACACCTTAGACTGATAGAGTTACTTACAGTGGTCTTAATTCGGAAAATAAACGTTGAATCAGAACAATCTGATATCTATTCTTCGGTCAACATATGTTCTGGAACATATGGATCTCTGTAATTTTCGAAAACGTGTCAAGATATAGTAGAATCTTTCGTTCAGTACAACTAAAGTGCTTAGTTAAAAGGAAACGCAGTTGCTTGGAATATTCCAAATTATATTAGCTAAATATCAGACGAAACTGCAAAGTCGTATATATTCTTGAGATGGCATTTACGGCATAACGGCATTTAATGAAGGGATAGCGAAAGTGGTAATAAAAGCAATCCCAAAAACTTTTTTTGCCGCGTACTATCTTCAAAAGACTCGAACCTAGAATGTGGCAGTGGCTTTAGGTGAGTGCCTAATCTGCTTTTTGTAGAACCAAATAATGCGTAATTCGACTTCAAAGTAAATGACATGAAGGGTTAAAACGTCAGTAAATTCCACTTCCACGACAATCGGATCCACGTAATCGGAACGGACCCGGATTTTCATCTTGCGAAGGGCTGTCAATTCGGAGACATACTATAAAATTATTTGAGTCTTATTTTCTAACGCTACAATAACAACAACGCCAGTGAACTCATTACATTTTCTTTTGTTAGTGGATCCACTTCCGACCTCCAAAGTGCACCCACTTTGGACCGACTTCTTCTGCTATCAAAACTTCAGCACCACTTCTTAGACGCAACCTATGGAGCCGAGGCCATAATATACTATGGAGGTGCGGGAGAATGTGATTAACAACGGCAAAAACAACAAAAACGACGAATACAACAATGTGATTACAAATAGCAAACCAACAACAACACTCTTATTGTACGCACCAGCAAACAGTAAATCCATCAACGACGCAGCATGACAACAAAAGCAAACAAAATAAAGAGAAGATAGGGAAGTAGAAGCATACGCAAACAAACATGCGTGATTTTAACTGCGTGGAAAGAATCAAAGAGAAAAGAACAACAACAACAAACAAGTCAAACGCACACAGTTGACGCACCCGCACTTGGCTGGTTAGAAAGCAATTGAAGGTGTTCTCTGTGAACGCATGCAATTGAAGCAGTGAGTTATGTGCGCGCTCTTATGCACAGGCACGCTGTGGCAGCAATAGCAATAACAACAACAACTAAAAAGAAGAAAAACGAAAAAAAAACAACCTTACTCTGTTGTACAACTAGGTAGCGACTGGCAGCGAGCAGCAGCAGCACCACCACCACCAAAATACGCAAACAGCTAACAAGCATGCAACAACAACAACAACAACAACATCTACTGGAATTTACAATAATTACAATAACACTGCGCAGCCAAAAGAACAGCAAGCAGCGATGAAAATTGGTGAACACAACAAAAACAAATCATTTTGATGGCAACATTTTTCTCGTTTTACTTTTCTGCCTACTTATTGCTGCTGCTCCTTTCGTTTTTTGTTTTTTTTTTTTTTTTGGCTTTATTTATGTTTACATAACAATTTCCACTTTCCGCACTTGAATTCTCAGTACAAATATACAAATTGGACATGGATTTATATGCGCGCAGACAGTTGGTTGCTGTTTGTTGTTGATTTTTTGACGTTTCTTTGTTTTTGTTCTTGTTGTTTTTTTATTGTAAATTTGTATTTAACTTTTTGTTTTTGTCTCCCACTCCCCACCATTCCAAAACTCTATTGTATGTTATTATTTATCTGCGCCAAACATACGGTGCATCTTCAGCAACATTCGTGCATTGTACATACGTGTATTATCTAATATTATATGTACAAATATATGTACCAGCATACAAATATATGTACATTTACAATATTTACTAGAATGTTCACCTGTGGAGCGCGCCAAACAAATTTGTGACATCTTCAAATGCATCTGGCTGTTTATGGTTAAGATGATTCTGCCTATACATATATACATATATGTATATATATGCAAGTATGTGTTTGTTTACAGTATTCGGATAGCTTTTTAAGTTGAGTGTACACTCATAACTATGTAGAGGTGCAGAACCTCAATGTTTTGATGCACTTTATTGTAAATGGAGGAGTACAATGGATTATCAAAATGAAATTCAATCGTCGCGAGCAAAATTGAAGGTCGCAAAATTTCCAAAACAACTGTTATAAACGAAGCTTTTCAGTTCTTCAACAAGGTTAGAACACATGTTTTACCTAGTGACCACAAGCTTCAATTATTCTATCCAAAAAAAGTGTATGTATTCAAGATTTTATTTCAAGCGATCATAATGGTCACAACTAAAGCACAACTAAGTGATCGAAGAATGATTAGCTTGGTATTTTTGTTTAGAGAGAGCTGTGAAAGCTTAGGTACTCTCTCCCTATTGTACTCTCTCAGCGAATCTTACTCTACTCGGTTAAAAAGATTTGCAATAGTACTCATTTGGTCACATACCGGAAATGACCTTGAAACTCTGATTTAATTTTGTACTGAATTTGTCCCCAGAACGTCTCACAAACACTTAGAGAAATACCAGGGTTAGCATATTATATAACAGCTATAGTTTGGTAACTGTATGTGAAGTTCGGGGATTTCCACCTCAGGATTAACAGTAAGGTAATTAGCTTTTTAGTCTTGAATTTGCACGTGTCAGCTGAGGAACTGAAGTCTCACACATTTCTCTTAACTAAACTACAGCAATTCAAAATGAAAGCTAGTTGAATATAAGGCATGACATATGGTGGAACATGTTCAACATAATTTCAGTACCAGACATAATTCTTAACTTTAAAAAAGTGACATATATAACTTTGGAAATCAGCATTGTATAACATTTATTTGAGATGGGTAGTAAATATTTTTATAAAACAAAAGATCAGAGATAGTATACTGAACGAGTTCCAAAAAAAAAAAAATACCTAAATCACAAAATAGTGGAAAGCAAAGTTTCGCATGGCAGTTTACCAGAACCGACACCATAACTTTAGCTAAGGTCTATTCATTACGAATGCTCTACTGGATAGAAAGTGCTTGAACATTGATCTTATTAAACAGCTCAATTTAGAATACTTCGAACTATCTACTCTCCATGAGATCGTTGATGATGACTATAGGAGGTTTTGAGCTCGTTGTGGGATAACTGATTTTAAAGCCAACAACAACATAAATTATAAAACAAGCTGAACAAAATAAATATCAAGCTGGGATGCCTCAACTATTATTATTTGTTCAAACTATTCCTCAAAAAGACTAATTTCTAAATTTCAACCATTCTGTATTTATTTTTATGTATATGTATATATGTAACGGTGGTAGAGCAACTAACCTTTATTTTGAATGCAACCTTGTTATGTGGAAAATTAATGTTAACGAGACAGGTAAAGGCCGCAACGAAGTGAAAAAAAAAACCAAACCAAAATGGTCAACAAGTGTAAGGAAGTCAAGAGGTTAGCGAAATAAAAAATAAACAAAGAAAAAGCAAAAGGTAACAACTGGAACTGATGGGCTAAAATTGCTGAACACAGGCAGAATTTATATATATATGTATGTATATGTAAGTGTATAATTGTGTAAGACGATTTATTATCGGCCGAGAAGCAAACCAATCGTACAACCAAGGCAGCAGGAAGCCAAAAATGTACGAATTAAATAACAAAACCAAAGGGAATACAAAACGATAACAAAAAGATTATTGAGGGAGCAAGAAATACGAAAATGTACAGAAATAAAAAAAAAGGATAGCATAATAAAAACTGCAAGCAATTTGGTGTTAGATTTGGGAAACTCGGTTATAAAAATTGTTTAAGTAAATAAATAAGGGTCGTTCAGCTATAGAAATCAATAGTTTCCTATTATAATAAATTAGTAACGGTTGATGAAATCCAAAGAGACAAAATCAACAAAATTTTAGTACACAAAATGTAAATATGTATATAGTAAATATATTGCAGTATAAAAAAATATGCTTAAACAGTATACCATCAGTTGCAATAGAAGCAAGCGGACAAAAACAACGATACGACACCAGTGAAGCCATTAAAGTAGAATGAACCTTTAGGCTAACTGTGCTACCTTAGTGCTTTGCATGGCTCACCTTCGCACTGGAGAAGGGATTCTACTGCCGAACCAGTCAACGAAATATGAGACGCTGTTAGTATGAAATGAATTCGTAAAGGAACGTTCGAAAAAAAAACCAAAGGTTTGGTGCATACACAAAAAAAAAAAAATTGCGATGCATACCCAAAAAATAAAAACATGAAACAAGATTAATTTTCATGACGAAAATGTTTTCGAAATATTTTTTGCAATGGCTGAATACTTGCATGTGAAATAAAAAACAAAAAACCTAAAAAAATAATACAAATTAAAAAAATAAGTAAATAATAAATATCCTGATAAATTTAATGCCTTAAAAGTAAAAAAAATAGGAGATTTTTAACAGAAAAACGTTAAAAGCTGTAAGCATAAAATTTTTTAATTAAATTTACTTATGGTTCACACAATTTATTTATAGATAATTTTCTAATATTTGAAATTTTTTAAATTAGTTTTAAGAAAAAAAAATTTTTTTATTAAATAAAAAAGGGACACCCTAATCACCGAAAAAAAAAATTTAAAGGACGTTTTTTTGTAGAGGTATAGCCATTGTTATTTTATATAAAGCACAGACAAATTAATGAAGTCTTGTCAATCAAATTTTGCACGACTATTTCCTGCGTAGCGGACGTTATCTAAACATTAACGCGCCGAGGGGAGTTTTCAATTGGTCGATCATAGCTGGTTTCTTAGCATAGACTATTGACTTGACGCACCACACGGAAAATACTCTCACGGCATCAAATCACATGATCTAGGTGGACGATTGACAGACCCTTTTCATTTTATGATGTGGTCTCCCAAAGTTCGGCTCAAATAAAGTAAAAGAGTATGAGTTGCTGCTTCCCCTTCTTGCTTCTGCTGAAACCATTTAGACGATCCATATAGCTAGATATCCATATCGCCAAATCTTTCGGTTATAACAAAAATTTTTCTAAACTTCTAAAATAAACACCCTTTATTTGCAAATTTTTGTTATTTTTATTACTTTATCAATATTTTAAATATTTTCATGCGAATTTATTTTACACTGTACAATAGAAAATATACTACAACACTTAATCTAAATAAGTAGCAAAGAATGCAAATGAAAGACAAAATGCAAAAGAGATAAAAAAAAAGTGAGAGAAACGTCAAAATTGAAATCTAAAACGGAAAACGCTTTGGCATTGAAAAAGACAAAAGAAGTTGGTGGTTAGCAATAGCAAAAACAACAAGAACAAATGCGTACAGGGAAATTTCAAAAGGATAGAAAAAGCAGAACAACAACAAGAATATAAAGCTTAAAAACAAAACAAGTAAGAAAGGGCTAAGTTAGGGTGCAACCGAATATTTCATACCCTCGCAATGTCCAAGGATCAGAGCAGAGGCGGGAAAATGTTTAAAATATGTTGCGCAAGAATTCAACATTCATTATCCGACGAAGTTGTCAATGGATTGCAATCATATTTGGTATCTTATTAACTTATATTACAGGTCATAGACTAATGTACTTTCATAGCTATATTTTGCTTCGTGTCAGAGATATTTATATTAAAATCTACCAAATTAACTCAAAAGTGACATATATTCGATATAAGCTCAACCAAAGTGGTTTAATAAATATATTAGATACATGAGGAAAAAGTCAACCAGAGAAAGGGAAATCATTACATTAGGAATAAGCGGCTTAGATCATAATCTAGACCGATTTCTTTCATATTTAGCGCGAAATCACATTGTGTTTAAGGAAACATATCCACTTAATTTCATTAAAATACGACACATATTGACCAACATAAACGGTTTAAGGTCAGGTGGAAATTCAGGAATCCTTATATCGGGCATTTTTCGGATAGAGGAAGATCTGCACTGATCACATTAACTCTTTTCATTAGTCAAGTATATTAGAGAACATGTTTTCACGCAATTTTGTGTAGTTAACTCACACGGTGACCAACATATTCGGCATAAAGTCTGCTAGAATAGCGAAAATCATTATAGGTAGTATATGGGAACTAGGAAAATTCGTAGACCGATTTAATACATTTTCGGCAGTAAACTACGGTATATCCGATATTGCACGTTCACTTAATTTTGCTAAGATATCTTACAAATTGACCGAAATATATGGTATAAAGTCTACCCAGAGGTTGAAAATCCGTATATTAGATCCATAAGGGCTAGTATTTACCTGATTTTCACCATTTTTGATACCAGAGTACACTATTATCATGAAAAGATAATCCTTCAATTTCATTACAATATCTTACAGATTTCCAGATATTTTCGGTAAAAAGTCAGATAGAGGAACTGAGGTCCTAATATTGGATATCTGGTGGCTTGAAAAGTTATAATCTGCCCATCTGCAATACCAACCGCCTTACGGTGACAAAGAACACGTGTAACAGGTTGCATTAAAAATCTGAATTTTTACTCAAGTTATCGCTTGCACGGACGGACGGACGGACGGACAGTCAGATGGATTTCAACTCGTGTTTCCATCTAGGTTGTTCTAGGTGTTACAAACAACCGTTAGGTGAACCAAACTAATATACTCTGTAGCAACATGTTGCGAGAGTATAACAAAAAAACTGCAGCATAGAAAAAACAACAACAGCTGGCACAGCAACAGCAACAATAACAATGAGCAACAAATGACACCAGCAACAATGCCAGCAACAACCACAAAAGAGGCAACAAAATGAACAACAGACAAAGCAGAAACAAAAAAGCGAAAAACAACAACAAAGCTGGCAAAGTCAAACCAAAAGCCGAAACCTAGCCCAAACCCAAACCCAAACCCAAACTAACTAACTAAACCAAACCAAAGCCAAAGCTTTGCCGAAATAAGGCAAACATATACACAAAAATGTACATGTGTGTGTGTGTGTGTGTGTGTGTGTGTGTTCGCGCATGTACAATAAGTATAATCGTATAATGGATGGACGCACTAAAGCCAAACACGTAGCAATAGCAGCTGCAACAAAGGACAACGTGGCAACAGCAACAGCAACAACAACAACAACTGCAAACAACAAATAAAAATCGAGAAGATAACAAAGCGGAATAACAATGTTGCGGTGTTTTCGATTCTTCTGCCTTGAAATTCGCCCCGACGCAAACTTTTCGCCACAAGCAGTTGTTGTTGCTGGTGGTTGTTGTGCTTCATACAAAACACTTTGCAATTGTGCTGTGTCCGCTTTTTTACATACATACATACATACATACATACATACATACATACATACATGCATGCAAGCATGTAAGCGCTTGCCAGTGTATTTCTAAATGCAGTGCAAGGCAGCTTCTTTTTCATTATTTTAACTTTTCGCATGTGTTGTACATACATACATACATACAACGCAGTGAGCACAGTGGCAGGTACGGCGACGCGCATCCTTCTTGTGCGCCAAGTCACGACAGATTCGGCAACAAGGCTTGTTAGCAATGCTGCACAAGCACAGAAGGCACCACAACTGACCACCAGCAAACAACGCACACACACACACACACATATATATATATATATAAATATAAATATACATAAACCATTATTGGATACAACAAAAAGTTGAACAAGCAGCTAAAAAAAAAAAAAAACAAAACAAAGCAACAAGCAGACACGGAGCGGAGTAGCGGGACCACAACGTGATCGAATAACAGAATATTCTATGCAAAACTTGTGACGCTTGGAACGCTGGTAGGCGTTTTTTTTATCGAGTTAGAATTAATGAGCGTTTTCGTTTTGACAAGCAGCAAGGTCTCAGTAGAATTAAAATCTTTATGGTATGGAAATAAGTGTTCCAATATTTAAATATGTGAAAAAATATCGAACTAAAGTTCCAACAATATTTAAATCAAGATATCTTCGAGAGCTCATGTTGTTTTCTAAGTATATATATTGGTCAAGTACACAGTTTGAAAAGCAGATGTCAACCAGTACATCTTTTTTTTTTTTGGAAGATAGTGTGGATGAGCGAACCAAAGTCTATATACTGGAAAACAGAGAACACAAATAAGCTTTGTGGTCCAATAAGCTGCGTTATATCAGGCTACCAAGGTCCACTAAAGGACTGAAAGTGAAGAGATCGTTGAAAACCTCGTTCGAAACTTCTGGAGTCTGGAGTACAAGCTCTGTGCGCTTAAAAACTAGTTTATCAAAATCCAAATCGATTATGTTCTTCACAGATCGAGTTTAGAATAGATTAAAGGTCGTTAGAACGCTATGGAAGATTATGCTATTGCGACCATAACACGTTCAACAATAATCCTGATAATAAGACACTTCAATTGTAACTGATCCAAAACGGATAAAACAACATTAAATTAAACCGAGAAGTTAAAAATGAAACCAAGTAGTATTAGCATATAGGTAATATAATATAATTAGATATCTGCTAGCTTACTGCTTGCCGATTCTCTCTTCCTATGGAAATGGAACGACTTAAGCCGACTCCAAGTCTTTTTATGTCACAAATACAACAGGTGGTTTGACGACCGATATTAAAAAAAAAACCAAAATTGGTCTGAACATGAATCGAACACAGCTACTGAATAGTGATAAATCGCTCATCTATTAACTGCAGCGGAGCAGCAGAGAACTATATTCGAAATAAAAATAAAGATGAAAAGCTTAAATATTTCTTTATATTCCGAAATATTATCCATATTCCGAGAAATAAAATTTGGAGTTATATAAAAACGAAGGAAAATGTGTGTACAGATACCTACTGACCTGCTTAAGGTCGGTATAGGGTATTTAAGCTGCACTTCAGGTCGCAATCGAAGCCTAAAACCTAAAAATTCAAGTTACGCGAAATCTGCGGTGCAAATAACGGCAGATGAGTCCGACATCAGCTTTCACTCAGTCAACTCATAAGATTTTGACATTAGATTTGATAATTCTATCACCAACCGGTGATACAAATGGGCCGAAGCTAACAATAGACTAGACCATAGTAACCACTAGACCACTGTGTCGAACCTTTCCGATCCGTTTAATTTTAACACTCTATTATGGGACTTCTATTGGGACAGTACTGCTTTCCTTGCTATAGCTAGTCTAAGAAAGCTCAGATTTGTCACTTCTTGCCCAAATTGTATAAAATAGAATAGAAGTTGAGGTGAACAAGGGCAAGCCCCTACCTGGTAGTGCTAACAAGAAAAGCGATTGCTTCTTCTAAGCTACAAAGTCAACTTGCTATTTAAATTCGGTTCTAATTGGATAACTGCAAAACCTCCAAACAACACGTGTGCTATTCACCCTAAAAGGCGGCTAAAAGTTCAAAACAAAGCCACGAACAAACCAGTTAAGCAGCCAAACAAATGAACGAGCCAACGATTGCCCGTCGAGGCGACCGAAATCTTATCATCACAACAAACAATTTGTGTAACTTGAGCAAACGAGCGCCGCTGCGGCAACCAGCTGCTGTTGGGGACCCCACCTTTTCGATGTTGCTGATGCTCTGATCGCTGCTGCCGGAAAGTGTAGCATTATCGTATTGGTTGCGAGCGCCTTCTACAAGTACATAGGCGATTTGCGCCCTGGCTGGCTGCATGGTTCGTACCGGCTGGCTGAGTGGTTAAATTCCCATTTTGGTTATCTGCTGTAATGTTTTCTTTAATTTTCGTTTTGTTAGCCGCAGGCGGCGAAACCAACCAGTTAAGGTGGTGAGTAAAAATGAGCGCGCCAAGAGCAATGAAGGCGTTGCAAGCAAAGCAGCAAAGCAGCAAACGGCGACTGGAGCACTGGTACTGCGGCGGCTGACTTTCGAACTGTTGCGTCGGCTCCTACTGCAACTGCCTGCCGCCGCTTATGGAAGTTTATCACATATCGTAATCTTGTAATTACGTGTGTACCACAAATGTTAATGTTAATGGTAAAATGACGAGCAGCGCGGCAAAATAATCGAGGGGAACCAAGAAAAACTCAATATAAAAGAAGGCGGTCGAGTAAAATGTGCGGCGCAAAAGGCCTGTTCGCTTGGCTGTGCGCCTGACAGCCACATTGCATGGCCGCACTACATGTACGGGCGTAATTAACGAGATATCAGCGCATAACTACATTTAGAGACTTTAATGATGTGTGGAATGTTTAATGATTACAATTGCCTTGTACTCGCTGTGCGAAAAGGAAATGAATGGATAAATGAAAAACAAGAAATAAATGTGGTAGAGGTATAATAAAACGAGATAGTAACAAAATAAACAACGGAAAATATATTCGTGCCATAAAAGGTGCCTTGCAATTACTTAATTTTTACTTTTCAGATACGCGATGATGAAGTTCAACGATTGCTGGGCAAATACGAGAACTTATTTGGTCCCAAACTTATTCCGACTAAAGCTGAACCTCTTCCCTTCTCTTCTCTTCTCTTGGCATTAATGAAAGTTTTAACCGCTATTATAATCTACTCTTATAATGTACTCGAGAGTTTTAAGATCATCTGAGGAGTTTTTAGTGACCACTATTTGGAGTGTAATAAAATGATGGGGTATTTAGCAGTATCTAATCAGTTTTCGGAGCTCGATGTATGTGTGCCACAAGAGTTAACGCTAAAAGAAAACTCATAGATCGAATTTCCATCCGCAAATCGCTGCTGAATCGTAATAAGATCGGTCCAATTTGGAAGCGGATGGTTACTGGTGATAAATAATGGATCACTTATGACAAGTCGACAAGTCGAACTACGAAACAGTCGTAGTTGAATCACGAGTCAAGCCAGGATTTACAAGCCAACAATTGGATTGTCTGAAGTAAGAAATCCCCCAGATGCGGCCAGTTTTGGTGACTAGAAGAGAAATTGTATTCCAACAGGACAACGCCAGGCCACACACAGCGATAGTGACTCGCCAGAAGGTCCGGAAGTTTGGTTGGGAATTTCTTATGCATACACCTTATAGGCCAGATCTGGCAACAAGTGATTACTACCTGTTCCTGTCTATCGCGAATGACTTTACTGGTGAAAAAACACTTCACGCGCCTATTTAGGGATAGCTCTGTTATTGATGGCATCTCAAAGGTCTTTTTATATAGCCAACTAACCTAATCTCACTTTAAGTTTTCAAAACATTTGGAGTTTTTTGAATATTAGTTTGAGTCCTGAGTTTTAAGCGTCACCTAAGCACCAGATGAAAGAAATCTTAAGAAAGGTATATAAAATATGTTTTTCTGGATGTAAAATGAAGAGACCAAAAGAACCAAAAGGCTGTGATTTCCGCGCTTTTTTGGGCGTTCAGGAAGTCCAGGTTCGTCTTGGGCGAAATGGGTTGAAAAGCAGCGCCATAATTTAAAGCTATTAAAGAATTAAGTGAATCATTTATAAATTAAACAATTTAGACTTTGTGATATTAAGTATGTGCGTATATATGCATACAAGTAATTATGTTCCCGGCTATTTGTCCACATTTACAACTTAATAATGTATAACCGCATACATTTATTAAGATAAGCATTTGCTGCTTTTTGGGCATTCTTTCTTTCTTACTTTTCTTTGATATTTTCTTCATCATTTCCTTTGACGCTGCGGCTTTTGGCTTTGTGGCGCAAAGCATCATTTTTATTATCTTGTCCGATTTTTTATTTTTTTTACCAGAGCGCTCTATTCAACTGGCACTGCTAAAGTGTACTAAACGTCTCATTGAAAGCTTTTGATGTTCTAAAACCCCGTGCACAAAGCAAGTTGCCACTTAAGTGAGACAGTAAGTACTTGTTTAGTGCATACTCACTTTGCCGCTTAAATACTTTTGATGGCATATTTTATTTACATATATATTTTTGGTTTTTTCTTCAAGCCAAGCTTAGTCAAAAACCAACTGTTTGAGTATATAAGTATAGTTTGTGTTTGTGTTTGCCAGTCGCACAAAGTAAATGGTGCACAAAAAGTGGAATTTAAGGACTGGGAATTATTTTAGAATGGTCAAAAGGCGCAAAGGATGATGATTTAATGATGCACTCGAGTGAATTAAATGATAGCAATACTCATGGCAGTAAAAGTCGTGCGAAAATGCAATATTAATGTGTGATAAACAAATTATTTGTTGTTGTCGAGAAGAGAAGAGAAGAGAGCGCTTTCAAAAGAATGCTCATAGTTTGAATATTTGTATGCACATGAAGGATAACGCTATAGTACTAGAAGAGATCAAAGTAAAAGAAATGAATTGAAAAGAAATGCGTTGGCGATCTTTAAGTACCTGCTTTTCCTACGTATCTATGTCGAAGGAAATTAGTCGCTTTAGACTGAGAAGTATGTGAAAAATATTACAAAATTATTTTCCACTGTTAATTTTTTTTTTTTTTTGACCTGTGAAAAACCCGTTCTTTTACATTTCGGAGACTATTTTAACAATCAAAACTATAACGAGAAAATCTATATATGGGTAAAATCGCACGTGAACTCTCGAGCGATGACATCATTTCTATGAAAACGCTGCTGGCAATGCCATTTCAGCCAACGGTAAACACTACGGAGGCCTGAATTGGTTTGTATATAAAATATAGAATTGAAATATTTCTGATTTCAGCAGGGAGATGGGCACCTTCAGTTTCCGCACCAAGTTTGCTAATACTGTTTTCACCTATCTCGGCGATTTTACTTCTATGTGTCGTAAACGACCGATGTTATACGAACAATCGATTATTTATTCGGGTCTTTAAGACGAATATAAAACCGAACCATTCGTAAAAACAGATCAGTGAAATAGGAGGTGTTACTCCGAAGCAACAATCATGGAATTATAACAGGCATAAATGCTTCGAAAGAAATTGCTTTTTGTTCTATATTCCGGAAAACTGTTTTCTGACATGAGCAGCGAAAAGATCATAGAAAACAGCATTACGAAATATTTTTTCGTGACAACTCTAGAAGTGCGTCGGTTATGCAAATTGAACCTCTTCGTAGACGAAACTCAACATATGCGACTCTGCAAAATTCACCATTGAGGAAGTACAAGTTAGTATCGATAAGTTATAAAACGAATGTATTGGTCTCGATGCAACATACAATAATATATTAATGCTGAAAGACCTTCGCCCAGCAGTGGTAATATATCATATCCGTTCCCACGTCAGTCGCAACTACGTAAACGGAGCGCAGCCAGATTTACACTCGGCCAAGGACAGTCAACTCGACATAATTCCTCAAATTTTTCGGGGAACTTTTTCTACGAGCACAACAACATGTTAATTCGCCGTTGTAATGCTGCAATTGCGAAAATTAAATGAGTGGTTTGATATCGCTTGAATCTGAGAATCCCGCCAACAAAGGTGCTTTGATATCGTCCTAATGTCATTTCTCTAGTAGAAAAGACTCTTGAGGCCTTGTTACTCTCTAACCTCGATATAGCACAGCTAATAACTTCGATGACTGCACCAAAAAGACTCGATCTTTCGATGCGAATTCATCAATAGGCTTTTAATAAGCTTTTCTTACACTTAAATGTTTGTAGCGCTTTAGCAGCTCACTAAAGAACCATTAATAACGCTTTCCATTAAAAATTTAGTTAATAGTAAAAAAAAGTGCAATTTATTAAGGTTGCATTTAGAAATAGAAAGACAAATAGAATTTTTACAAATACATTCTAATTTAATAATATTTGAAAAAGAAATAAATAATACTTGCCACTAAAATTAAGGCTCGCTTGTAAACTTTAAAATTGCGAACTTTAAGCAGATTTGCCGCAAACGCAAAGCTATGTCAAAGCATAGAAATACTGGCAAAGAAATTAAATGACAAGCAGCTTTCAAAGCAACAACAAGGACAGCGTGTGTTTGCAACGGTGCCGCTAACATGCGACTACGCTGTCATTGACATTGTGCAAAGGACATTTTAGCTGCACACAAACACATGCACACATACACACACATGCAGACATGAGTGACTCGAAGAAAACTAAGCAAACAAACGAGAAATCAAAAAGAGAAAAATCGCTTTGTGAAAACCTGTCGCAGTGGTGAAAAAAAAAAAAACAAATTGGAAAAAATTGTAAAATAAAAAAATAAAAATAAAAATAAAAGTAAAAAGGCAAACAAACAGTAAAAGCATTTCGAAAGTGCAAAAGATTTTTGCGACACGAGCGAAAGCAGACGCGCTGCGGCTGGCATGCTGCAGGCAAGGATATATGAACATATGTATGTATGTATCTATGTATGTATGTATGTACAACACATGCGAAAAGTTAAAATAATGAAAAAGAAGCTGCCTTGCACTGCATTTAGAAATACACTGGCAAGCGCTTACATGCTTGCATGCATGTATGTATGTATGTGTCATACAAGCATTTGCGCCTGTCGGCAGGCACTACACACTACTCCATTATTCCCTTTTTGCGCTGCGTTGCCGTTGCCGTTGCCGTCGCCGTTGTCCTTGTCACCAACAGCAGCGAACAAGCAACATCAAAGCATTGCCATGCCTTGGTCGCTTTGCCGCGCAGCAGTTTTCACTGACTACCATTTTTTTTTTTCTAAATACACTTTCTTTCGCAGACGTTACAACACTTTTTTGTGCATTTTCTATTTTTTGTTATTTTCTTTTTCTTTTTTTTTGTGCTTTTCCTTTTGCCTTTACGCTGCGCTACTCCACTGACTGACTGCATACGCGGCTGACTATCATGTGGGGTAGTCTACTTTTAGGCGCTTAATACCGGCTTTGACACAATACACCTACAACTACATTTGTACACACATCTGTATGTAGGTATAGCAGTAAAGGCGGTAGAGAGGAATGTCATTTACTATCAAACTACAACTCGCCGTGTTGCATTTTTTTTTCGCTCTTTTGTCGCAATTTTACGTTACGACGCTTTTACGCTGATTTTCACCGGCTGGCGTTGAGTCGACGCTTTTAAGTGATGACATTGCTAGCGGTAATCGGTCTCGGTGTTAGCGTGTGTTTCGTGAATAATATATGTATACAGTTATTTTGTGATATGTATGCAGGCATGTAAACCAATAGTAGTCCTTTGTAGTGTGTGCAACTATGCAGTGTTAGAATTTACGCCATAATCTTCGGAAAAAAAGATTTAATCTGCCGATTTGTTTTCTTTTATATATTTACTTATTTATTTTATTTTCTTTTTTTTTTTGATTTAGAGTCTATAAACAGCATATTGCATTAAGTTTAAAGGATTCAGCTGCTCTTTGAGAGCTAAGCACTAAATAACTGAGACGAGCTCTTCTTATCACCAAAGATTAGTTGTTTGTCATCCAGCAACTTTAGACGCTGAAGTGAAGTTATCAAATATTATTGTAGTGGTTATCTAGCAACTAGCAATTTATTATTTTCAACCTTGAGGAGATCCAGAGAAACTGAATTTCACGACAACGGATTTGGACTACAGAAAACAAGCGCGATATAAATAGCTTCTGGGGCGTAAAATAGCCTTCCGGCGATAAAGTAGCATCCCCAGTATAAAATTGCCAAAGAAATTTATTATTCCAGGATATTATTAACCTCTGCACTAAAACTTATCGAAATATTTGTTTTAGTAATACGCGATCTTGCGGCGAAATGAGTAGATACAGTATGGTAGTAAAATTTTATAGACACTTTCAGTTCTGTCTATTCTGTAACCAAAAGTACAACGGTTCGCAAAGTCGAACGAAATTAGGCGCTACTCTTATTAACTATTTCCATCCTGGTGCAAAATTCTCTCTTAAGTGCTAATTTCCAACACCGCTTAGCTGTTTGTATATCAAAAATCTTTCATTTGATACTAATATTAAATTAATTTTAACGTTGTTTATTAATAAAACTTTTCAAACAGGTGATAACGCCCTCTAAAAAGATCTGTACTGGAGTAAACTGTTAGCTTACTTAAGCCTCTTTCATTGACACCCATATTGAAATATTTATTTTATCTCCTAAATTTTATTGAGTTAAACTTTTAAAATAGGTGGCAACACTGTACAAAAAATATTTTTAATGTAACTCTCTTAAGCCTTATTAGTTTGATGCCAATTTTGTAATATAATATTTATTTTAGCTCGAAAATTTTTTTGACTTAAACATTTAAACAGATGGCAAGTTTACCCGAAAATTATTTTCAGCTATAAGCTTTCTCAAATCTTTTCTTTATCAATCATTATTGTGTTTTTTTATTATCTATTTTGTTGAAATTTTCAAATAACTGGCAACGTCCCAGTTCTTTCTTTTTTTAATTAGCCAATTTTGAAGAAAATTCACGGCTAAAATTAATTCATATTCCAATAAACACTTACCATTTTTAATTTGTAGACTCTCTCCAATAAAGCAGGCAATTAAAAGCGTTAAGAACAGCAAACAAGTGGCGTTGCGACTGCCACTCACCCACCTGCTACCGTGCTGTAAGACTCCATGGCAACAACTACAACAATTCACCGCAGCCGTGTGCCGTCTGCGCTGTAGACACCTGTTTGCGCTTGCGTTCACATTTTTGATTTTGCTGCTTTGTAATGACTGTAGGCTTGAATGACGACTAAATGTGCAGTGTTGCACACTATTCGCGTCCACTGTAACAGTTGTTAGTGACACTGTTGTTTTTGTTTTGGTCTTTTCATTATTCTTAATTCGTTGTAATCGCGTTTTATGCGCTAAATCCCTTGATTTTTCGCTGTGTCTTGCTGTTTTTGTTGTTGTTGTTGTCGTGGTCCTGCCGGTTGCTAAAAATGGCTGTGTAGCCATTGCTTTTAGACATACAACATAGGCCGCCACAAATGCACTCACACACACGCAAACACTCAGTTTATTGGTGATTATGAAATTTTAGATTTGCTTCAAATCATTTATATTTATGAAATTTTTCGTCAATTTCGGAGCTAATAGTTATTTAAGGGTTTCCTTGTAGATTGGCTTTCACGTCAACTGCAAAAAATTAGTATAAACATTATTTTATTTTTCATTTTGCAAAGAATTAACTGACAGACTGTATATTGTGTATGGTACAGTGGTAGTCAAACCTTAATGAAGGGTATTCAAAAATAAAAAAGATGAGCAGAATAAAGGATTAAATAACATTAAAATAATATAATATCTTACAAATTAATTATTAGTTATTTATTCTAGTGGTAGAATATTAGAGTTATTCTAAAGTGGTAGAATTACTTCAAAATCATGGTAGTTAAACTGTTTTCTAACACCAATAAAGAAAATAAGTGCATTAGAGAAAATAGTCTATCTAACAGTAACTCTTACAGTTGATAAAGTTTGCGACCTAGATTCAATATTAAAATTTTACGACAGCGCCATCTAGCGTAAGTTTTAGTTTTTCAATCGATAAATCATAAACACATATGGCAACACTCGTACTTCAAATAGTTAATTTTTTAAGAGGTCTAACATACCAATCTTCTTTTCATATATATATTTTATTTTCTTTGTTAGGGAGTTATCTCTCGGTTCATATATACCGTTATATAGAAAATGCATATGACTGTCGTTGAATATTACTCTTTAACATATCGTAGAGAAGGACATAAACTTAGCAAAGCATTAAGCGAAGATAACTATTATACTTCAATTTCCACAACAACCGGTTATACGGTACCGGAATTAGTCTGGATTTTATCCGGCCAAGGCCTGTTATTTCGGAGATCTAAACCGGTGTGGATCGGTAAGCAAAAAAAAACAAAAAATGTTTGCTCTGCTATGGGATCGGCTATGGTAGAAAGATGATAGTGGTCTATTCACGAAATTTCTAACACGAAATCTATAACACGAAATGATCTTTTTGGGATATCTGAAAAAAAAAGCTAAATCATTAGGTAAGTTATTTGTCGTTTTCTTACCATAATGAAATTCTACCACTTTTTCCCTGCTATAACAAGAGTTACATACTTTGGAAAATTTCTTGAGAATAATATCTTTTTTATTTAAAACTAGTACTCTTCGATACAATCTAATAAAAAAAAATTTTTTAAATACCCTACGTTTAAATCAAATATTTTCATGCAAAACATCAGAACCTCACAGAACACTAAAAGCTAAAAGCTTTTTTTAGCATTTACCAAACTCTACTTCGACATTTTCTTGCGTTTAATCAATAAAACAAAAAATAACAATAAATGAATGTTGTAAATGAACTGATAAGAAACGGAAGTGATAAAGAAATGTTGACGACAACTGAAGCTTCGCTACTGTCTATGTAAATACCAGAGTATATGCAGAAACAGGGTTCGTACCACGGAAAGATTTATAAGGGAGTAAAAATCGTCATGAGTGAAATTAAAAAATGAAAACAATTAATTTTTTATCTAAGAACAGATTTTTAATTTATACTTCTAATAAATACCTACAAAATATCGAGAAATTGGGGGAAGTTGTTAAAATGAATAAAATAAAAGAAAGTTAAAAATAAAAATACATAAATTAAAAAATAAAAAATAAAAAAATTAAAATTAAAAAAATAAAAACAAAAATATTTAAAATAAAAAATTAATAATAAAAATATATAAATTAAATAACAAAAATAAAATAATAAAAGTAAAGTATAAAAATATAAAAATTAAAATAATATAAATATTTTAAAAATTTTTAATATTATTTATTTAATATATATTTTTATGGATTTGAAAAGCATGGATAAAAATTTGTTATTATGACTTAAAAAAAGATTAACAAATTACTTTATAAATCAAAAAGTTATAAAAACGAGAGGACAACAAATATTAATAATTCATATAGTGTGTATTTAAAATTATAACGCCTTTGCTATGATCGTAGTGGTTTGACAACGTTGCACAGTGCAAACAAACACAAATGCTTTTAGCAAAGTAAGAAAAAAAAGCGAAATAATCAAAAAACAAAAACAACAATAAAATCAAATGAAGCGAACAAGTCGCGACAGTTTCTTAATATCACTTTTTTGAGCTGCTTTTCGCGTATTTTTCGAGTCGATTTGCCTTTTTTCATCATTTACTAATTTCATAAAGATTTATTGCGCTAAATTCGCCACTTTGTGGGATATGCAAATTATGTTGCCTTTTTTAGCCAGTTTCTTATGAAAAAAAAACCAAAAAACTGGTATAAAATGACTTGTGGCTACAAGTGTATTTTAAAAAGCATATAAAAGTTAATTAATTGAGCAATTATTGATGCTACGGAAAGAGATATAGGGGGTTATAAAAATTGCTGATTGCGTTACGGTATGCTTCTTAATTTGGCTACTAATTTGGCAAAAATCAAAATATGTAATCAGATAAGAAATAATACGTATAAATGACGAACGTAAAATAAAAGCATTTAATACCATTAATTAATTACTAATTATTGTTATTTTATTATAATTGATTATTATTATTATTATTATTATTAAATACTAATTATTATTATTATTATTATTAATATTAATTACTATTTACTTTTATTATTATTATTATTATTATATTTAAGTACTAATTATTATTATTATTATTATTATTTACTAATTCTAAATATACAATTTTAATAAATGAAAAAATATATAATAATGTTAAACTTATTTTATTATACATATATCTTTTATAATAAAATAAATTTCAAAAACATAAACGTGCACAAAATTATTCAAAATAATTTAATATTGAAATGATACACAATACTTAAAAAAAATTTATTAAACATAGCAAATGAAATAAAACTAATATTTTGCAGTTAATAAAATTAAATAAAATGCAATACATATTTACAATTATTTCAGAAAATAAATATTTAAAATAATAATAAAAATAAAAAATAAATAAATAACAAAAAATGTATGTATAAAATATATATGTACAAATGTATATGACTCAAAATTTTTTACTTGAATTTTCGCAGACAATTTTCGAACACAATTCAAGTCGACCGACACGTAAATCTTTTTCAAACCCTTTTAGTGCTCTTTAAAAATGCACCAGTTAGAATACACACTTTTATACCATTTATAACAAGCATAGATCAAAGAACTATTGGACTATTTTATTTTGTAGACATCTATCAAATGGTTACATAAAAAATTTTAGCTCTCTGTGGTTGCAGCAATATTTGGTAATGATTCATAAAGTGATTAAATGTTTATTTTAACATTTATGGTATAAAAGCCACATAAAAGTGAAAAATAAAGTGAAGGGGAATCTTTAAACGAATTCAACATATGACATTGTGACATTATTTTTGTCGAGCAAAATGGATTTTCAGCAGATTCTCTTGCGAAAGAAAGAAAATGTAATTATATATTTTCTAAAGCAGAAGAGAAGCAAAGATACAAAGTTTTTAAAACAAACTGGTATAAAAAGTTGCTGAGCGCCCACAAGTAATTAATGTGCGCAATATGGGTCCACTCCGGCTACGTAGAACAAACTGTCATAGAAACCATAAAATAGAACTTATTACTCTAAAATTTTTGAGCATACGCGAAAGATATAAGATTTGCGACCTATTTCAAAGGACCAAATTTTGCACCATGTTATTTATTTATTTACAAAGGACTATTGTTGTATAATACACTTCCCTAAGATTATAAATTATGTCATATATGCAATGTAAATATGAGAATGTAAACATATAATATAAAGAAAGCATATAAACGATGCAAAAATAGTTTTAAAATGGTACCGATAATTCTTATATTACCACTTACTGGAGTAATTAGTATTAGATCGACTGACGAGAGTGATTTAGACTAAAGTGACTAGTAGAGTGATTCAAACAAATTTATTACCAACAGTAAAAGCAAAAACCACAATTTTCTTGAGGTGCTTAAATGAAAAATATCTTCATTTCGTGGATTTTCGGAGATAACATTCGAATATTGACTTGTGTTATTACATGAATAAATCGTAGACATTAAGTACTTGTCAGAAATGTCAGTTAATGACATTCGAATATGCCAAACAGAAAATTAGAGAAAAGAAATTAAATGTACTATTGGCAATCTGATGACGTTTTCTTTTCTCACAAAATCTCTCATTTTGTATTTATTCTGCCTTTTGCTCGGGCTATCAAATTTGTATATTGTTTTCTCAACATATTTTCAGACTCGTTTGTTCTTTTCGCAAAATGTTGCATTTTAACGCGGAAAAAATTGCAACATTTTCTACCCTTCTCAAAACGAAAGAGTGAGAGTTGCCCAGTTGACGTTTATTCATCGTTTTTGATAGTTATTTTTGTAAATTAAATTTTTCTACTAAATATAATGAAACGATCAGTTTTGTTTAGCTCAATAATGGAAATTGCGAATGAGTTGCTGGATTCATTCTCATACTCACTTTGGAATGAAATTGGGATGCTAATTCCAGGAAGCGATTAACTATCTAGAGTGAAAAGTTTCGTAAAAGACCTTTGTGAAAGCTTAGTCAGGGTTAGAGACAAAAGAAAAAGTGTTAAATGAAAAGCAGGTTTTCATTATATTGGTAAATTACAGTTTTTTATTTTTACTAGCAATCATTTGCGCCTCTTTTCTCTACAAATAAATTTCCTGTATGAACGAAAACAATCGAACAGCTGATCCATGATAGGGTGGCATTCTTTTTTTGTGTGCCTTTATTATGTAAAAAATGCAACAGTTTCACAGGGCATATAATAGGGCAACATTTTCATCGAAAAAAGAAAACGCTAACAATTTATACAATATCGATATATATACATATGTATCGTTATTCAATTATTAACAATAATATACATATGTGGTTCAGAAAATGCACAGGCAAGGAAACACACAAGAAAATGCAAAATTCTTGCAATGTACGTGAGTGCAATAGCAAACCGCACAGATATAAAATAAATGCGCCGGCATTGCCGAGACGTTGATGCCGGCCAACAGATGAAGTAACTTGCAAAAAAAAAACAGAGAAACAACAAATCAAAACACAGTTTTTTATAAGGCTGAAGATGTAGAAAAATAACAAAGGGGAAACTGAAAATACAGAGCAGTATTCTTTTTTTCCACGGGTGCATGCACATGGGGTTGGAAAAAAATGCACAACAATCAAGCAGGTATAGAGTACACTGTAGGATAACAGAGCGGCAAAGCAGAGCGAAGAAAGAAAAAACCAAAGCAAAATAATGTGATAACAAATAAGCAGGCCAGTTAAAATGATTGCAGCGAAGGAACGTGAAATATAATATGGCATTGCAACGGTCCAGAACAAACCAAAAAGGAATGGAAACTATTGGAAATTTTCATAGAATGTATAGCCTTCTGGAGGAATTTGTAAACAACCCTGCAGACACAGGTGCAAATGGACTTAAAAGATTGGGTACATATTCAGTTATAGTGAAAAATTTAGGCTTTTTAAACGCAATCGGAATACACAAATTATTATAAACTTATTTATATTACATAATTGTTAATTACCATTTACAAATAGCCTTTGTTGATATTCGATATAAATTGAACCACGCGAATTAGCATTTCTCTCACCTTGTCTTCATCATTATTATTATTATTATTATTATTGTATTATTGTATTTTGATTGCACTACACTGCGCTCAACACAGCCAAGCACTTGGTTTTAAACAAACAACATAGTTGGATATGTCAGCGTCGAATATGTTATATTTCATGCCATTATCTCGCCCATTTATAATATATTCTATCAGCAACAGCTGTACACTTCATTTGGTAAGCACACTTAATTAGTATCGCATGATATGCAAACAGTTTGTTTTAATTTGTACGCTGCGCAACAAATTGTCTTTTTACAATTGTATTTTGTGAATTCAATTAAACACAGCTCCAGACAACGATAACTAAGCAACCTTATTTATATACCATGCGCGCTGATCAACCGCATCACAAAAGACCAAAATTCGTTTTGAACAAACTCAAACAAACTTCAAGCAACTATCCACTTGCTGTCATTACCAAATTTAATGAATACCAATAGGAATGTCAAAGCGGCAAATAAACAAGTTTGCAATAAATGACATTAAGCATGCTGGCAAAGGGAAAGTCAAAATCTACTACATCTCCAGACAAGCCTGCCTGACCGAAGCGTTGCCAACTTTTAACACAGTCAGGGAAATAAATAGGTTATAGTAAGGGCATAATCAACTTCCAGCAAGCTTCTGCATAAACTTGTTATTTAGATTGTAAAAAGTTAGTAGTAGTGTGCTAATAATAATCAGAGAACTTTCTTTCAACTATGCTTAATGAGTAAAATATAACGAATAGTAATGTAAATGGCGGAACCTCAGCACACGAACACCGTTTGTCCGCATCGCAGGGTTGTAAATATCACCACTGTGCACTCAAATTAGAAATAGTGGGAAATATTACAATATATAAAAATGTTATGCCGGTAGGAATTCAAAAGTGTACCAATGATATATAGTCAACTGTTTTTCCTTAATATCAAAGCAAAATTTAATTAGATCTAACAAATTGGTATATTTTTTATCACTTAAAAAGTAAATTTCACTTATACGGTGTCACTGCAGCTAACTTGCTAACCCTAGAAGAACAAAGTTAGAACAGATTTTATTGCACATTTTTGGAATGAGCATTTCTTACCTCTATGATATAATTTGACACTGCCATTGTCTAGTGTTGAAGTTCATTGTTAGCAATAGTTGCCATGAAAACTGTTGAAACAGCATGTTATTGGTTTTTAAAAAAGTAAAGAAAAATTTATACAAACACAAAAAATTTATTCTCTTGAACTACGCTTACCGTTAAATACACACATACGAACACATACATATACGAAGGCCACTGCTACACGCTCAATATTTGCTAATGCGATCCAGGATCGTGATATTTATTGAATATTTAGCATACAATATCAATGGATCGCGATACATATCATAAAATTTTTTTAAAATTTTTATTAAAATTGTATTATTTATCTATATTAATGTATAAAATTTTTAATTTTCAAGGATTTAGTGAATTCTTCACAATCTAGCAGGCATTTTTTGCTCCAACACTTTCTTGAAATTTTTTCTTCAAAGCCAAGCTCTCTTTTCTTCGTTTTTCTTGCGATATTTTGAAGAAAAACGTACAAAAAATTAAACAAGTATTTAAGCAAAAGCTTTTTTCAATCTTTCTTTCATAAACACCATTTACCACAAGTAAATACTGCCGGTATGCACACGCGATCCAGCAATCATCATGATATTTGGATCGCAATCCATATTGAAGGTATAGCAAGCACTTTATTTTATTATTCTATTTCATTAAATCATATTAATGGCATACAAGAAATGCGACTTACCAAGCTGAAGATTAGGTGCTTCCAACCGAAGGAAATGCAAACAAATACTGCCGAAGAGAATACTAAGGAGTAACCTGATAAATAAAGGCACTGAATCAGTTGAAAAACGCACAGATAAGTTAAGTTCCCCACGTAGGTATGCAAATGTTGGAGACAATAATTTACATTTCACTGCCATAAACAGTTTACCAGAGTTAAAGTTATTCATCATTGGATTTACTTGGGGAACTTAGATCGGACCAACAATCAGAGAACGATAAAGCGCTTCAGCAAGCTTTAAAGAGAGAAAAGAAAAAAACACACAAGCAAATGTATCCAATTCGAAGCCATTGGATGAAGCTGTGTATGGTACTAAGTTTATGAGTATTAGTATTAGTGGTATTTGCGCTTAGTATTTGCACGTTTGGTGCGTGAGATTATAAATAGCACTTCCACTACAGTGAATCGCGTATCACCCACAGCAATGCTTGCTTTACAAATTGGAACAAAAAGATTTGTAGAGGAACGTCTTGAGGATTCGTATTTGTTGTAAAAAAAAAATCTGTTAATAGATAATTAATAAATGTATATGTATAAATTGAAATACCTATTAAAAAATTCCTTTTTTCTTTTGGTTTAATATTGTATTTCGAAAAAATAATCCATTGATTTTCAGGTTTAAAATCTTTCTAAAGAATCAATATACAAAAGTAGTTGAGTTTTCAACGCCAATCATTTTACTTAGTCAATGACTTCGAAACTTGTCAATAAACATTGGCGAAATACATACATAGTTATCAATAATTTATTTAAACGAAGGAACTAGAAAATAATTCATTATATTATTGTAAGCGTCTTGAGGCGCGATAAAGTTTGCGGGACAAGTATATTTTATGATCTCTTTTCTGAAATTTTTTTTTTTTTTAAATTTATCCAAATAAGTTTTCACAAGTTGTTTTCAGTTTCTCAATTTCAGCTAAAAATCAATTTCCTTAATGGTAGCATTAAAACAATAAATGGCGACTAAAAATATTAATCTGCATATACATTTATGTACTTAGACTAAGTTGGCCTTTTAAATGTTTTCCGCAACGTTACAAAAAAAATTGTTATAAATTATTATTGAACCCGATATCTGGTTTTAGGCAGGTTCTACAAATACACATACTTGGTCTATAGCGCCTCCTTGAGTAAACAAACACTTAAAAATAAAAATATAGCAATTTCAGCAATTGAATATTTTCATAAAAACTTATAGCTTTACTTATGTTTAGCAATTTTTTTTATTACAGTATTTTAATTTACGCTAGTCATCAGCTTAATTGCCTGGTTTTTACGCTAGTAAAATTTTGTCTTCTCCACGTTTGTATTTTCTTCGTTTTAAGTTTTTTTTTTTTCTTTGTATGTATATATTGACACGGAACAATTTCTTAGAGATTTACAATGTTGTTGAGTGCATTCCTGTTGTTGTTGATTTTCTATTAATTATACAATTTAAAATAAAATTCTAGTGTTGGTGCGGCTTTTTGCTGGCCTGTCGCGTCGTCTTTCGATGTTGTGTTCCGCCGTTCTTGTCATGCGTCAGCGCCGCACTCATCCCAGCCGCCGCTGTGGCGCTCATACTCATGCTGGTCGTGGGTGCACTTGTACCTTGGCTGACGGTTTGTGGTGAATTTTTAACAGGATATGGGATTGTGAAGAGACTAATATGTAGATGATTGCAAATCTCCAAACACACCTGAGAAAAAAAAAAATTAGAAAGAAATAATGAGGTTTATAGAAATGAGAGCGATGTTTACAAAAATTGGGTCTCAAAAATGTGTATTTTTTGGAGCTCCAATTGCTCTAAAATATAATATAATTCAATTGATCTAATATATGGACCGATTATCTACAGTGCCAGCTTATCTTGTGTCAAATGTCAAATCTATACTTATACAGCTTACAATAAAAAAAATAATAATAAAAAAATATAATTAAAAAAACAGTAATAAAAAAAATTTTTTTTTTGATTTAAAAAAAATTAAAAAAAAAAATTAAAAATAATGAAAAAATAATGAAAAAATTATAAAAAAATTAATAGCAAAATAATAATAATAAAAACAATTTAAAAAAAATTTTAAACAATTTAAAAAAAATTTTAAAAAATTTAAAAAAAATTTAAAAAAATATTAAATTCCAAATTACAAATCGAATTACTTTGGAGCAGTAGCGTATGAGATCCTGAGTGGCCCAAAAGAGCGAGAACCATAACAACCAAATTTCCGGCATCACACAATTGAAGTATTGATTGAAAAATAGCAAGGCAGGACCCAATTGTGACCAATCCAAATACTCCATCTCAGATTTTGTCATGTGTGCAATCTAAAAAAAAAAATATATATATATATATAATAAATATATACATATGGAATGAATTTCGTTGTATTATTAATTTATTATACTCACCACCAGCTTGTTGGTTACCTTGGCTGCCACCATGCCAAAAGCGAGTATATACAACGATGAATGTTCGGTGAAAATGTTTTGTGGCGATTTTTGAGCAATTATCAGTGCGGGTAGTATGACCATTGTTAACGGTATACTTGGCGATAGCACGCTGGTACCCTTGGTGTGCGCAAGTTGTGCGAGCGCGAGAGATACGGAAGAGAACAAAAGGCATATTAGGCAATTGTGGAAAAAAGCTGAATCAAAAAGTATACATTTACGAAGACACAATCACAAGAGACATGAAGAGGCGAAAAAAAAACGAAAGTAAAGTCACTATTGCATGTACAGTACCATACAGTACAAGTTTTAATTTTTGTTAAATAAAATTGAGCAAATCGTTTGAAATTTAAAAAATTTAGCCACACAGTTAATACTTTCGTTCTTTTTTTTTTTTAATTTTTAGCGCATTGCAATTTACTTTATTATTGTTATACATTTTTGTTTTAGCTGAGTTAGCACAGAAATTATTATTTTTTGCTTATTTTACTTTGTAACTACTTTTTTTTTTTAAATAAATTTAACTATTAAACATTTGCGAGTTTTAAATTTTGCATTTTTTTTTCATTGTACGATTTTAAACTTTCAAAAATTTGCTTTAAGCATTGTTTTTGTGGAGCTTGGTGAGTGGTGAGGAGCAGACATGAGATAAAATTTGTATTCAACAAAAGTGTGGTGGGTTGGAGTGAAAATATTTGGGAGTAATGCCAAAAAGGGTGGAAGTTTGCGGATTTTGGAGTAAGAACTTAATAGGAATGCGATAGTGTGCAACCAAGAGATGGATGATAGGGTTTAATACAAATAAAAATACGTATATATATGTACTAATTTATATACAAATGCTAAACAACTTGCTAAAAATTACACGATCTGTATGAGTAGTGCTAACAAAAGTAAAAGTTTCGGAGTTCATGATTCTTATGAGAAAAAATATTTGTGTAAATGAATATTTCTGGAGCTAGAGAAAGAAAATGCTGCAATTTTGCTGTCCAACATTAAAAAATATACAATTTTAAGTGACTTTTAAAACATTTAAATATATTTTAAGATCTGCTCAAAGTACAAAAAACTATTAAAATGCTATGTACATATGCTAGGTACCTCGAATTTTTTGTAAAATATCTTTCCATAAAGTTAAAAACTTTTGAATTTTTTTAATTTTCTTTTGATTTTTTTATTTTAATTTCTTTGAAAAAAATTTGAACTTTTAAAAAAAATTTTAATTTAAAAAAAGAAATTTGAATTTAAAAAAGAAATTGAATCTAAAAAAAAAATACAATTTTAAGATAATTTTAAGATTTCCAAAATATTTGAATTTTTTTTATTTTATATACAGTTTTTTTTTTAAGAACTATTGAAGTACAAAAACTTTTAAAACACTAGGTACGTATGTATGTACTTCGAATATTTTGGAAAATAGCTTTCCAAAAAATTAAAAACCTTTGAAAACTTATGTAAAAATTAAATGTACACAAAATTTAAATGAGATTTGATGTGGTTCTAAGCAGCATTATGTTGCTTTATTTAAGAAAACTTTGGGCATATTACTTAATAGTGCATATCGAAAAAGTATTGTATTTTTACAGATACTTTATATATAAATATGGTATTTAAAAAGCATGCAAAATTATTTTTTATCAAAAAATAAGTTTATTGACCAAACAGTGCCAACGAATATCGATAATTAACTGTAAATTAAAAAAAAAAAACAATTTTCAATGAACTTATACATACATACATACGTAAACAATAAAATAATGAAAAAAAAAACAAAAAAAAAAATTTTTTTTTAAATGAACTTATACATACATACATACGTAAATAACGAAATAACGAACTTAAACAAAAACATATAGTATATGTTTATAATTATGACAATTTCTATAATAATACTGAATAATCTCCGCATGGAACAAACAATGGCAAACTAAAACGTCTATATGTAATGAATAGACTATTGATGGGACGAGCATGAGTATGCGAGTATACTACGTATATGTCATAACACTACAAAGCCAAAATGAACTGTATATAGACAAAAAATAAAACGACAACTAAGAGAAGCCAACACCTGAATGAAGTAATAAAATAAAATTGAATGTTGCATATGAAAAAAATTAAAAACAAATTTCACAGGAAATGCATTTCCCCATTTAGAAACAAAATACAAAAAAAATTTGATATACAGTAAAAAAATTTATTTTATTAAGTAAGAAAAAATATAGAACATGTTAAACAATTTCTTTTTAAATGCGTTTTATGTATTCAAACTCTTTTATGATAAATTTATTTAAGAAATCTAAAAAATGTTTAATGTAATTATTTATATTTTTAATATTTAGAAAAATTGGCTCGCAGATTCCATGAGATCTTATGTAGCAATGAAAACATGCTTATACGAGTATTTAGGTATTACTCCGAAAACGGTAACGGTAACAGTTTTTGAAAATTTAAGGTTTTTTTTCGAAAAGACATGAGCTCTTACTAAAATATTAAGCAACACTAATAAAAAAAATTAACTTTCGAAAACTTCGAAATTTTGAAAATTCCGAATTTTTCACAACGGAAAAAAAATAGTTCCGCATTGTTACAGTTATTCTTATTAATATTCTTTCGATATTAATAACAGTAAATTTTTAAACTAAAATGTGTGCTATTTTAAAATTATTATGATATAAAATAATGTATATAAATTTTATGTAAAGAAATTATTCGCTATGCTATGCGCTATGGGGAATGACAAAAAATGGAAATTGCATTTAAAAGCAAAAAAAAAATGTAATGAGAATCACTATGCAGAACAAATTCAACAAAAAAAATTATAAATAAATAAATGAATAAAAAAAAAACACTACCAAAATTTTTTTTTTCCAAATCACGAGCAACAGTGGAAAAACTTGTGTAATAGAAAAGCTTATTTACAACATGGCAAGTAGAATATATGTACAGAAATTGATGTTGGACATGTTTCTCTTTTACCAAAAACAAAGCAACTATGTATACCGCCTCAGAGCAGTTTAACAAAAAAACAAAAAAAAACAAAAAAAAAAAAAAATAGACACGAGCACTCATAGCAATTTAATTATATAATTTAGAAGTTCAATTTTCCATATTACTAGTATTAATTTAAAGTTTTTGTATATAATTGATTTTGTGACTACGCTTACAGCAACGGATGATCCATTTTTGCCGCATCCTTCCGTCATAATCACCCGCGCATAACGACAAACAAATAAAATGTAAATGCCGAATATAAGATAAAGTGATAAAACACGCACTTCGAAGCCAAGCAAGGGTAACTGTATCGAATGGTGATTTGGTAAGATACAAATTGGTTGTTGGTTGCGTTGGTGATGGTGGTAGTAGTAGTAGTAGCAGTAGTAGTAGTAGTAATAGTAGTAGTAGTAGTAGTATTGGTGGTTGTGGTGGTGGTTGGTGGTGATGATGTTTAAACGAGTTGATTTGGATGGTTGGTTGGTAGTTGAAGGAAAAGGCATTTTTTTATTAATAAAAAAAGACAATTTTTAAAATTTTTTAATTTCTTTATGCCATAATAAAGATTTGGAAAACTAACAGTAAAGTGTAAAGAAATTATATTAAAGGGGCTAATAAGTTGTATGGGGCTCGTAAGTTGTAGAACTGTGTGAGGACATTTGAAGTTTCTTTATGGTAAATTTTAATAAATAAAATATATAACTTAGTGTATTATATTTATTTTAAAACATAGCAAAACTTATTGCACAAAAAAAAAACAACATTTCATTAAAATACTTTTACGCGAAGATAACTAAACTTAAAAAAATGCTTAAAAACGTTCACACATGTGCGATATTTATTTTTTTCGCATACAAAAATTAAAAAAAAAGTTTAAAAAATAAGAAATAAAAAAAAACACGAAAATAAATATTTAATTCGCTTACATATTAAAAATATGAAAATATTTTTTCTTATGTTTTTAATTTATATTTTGTATACTTAGTGCATTTTATTAAACTAAATTAATTTCTTATTGGCATTGCAAAGAATTTTTATGCAAAATATAACAATTATGCATTGAAAAATACTTTAGAAAAATAGTTAAGTTATGCGTAATTATTTTCTAATCAATAAAATCTGCGAAATTTTCGCAACTCATGCTAAAATCCTTTAAATTTTAAGCAACGAAAATTAATAAATGTAGTTTTTCAGTTAAAAATAATGCCAAACTAGCTGAAATTAGCATAAAAACTGTGTTTACAACAAACTCAGCTACTTTAGCTAGACTCCAGTACACTTACTAGTGAGTGCCTAGTGTACTTAACTAACTTATGTTTATATGAAAATGTTTATGATTATTTAAATGCAAAGCTTAATGAAGTATTTATTATTTGTTTGATGGCTTTTAATTCCGATGCGCGATGCAAGAATGCTTCCCGATGCGTTGTTGTGCAATGAGGCCAGAAGGAACTTGAATTACGTTGCTGATAAATAGCAGTATATAGCAGTATTAAGCTGTGGAAATTGTGCTATAATGGAACTTAAGGCGCACAAGATGATGTGGCATAGTCAAACATGATATATATAAATGTATATATACATATATATATTTATAATAAAAATAAATGCATGTCACGTGTTGACTATTCCAACTTCGGTAGCAATATTACGCAGCAAATAGTACAATAAATGGTGAAAATGGCATGGATGTCCAACTCAAGGGTGCAAATTGCACCAGATAAACTCCGTTAATGCTAAGTGAAACAAAATTGCACACTAGCTGCTTATTTATATATTTTTATATAATACTATATGTAAATACCATAATATTATATTACTAAACGGTTAGTGGTAACAAACGAGGCGTTAAGTATTATTCAATTAATGGTGCTCTTACAACAACAAATCACCATAAATATACCGTTTGTTTACATTATCTTAATACATGTTAAAAATAGCGCATTTTCCTTTAAGTGAGTAATATTATATTAACGAAAATGCTCTTTTTTTTAGTGCAGTAGCCACTAGTAAACAAAAGTATGTTTTTTGGTACAAAAACGGGACAAGGATTAGAGGTTTTGTGTCTTAGGTGGATTGTAAATTTTTTCGGTTTGTTTTTTTTTTCTTAATGCTTTGAATGTTTTTTTTATGCTTACAGCAACGGAGGAACCATTTTTGCCACTGCCGCCTTCAATAAACATTTTCAAAAAGTTGCTCACATTCGCGAGATAACCCAAAGTAATGCCGATTAAAATGATATAATTCCAACGACCGCCAATGAGTGGAATCTAAAGTGTGTGTGCGTTTGTGTGTGTGCCGACGTACATTTGTGTCGTGTTCGATTGTTATCGGTTTTGTTTCGCAACATATTTTATTTATTAATTTGTTTTTTTTTTTGGATACACCGAAAAAGAAAATTGAGAAAAAAAAGAGAAAAAGAAAATCTGATAATTTTGAGTTTCATACAAAATACGGTTGCTCTTAGTTTTATTGTCACAGCGCTGCGGTAAAAGTGTGCTGCGCAACAGTGGCAACTTAAATTTATGTTTTTGCTTTTGTTCTCGACGTAAGCTGTAAATATCAAAAAATAATTTAACAAAAAAGTGTTGATAATATAAAATGAAAGAGCCGGACGCATGATATATGGTAGCTTAGAAATGTAAAAGAAAAAAAAACAAATAATAACAACAACAAAGAAAACATAATAAAATGTGGTTAAAGTGTGTGGGAACCGAAATTAAAAGTGTAAGTGTACAAATATTATTATGTCAGTTTTGAGGCAAACCACACTTATGATAACCTGAAGAGCAAGAACAAGAGCTCAAAAATATTAGATAATAACATAATTTTAAAAAACTTTATTTTTGAAATCTTGAACGCGCTAATAGTGAAACTTGATATGCTATTCTTCAATTTAATTATTTTGTAATCATTTACAAAAAACATAATAAAATAAATAAATAATTAAAAAATAATAATAAAATAAATAAATAATTAAAAAATAATAATAAAATGAATAAATAATTAAAAAACAAAATGAAAAACTTTTAACATTTTATTATTTATTTTATTTATTATTTTATTATTATTTTTGCAGTCAACAATAAATATTAAAATTTGTCCGTATGCTTGTTGGCTGCTTTCAAAAATTAAACTTCAAAATTAATGTTTATTCTTTTTTGGTCGAAAAAGTAATTTTTTTAATTGACTTTAATTTTGTTGATTAGAAATAACGATCGATTAAAAAATCGACCTTATAACGCAGCAACAACATTTATCATTAACATTTGTCCTATTTGTATGGAAAATAATAATATTGAATAGGTCTTACATTTTTAGATTAAAAATAAAAATCATTTTTTCTTTTTCAAATAAAAAAAAAAATTGAATTTTATCATTAGCACTCAAGGAAAGTTGTAGAAAATATAACCAAGTGATTTATATTTTTTTATCTTTACACTGAAACCCTATCACTACCCTATCAAACAAAGCTAATAGAAAATAATAAAATACAAAAAACCAGTTATAAACCGTACTACAACCAATTAAAGGGAAAAATATTCATTAAAAACAAAACTATTAACCAAATTAACTATTAACCAAATAAAGCGGAAAATAAAATCATTAAAAATAAGAAATAAAACAGTAGCGGCAAAAATCAAATAACAAGTTAATAGTTAATGAAGAGTACTAACTTTAGATACATATAAATATATTTAAAACAGGCAGTAAATAAGATCAATGAGCAGTAAGGCCGTCAGTTATTGACAAATAATTAAACAATTTAATTATGCATTTCTAAATTTTGGACGCAACTCCTTCTACTGCTCAAGGATTTCAAATATTGTATGTTTTCTTTGTACATATATATATTTCTTATATATATAAACCAACGTAATATAATAACAATTAATGTTTAATTAAATTTAGTATAATATATGTATATATATAGTGTTTTATGTTATCAGAGTTGCCATCATAAGTTTGTCTAAATTATCGCATTCCCTCAGCTAAGTCTTTTTAATAATATAAGGAAATTAAATACATGTGTTTAAGCTAACAGCTAGATTTAAGAAATAAATATAATATTTCAAAATAGTAGAGGAAAGTAGATTTTGGAATAAATCGTTTGTATAAGAGGAATTAGTAGGTTCAGCCAAATATTTAAGAGCGAAATGTTTGTGTATTTTTGGTATAAAAATCGTTGGGTATTTCTGGAGGTCTTTTAAATTAAAAAAAAATTTATTATAGTAAATTCCACAGTTTTTTTATATTGAATAATGTTCTTTTAATTGTTTAAACATAAATTGCCAATAGCTTTGTGTCAAATGAACCCAAAAAAGACTAAGACCTTTAAACTGAAAAGGCTCCAAATGTCGGTCTGTAAAATTAAATGAATCCTTTTCCACGGAATCATTATGTGTTATAAGAACACTCCGTTCTAACGCATTTCGGCAACCGTTTTCCTGCATTTTTTTTTTTAGTTTTTTATAATATATACATAATAAAAATTGGTTTTAAATCAAAATGTCAGTCACTTTTTAAATATTTCCAATATTAAACTCTGTAGACAATAATGTCAAATTTAATTTGTAAACTGTAGTGGGAAACAAAACGTTTGAAGTCACGTTTTTCAATACAAATAAATGTTTTAATAAATCCAATAAAATCTTTATGCATTTATTCAAAGTGGGTTGAAATTTGAAATTTATTTATTTATTTTTTGATATAGTTTCAAAACGGTTTAACTTTTTTCACATTCCATAAATAAACTTGCATAACGTAAGGAAGCACAAATTTTAGAAAATACATTTCAAAATTCAAGGAGCATATAAATATTTTATATTTGAGTTGGTTTACCAAACAAAACATTTGTACTTTTTAAAGACGAAATGGCATTTAAAGCGGACATGCTAGGGTATATTTAAAATTGTTTTGGATATGCGCTTTCAAAGGTGAAATTTGGCAACGCTGCCATGATTTTGCGCGCTTAAGAAATATAATTTAAAATGTTTGTGTAACTCACATTGTGATTGGAATTAAATTGTAAATCTTATAAAAATTTTGTGTAAAAAAATATTTGCTTTCACCGATTAAACTTAATACGCCGTCGGTCTACTTTTTTTATGAAACATGTTTTTGTAATTTTTATTTGGTTGAAGAAAATGTTTTTCAATACAAACTTACTGCAACTGTGGAGCCATTCTTGCCAACACCGCCCGCCAAAATAACTGAGAATATAAACCATAATGACCAAATACCACAAACTAAGGTCATTAGCGATAAGGTGGACCACAATTGAAAATTACCAAACATCTAAAGGGTATATATTTATAATAAATTTATATAAAGATAGCGTTGAGGTAAGAAAATCACATTTTTGTTTGTTTATTTCTTAATGCAATAAATGATGGCATTTGAAAAAAAAAACGTTACACAAATAATATTTATAGTTTTTAACAAATAATTGTGTAGAAATATAATTTTTGTTAACATTTCTTTAAACCAATTGTATGTATGTTAGCCACATCACCTATGCATGTGTTTGGATATGTATATGGGATGGTCAATTTACAATAATAATTTAGACTAATACAAAACTTTTAATTTATAAATAAAAATACTTTATATGCCAAATTGTGAGGAAATGTAACGGTTTTTTGGTTTACTTAATATTATGCTAGTAAAAATTTTGTGGGCCAAACAGGTTACAAACCACAATAACATAAATATATAAAATACACTGAAAAAATTAAATTAAATTAAATAGCATACGAATGAAATGTAAAAAAAAAGATGTATTATTTTAAAGAAACTTCAATTTGTGTATTAAAATAGCAGTTCCTAAAAATATGCAGAGGTTTTAATTAATATATAATCGATGTGTTGCGGTCAAAATGTGTCAAATGTGAAAATTTTTTGCAATTTTCAAATTTATTTAGTATTTAGGATAATCACAGCCTGGCTTCTCAGGAAAATATCATACATTTTCATTTAAAATTAAATTTTTCGTTGTTCAAAAATTTATAAAATCAGCTGTAACCTGAAACTATTTTAAATATAATAACTACGAATCAAAGTAACATTTGGTCGGTATAAGATTTAAATAATTTATTTATTTATTTTTGCAGAAAATTTAGCTCCTAAAAAATAATATTTTGTAGTCCGAAAAAAACTTTTTCTTACATACATTTCAAGGTGGATTGCAGTCAGTTTTTCGAAATAAATTATGGTTTTTTACATAGTAAGGGTAACTCAGAAAATAAATTTAGATGTCAATTAGCTAAAATTTACTTGCCGATTTTCCACTTTCGAAGTTTTTTGAATAAATAAAATAATTTTGAAATTCACTCCGAACAACTTCAAAATGGCAAATAAGCAAGTTTCAAAAACCTGAATTCAAAATTCAAAAATTAGAAAGAAACTTTCGAAGCTTTTCGAATAGGTAAAGTAATTTGGAAATTCACTTCGAAAACTACAAAATGGTAAATAAACAAGTTTAAAAAACATGAGTGGCAAAAAAAATTTTAACTAAAACTTTTCTAATATCTTATTTTTATTTAGAATTATAATTTGTAAACAAAAATCTAACAAGACTTTTTTTGAAATACCTAACACATTCCAACCGCAAATACGACATATGTGAATAGCAATTAATTAAAATGTTTTCAAAATCAACGAAAATCATACCCGCGTTTGCCACACATCCGAGCCGAATACAGCCGATATAATATGTATGGCCATAATGGTGAATTGCGCTTCAGTCACATCGATTTTGCCGAAACGCAAAGTGCCCGAAACGTACGTCTGCCAATGTGCGCAATAGAACAAGCCGATGGCACAGAAACACTGCAACAGATATTAGGTTATAAAAATATATTTATTATTATTATTATAATTATCGGCAATTAATTTGTGGCACACACCTGAAAGAACAACCAATTTGGATATTGTCCCAATTGACATGATACACACGCCGATAGCGCGACGAAAACGGCCGATATGGAATCGCAACCATGATCGAAAAGTTCACCCAATGGCGATTGGGTATTTGTGCGACGCGCCTGCTTGCCGTCGATCGAATCCAAACTTTGATAAACAAAAAGTCCCAATGCGCACAGCAGACTAGCCCAGCCGGGTGGCGCGGATTTGCCATCGGGACTGTAGCTGTTTTTAGATAGAAAAAAAGAGGACTTCAATTAGATATACTCGTTTATTTATATTTATTATTGTTTGGTTGGAATTGATTTGCTAAAATTTCTCACATAAATACATATACAAGGTGTAATTTAATTTTTTTTTGTAAATTTGAGACCGAAGCTAATTATACCCATAAAAATAACGCAACTCATATTACTATTTATAGTTGTACGAGTACATGAATTTTATACCTTCTATACTTTCTCAAATTGCCCACTCATTTTATAAAGGAAGAATTAAGTAAATAATTAAAAAAATTTTCTGAAATTTTAACACCCAGCAGCGTTGAGAAACTAAACATTCATATGTAAGCAAAAATATAAAAAAGAAACTGTAGCCTTTTTATTTAAGAACCAAAAAAAAAAATTAAATGAATTAATTATAATTTTAAAAAATATTTAAATTACGCAAACTTCTTTAATATTAATATTTTTCAAATGCAAAAAAATTAAAATAAGTAAAATTTTATAAACTCCGAAATATTTTCCAACTCCGAAATTCTTCCGAATTTTTTTTTAACTCCTTAATGAAACTTAAGAATATTATTACATTACTAGAATCTCAAAAATTTATAAATTAAAACGTTTAGTGCTAGAATTTTAAAACTCAATATAAGACTTAGAATATATAATAGTCTGAAATTTTTAAAAGCTTATACATACAGCTTATACAAAGCTCAACTTTTTTATTTAGAAATGTTGCTAATTAAATTAAGTCATATTTCCACATTTAAAAAAAAAGGTTTTTAACTCCGAAAATCTTTGATCTGTTGTGGTCTGAACCGAATTCTCTCCGAATATTGTTTGCGGTAACATATGCAAAGCTTAATACATTAGTATTTAATATATATATTTTCAAATTGGTTTTAGTAAAAAATTTTGAAAATAGTGAAAAATGTGAAAATATTAGCAAAATTATTAAAATACTCTAAAATAGAAGTTTGGTTACTGAAAAAAGATGCAAATATCTTGACAAGTATTCCACAGAATGATATGCAAAAAATAGAGCGTGTATTTTAGAGGTATAAAACCTCCTGGAAGGATCGCTGTCAAAGTAGCTGACAAGTTACAATGTAAATTTCAAAACGACATGTATTTTTCACCAAAGCAATATTCAAACATAATATTAAAAACTCACACATATTTAAAATGTGTATAATTATTTTTAACTTGATTAGCTTATAACAAATAATTTATTGCCCTAGTTTCATACTTGGTGATTTAAAACTGTGTCTCTGTGACTGTCAGGAGCAACTATTATTAGAAGAAATGACCCTTACGCCTTAATACATGACCCTTAGAATATACAACACTCGATTCAATCAACTCGATAATCTTATTAGCAAAGGTCTAAAAGTTGAAATACGAAAAAATTAAAACAAACAAGTAAGGAAGAGCTAAGTTCGGGTGTAACCTAACATATTAAACTCTCGCAATTGGTGAGGCTCAAAGGCAATGAAATATTTACGGGTGCTGACACAACTTTATAATAAACAAGAACACTGTTATCAGCAGGAGACGCTCTCTGAATTTCATTAAGATACCTCATAGATTGACCGATATAAAGTCAACCGGAAGTTGGGGGTTATGGAAAATATTGACCCGATTTTACCTATTTTTGACAGAAGAGTATATTATCAACAAGAAATTATTTTCTTTGAATTTCCATAATATATTTCACAGATTGATCGATATTTTCAATAAAAAGTCAGCGATGGGCACTGGGTCCACATATTCGGTACCTGATTTAGACAATTTTTAGACGTGTTATGGCATACCCTTAAGACACTCTTTATGCAAAGTTTCATTCCAATATATTAATTGGTCCTAGATTTATATACTTTAAAGTGAAAGAAACAGATGAAATTTAAAATTGTGATATATGGGATGTAGTACATCCGTCCATTTTTACACCGATTCCTTTGAAGATTAGAAATACCATCCTGGCAGTGCATTTAATGCTTAGGCGGAATTTAATGCAATGGGAGTGGGCGTGGTTAACTACTCATTTAACTAATTTTCACAACGTATGAGGAGGTAGTAGAAAGTCTGGTACTCAGCAAGTTTGATTGATATAGCTTTAGTCGTTTGTGAGATATGTACAAGTCTCATCATGATACCTTAATTTTTGCTCAAGATATACAGGCATCCGAAATTCAACTCGTCTCGTCACCCTTATCAATTTGATATATATTTATAACCCTATATCTATCTCGCTTAGTTTAAGGTGCTTCAAACAATCGTTAGGTGAACAAAACTATTATACTCTGTGGCAAAATGCTGTGGAAGTATAAAAATACACTACAGGTGTCTTGAACACGTTCAGGTATACGTGCTATCAGTATGTATTGCATATACATATGTATATATGATTACAATATATTTTAAATGGAAATTATGTATTAATTTATGTTGAAGTCAAAGTATTTAAAAAAATTAAATTTTTTTTGTTCACATTGGAAATATGGAAACATATTATAATGCGTCTGTGTAAAATCGTTTATAACTTATTATGACCAACCACATCTCCCACTTTCAATTATTTCCCTTATTTCCTGAATGACAGTTAAGCTCGAAACATTAAAAAAAAAAAAAGAATTTCATCGATGTCCGAATTGTACAAACATGATTTCATGACTGACCTTCAAAGGCCCTTCAGAGGCCAATAAGCAGATAAAGTAAGAAACCTCACAAGATGAAGAAAAAACTGTACAAAATCAAGGCCAGTTTGTGGGTAAACAAGGTCAAGGCGATAATATTTTTAGCATGCGAGCTGCGATCACTTACGCAAAAAGGGTGAGGCCTTTTTTTTTGCATGTGGTTGAAACACAAACGATAGCAACTGATTGTTGCAATTCTTGTTTGATATAAATGTATCTTAAGATTCAGCATTTTGCAATAAATTTTATAGCGTTTTCTTTTCTCGAGCTCGGCCTGAAAAATTTGCGTGTTCATTTCTCAACATTTTCTCAGGGTCGTTTGTTCTTTTCTCAAAATGTTGCATTCTAACCCGGACAAATGGCAACATTTTCTACACTTCGCAAAACGTAAGAGTGAGAGTTGCCCTGCGTATGTTTATTCATCGATTTTAATAGTTATTTTTTTTTAAATGAAGTTTTTCTACTAGATATAGTGAATCGGTCAGTTTTGTTTAGCTCAATAATGGAAATTGCCAATGAGTTGTTGGATTCATGCTCAGCCTCACTTAAGAATGAAATTGGGATGCTAATTCCAGGAAGAGATTAACTACCTAGAGTGAAAAGTTTTGTAAAAGACCTTTGTGAAAGCTTAGTCAGGATCGTAGATAAAAGAAAGCATGTTTTCTTTACATTCGTAAATTACAGTTTTTTTTATTTTTACTAGCAATTATTTGCTCGTCTTTTCTATGCAAATAATTTTCCTATATGAACGAAAACAATCGAACAGCTGATCCTTGACAGGGTGACATTTTTTTTTTGTTCTTTTATCATGTAAAAAATGCAACATTTTTGATACTGCTGGCATATAATGAAGTAACATTTTCATCGAGAAAAGAAAGCGCTATTAGTCTGCCAAATATGTAATAGTATTTCAACGTTGCAACCATATGACCGTGACTTAACCGCTTACAGCGCAGATATAAAATTCATTCAATGCATGTACATATATATACATATATGTGTATGCCTATATGTGAAACAATAAACTCATACAAATTCAAACTCAACGACCTGTTGCGAAACGCTTCCACAATTGACATAATCAAGCTGTTGAAAAGGTTTACCAATTGCAAGTTAATGCTTTATTCCAACGCTTCGCTTGCAAAAGTCAACGCTAACCTCAACGTCAACGGCTGCGCTGTCAGCAACGATGACAATTAACTCTGACAATGCGCGCCAAAAACAAAACACCAACACTGACAGCAAATTCTCACAGAATCGCAAACGAAGTAAAATGATGAAATGAGTGCATCAGTAAAAATATGAAAAAAAATAAAAAAAAAATATGTGAATAAAAAATTAATAACAAACAAGAAAGCCGGCATATAGGAATATGCATACATGCATACACATAGCTACTAACAAATATACAGCGAGTGTTGTTGTGTGCGCTGTGGAAAAAGCCGGTAGAAAATAAAATGCCAATTTGTCTAAGTTGCAAAGCAGAACAATATACATACATACATACAGACATACATATGTATATATGCGGTGCTGAAAGGGGGGGCGAGAAATCGCACAGCGCTAAATGTCACTAATTTGTGTGCACACTTGTAAATGTGATGTATGCAAAAGTGCAAAGTGCTGCGGATCAGCTTGCAAAGCCAAAAAAAAACAAAAAAATAAAAAAAATAAAAAAATATTGCATGCTAATAGTGATTTACACACTTAAACGATTGTAATAGAAATGCAATGCGCAACTATAAAGCAGTGATGCATACGGACCAGGCGTTTGGTTTGCCTCTAAATGGAAATTGAATTCAATTCGGAGATTGTCTTAATAATTCTCAACACGCTCAAATTTTAAAGCAAATTTGGCTGAAAAGTGTGAAAATTGGTATTAGAAAATTCATATAGGCATAGGAATATATACCATAGGGAAAACGAATAAATCTTGACTAATCTTTTATACATATTTTTATTTTATACTAACTCTATATAAAAGTCAATGTAAAAACCGTGCAATTTCGTGCAATTCTGTCATTTAAACAATTATTTAAGCGGACGGATTTTGTAAGTAGAAGCAGCCTTTCAAATTTTCAAATTGCATTTATTTTAAGTTTTCATTAATATTTTCCATTAAAAATACATTTTTACAATAAACAGTGCAATTACAGTGCAATTACCTGTCCTTTTATTTAAAGCTCTCTGCCGAAAAAAGTTATTATCCCGATCAGGTGATATCAGCTGTGCGAAAATATTGACAACCATATGATTCTTTTCTTACTTGTGCGCCTATACAATGATTTACAATGGTAAAAGTTTACAGAAAACAATTATGACAGCTGAGCCTAACGCTGTTTTTAACTTTTAAACCGTTATGGCTTGGCTTGGCTTAGTGACGCTGAGGAATCGGCTGATGTGTGACAAATGGAATCAAAAAAGGTAAATAAACAATACTGCTTTGCGGGCCCCACTAACACATGATAAGGTGTTTATGCTACATAAAGATACGTCAAATAATTCGAAAAGTATAGTCACTACTGATAAAGAGCACGATTTTTGAACTAAGAACCTTATATGTGTATGTATGTTAGTACAGTGGCGATATATAAAATTCTTTTATATTTATTATTATATTATTTTTTAGTCATTAGGAACTGTTAACAAATTTTCGTAAAATATCAGCACAGTAGTTTAGTAATTTTGTGCCTTGTTAAGTAAATACTTGCAGATTTTTTCATAATTTCATCATTGGTTTAAAATTTTTTGTTTTTATTCACTGCTAAATATTAATTAGAGTAATGAAAAATCTAATAAAAATTGTTCACTTTGTTGTGTAAAGGGAATACTGCGTCGTAGTTCAATTATTTGCACCGTTATTGTATGTATGCGCGCATGAACAATAAAACAGGGAGTATAGCCTGAATATTACGTAAGTGATGGCCTTTGTATGCCGCATTGTCGATTTCAGCAAAAATTTAACTAGTAACACATTAAAAATATCTATTATATATAGTTAGCGATAATATGTCATCATATAATACAAATAGATTTCTGCACAAACACATGTACATGCAAACAATGCAATACAATTGCATTCGGGATTTCGTACACATGCATCGTTATTATATATATATTTTTTAATAACAATTGAATAAATTGACGAAATATGCGCTGGGAATTCGCGAATGTGTATATACATAGTATATATAGTATATATATATGTAATCGTACATATATTTCGAAAATCTTTTTCAACTTTCACTAGTAATATTCTAATAATAAGCATATTTTTAGTCATATGTTTTGGTAAATACATGGTATATAGTGGAATATTTGTTATTTTTTTTTACCTTTTGGCACTCAATCAATGAGAAGGATTTATGTATTTAATTTTATTTATTTCTATATACAAATATCTATATGTATATAGGCCCGAAATTTACTTTAGTGCATTGACATTTGTCTTACCAGATTAAGTACATTTAAATACGATAAGACATAAAATGTGGTTAAACTTGTCTGTGCAATCAAGTAAAAAAAATAAAGATATATATACGATTGTACCGGGAATGCAATAACTGAACGTACGGTTTTTTTTTCCAAAACAAAATCTTTTCGAAAATTGTGGAAATAAAGATTAGATTTCTTCTGCACACTCTCTGAGCTTTTCACGACATACTATCTATATATATGTATGTAAATATGTCCAGATAACACCCGACGGGATTTTTATTCCAAACGAACACGATTTTGCAACTAGTCAAGGTCAAGGGCAATCTCTTGAACATAAATAGTTATTACATAAGCCTTTTATGTAAAAATATATCACATTTGGAAATAATATATGAAATTTTGTTTTTGAATTTTTTTTTGTTTTGAAAAAAATTTGAAAATTGAAAAAAAGTACGTTCACTTTTTTAATGCACTGTGCATATATTATATTTTTATACGTTTATCACAGTCGCGTTATATATGATAAAAGTTATTATAATGAACAAATAATATTTATATCGCAATCTAACAAGGAGCTAATCATCAATGGCAAAACAAAGCATGCATGACTCAGCGTTTTAGAGTAAATAGACAAATACATACAGATAACAAATGCCACACTAACATCAAATTGAAAAATTGATCAAATAAATCAAAAATTATATATAAGTGTATATTATTATATACACTTGTATGCAAGTAGTATGTGTCTAAAGAAACTTTATTAAGCGTGTCACACGTGCTGGGGGCATGCGTAGAAAGTAACTGCATCAGCAGATTTTATGCACTACATTTTGCTTTCAAAGTTTTACTACTTCATTCATTCATTAATTAAAAATTCACTTTATTACTTATTCAGTATTTGTTTAAACCTTTCGGTGCGTTCGTGTACTTTGCAATTGCGCTTGTCTGCGCTTTATTTCATTCGTTCTGCGTTCGTTTTAATTGAAATTAGTATCAACGTAATTGACCTCATAATGGCACCGTGAGGCTTGGGAACGCATAACCGCCAATATATACATATATATAAACATATGCATACATATATATATGTGTGTGTGTGCTTATGTATGAACTTAAAACGTTCTCCCCTGTATAACCGGTGTCAATTGAAGGTAATTCAATTACGGAACTTTTAGTACAAACTTAATTTTTATTTATTTTTATTTAAGCAATCGTAAAATACAATATACATGTGTATATAATACATTTATTGTTTGACAGGTGCACAAATTTTTTATTTATTTTGTGACACTTAATAATCGTGAGTTTAGTTTTGTGGAAAATTAACCTTTTTCATGACTTTCTATAAAATTTTCTCGCAATTATCTATGCTAAATGTAAAAATGCAAATAAGGAGAAGGAAAAATGTTAGTAAAAAAATGTGTTAGAAAAGTGCTCGGAAATCTAAGTAAAGGCGTTGGATGATACTAACTATTCGCGTTTTCTATTCTCGATGAAAATGCTGCCTTTTTATATGGCAATATTATGCCCTGTAAAAATGTTGCATTTTTTACATGATAAAAGAACAAAAAAAAAATGTCACCCTGTCATGGATCAGCTGTTCGATTGTTTTCGTTCATATAGGAAAATTATTTGTATAGAAAAGACGAGCTAATAATTTCTAGTAAAAAAAAAAAAAAAAACTGTAATTTACGAATGTATTGAAAACATGCTGCTCATTTAACACTTTTCCTTTTATCTCTGATCCTGACTAAGCTTTCACAAAGGTCTTTTACAAAACTTTTCTCTCTAGATAGTTAATCTCTTCCTGGAATTAGCATCCCAATTTCATTCTTAAGTGAGGCTGACCATGAATCCACCAACTCATTCGCAATTTCCATTATTGAGCTAAACAAAACTGATCGTTTCATTATATTTAGTAGAAAAACTTGATTTCCAAAAATAACTATCAAAAACGATGACTAAACATACGCAGGGCAACTCTCACTCTTTCGTTTTGAGCAGGGTAGAAAATGTTGCAATTTTTTCCGCGTTAAAATGCAACATTTTGCGAAAAGAACACGCAAATTTGACAAACCGTGCAAAGGGCAGAAAAAATACAAGTTTTTTGTGCGAAAAGCAAATGCTATTAGTTTTTCATTCTATGCTAAATATAATTATACTCGGTCCACAGAAGTTGTGCATTTATAAAATTTACAAATTGTTTTCACGACACTAGGGTTTACATAATTGGGATGAGCCTAGATCTATATCCAGACATGAGCAATCACGACAGCAGCAGCAAAATATGCCATTTACTGATTTTTAATACACTGTAAGCGTTATTTTATAGCTGCAATTTCCTAACCGATTATAAAAGAAAACGCTCCAGTTAAACGCAAACAAACTCAAACTGAAACGCTGATGAATCATGCAACAAGTAATAACTAAAATAAACATACACGCTTATTAATAAAACAATCTCACAGAAGAATGCATTTCAACAAGGGAGGAATATGTCATTGATGGCAATTAAGCTGCATTGCATCTGCACACCAGTTGTACCAGCGTATATTATATGCACTTGTATAATGTGCTACTTGTATTATATGCACGCCATATATTTATAAATATTGCATATAAATTTGTATATACATATGTATAGCAATTTACATTGCTTAGTCATTGGTGTAAGTATGGCATGTATGGTACCTACCAGCAGCCAGTAGGCGTTTCAAATTCTATGATGTGGCCCAGCGCTAGACTATGGCGAAATAGACACCGGACAGCGTGAACGTAACAGGCAATGGGATGAGAGCGATCATTAAAATCGTGCATATGTATATACATGCATATATAAATGTGCAAAAACGAAAGTGGCCAAAAGATTTTAAGAAAATCGAAAGAAAGCCAAATGCCAGTATAGCAGACTGTGTAGTTAGTGAATGTGTTGCAAAATCATAAAATTACAAATTTCACTTGTACGTACATATGTATGTACGTATTTATCAATTTGCTAAACTTAATTACAAACATTTCAACTCTTTTACCATACAAATATATGTACATTTACAGTAAAAGTGTAAGCGGAAAACACAAAGAAAATAATAATAATTTTCAAAAATTAATTGCTTTGTTCTATATATTCCGAAGAGCGTTAAAATTATAACAGCATGTTAACTAGAATATTAATTGCACCATACATTCTGCTAACAATATTCAAATTAAACAGTAAAATTATACAGTTAACGAAAAGAGCAAGCTCAGCAAAATTAAGTCAAATAAAAACTGCATGAATAGCAGGAAACAGAGTATTAAATGTCAAAAAACTCTAATAAATTCAGCTAATTAGTATGTAGGGCATGTAGCATTGACGTAAAATAAGTAAACAATAACATGAGAGTCATATGTGAGCAGAAGGAATTTTGCTCAGTTTGTAAAGTTACAAGTGCCGGCTGTATTTAAATAAAAAAAAAAAAAAACCAGACCTCAACACTTGGAGTTATATATGTACATACATATATGTATATATATGTATATTTCATAAAAGAAAAATACTATAGAAAAATTTGCCTGTTTACGCAAAATATCGCACAAATTTCTCGGCAACACTTTTCCGCAATGAATATTTTCACTGCACTTTATCATTAGCGCCTTGCTTACATCCGATATATACTGGTCCATACAAAGAGAAATTTTGTGTGTAAATATATGCTCGCCTAAATTCTCTCAGTAACAACAAATTGGCACTACAGCGCAGCGCTGTCAGCATCACTATTGTTTTTATTGTAGCAGCTGTTGTCCGTAACAGCACCGCAAATTACGGAAATGTGCGAAAGGTGCGAAAAGTACGAAATGCAATAACGAAATTGGCAGGTTGTGAAACTTTTAAAAGATTAAAAACTATATCTAGTGCGAAAAACCATTGGTCTAATTAACGTGATAAAAGTTGATATGCAACACTCAACAAGAATAATTCAAACACTAAACAAATATTTCAATTAGACTTTTTGCATGCATTTTCATATGACATTGACATGAAAATATGCGCGTTCATTTGGTGCAAGAATATTTCTACATTTAATATATGTATGTAATTGTGAAAATTATTTTGAATTATATTAATTTATTGTTGGAATACATACGTTACTAATATTAATGTTGTCACTATGTTGACAATCAGTCCAATGATTGTAATGAGATTGGGCGCCAACCATAGTGGCGTCATTGAGACCAGCCAATTCCACCAAGGCTGTAGCCATGGATCCAGCAGACTACTGCTTGTGCAGGAGTATTTGTGTTCCGACAACCTTTTCAGCTGTTGAACGCTGAGCACACGCTCCTTGTATGTGATTGATGACATTTTGATGAGCCTGAATTTTTCTCGTTGCTGTGATGGTGGTCAGTCGCTGCGTCGTTTGCGTTGATTACGCGTGCGTTTGTTATAAAATTCACGTAATTTTTTTTTTTATATAATTATAAAAATTTGTATTAGAATCTACTTGAATTGTACCAAAATATTGTGGAAATTGTAATTAGCTATATATATATATTATATATGTATGTAAAATATAACAATTTCTCCTTCTGCTGGCGTTTTAGCACGATTTCAAACACGAGCGCACACTTCTATAAATACTCGAAGCTTTTCCACGGATTTCAAACAAATATACTTATTTTCTTTAGTTAATTTAGTTTTTCTTAATCTAGCATTTAGCCGGCTTGTTGCTATAATTTCACTACTTTAAATACAGTTGTTTCGTTGTTAAATTATGTGTTGCTATAGGAAAATTCAAACTATTAACTTGAGCACATAATTTTCACATAGAGTCCCAATGAAAATGCACTGCTATTGGATGTGTGGAAAAGAACGAGAAATGTTGAGCGAAAATCTCACGCAAACGATGGCCAATTGAAATGTCAATGCAGAGTTGTGTGGAAATATTGCGGGAGCTCATGTGTGTGCATGTCAAAATTGTTGTGTGCGTGTTGTCCAATTAGAAAATGTCAAATTGACAATTGCATGTTGTCAGAGTTGCATGCGAGATTTTGGTTTAAACGAAACAAGTGGGAGTGGATAGTTTGCGCAGACTTTCGGAAAATTTACCACAAGGAAAAAAATCTTTTTCAAGGTAAAAAAATTAATTTTTTTACTAGGATAATAACACATATTGTAGAAATTGCTAAAATCTGTAGTCACATACAATATCCGAGAAAGTATTAAAGTATTTGATGAGCGACCCACAGACTTGCCCCGCATCTTAGGGCTACAGCCTTACCACAATTAGATACTCAGCAAAGTAGTTGATTGTTGGTAACTAATTGATTAATTAATTCAATACACTCTAATATCTAAAATTTCGGAAATAAAAATAAAGTTTTTGTAAAATATCGATTATTTTATTTTGCGAAAAAAGAGGCTTGTTTCATTATGGTCATATTATTACTATTATTATATTTAAATTTTTATTTCATATTCATATTTTATATCAAGGCATATAAACGTACAATATGTTGTATAATATAAATGTATGTCATATAACTTATGCAAATTATAATAATCATTTGCTTAGTTATTACAAAAAAAAATAATAATTTAAAATAAACGCGTTTACTCATTTTAAATATAAAAATTTTAAATGTAAGAAACAAAAACATTTCACAAATTATTTCAAAAAATATTTATGTTATATGCTTATGTATAATGAATAAAGTTGTGCTCATAAACCGCTTAACTGTGCCATTTCAATCTTTGTTTACTTAATTTGCATTCATGCTATGCACTAGATTTAAATTTGTGTTTCATTTTCATAAATGTTTACAATTATTTTGAGAATGAAATTGTGCTTTTTCTTTTTATAGATTTACATATTTAAAATTTATGTCGTTAAATTTTTTATACAACAAAAAATTAAAAAAAAAATTTTAATAAATTAAAACAAAAAATTTTAAAAATTAAAAACATTAAATAAAAAAAAATAATAATAATAAAATTTAGTTAAAAATTATAAAAGATTTAGCGAAATTCATGCGACTATATTGTTATTACCTGTAAATGCTGAAAAATCTGCCAAAAAAAAACTCAATTTATATGCTTTATATAGATATTACTTTTCAGTTTGTAAAAAAGGCTTTTTTATAAAAAAAAAAAATAATTGAAGTTTGTCGAAAAAGGATTTTGCGAGTACAAAATATTTTATTTAAAAAAAAATCTTATAAATGAACTGAATTGTTGCATTTGAAAAAGTGACAATAACAAGAGCGATTAGCTAATATAATTTTCAGCGTTGCCAATTAGTAATCAAATAAGTTTCTAAGTTTAAATTTAAAATAAATTTTTAAAACGGCAACCAAAATTTCGTTTTTTTACACAAATACTAAAATCAAACACACAGCATGAGCAAACCAAAACCCTTGTAACTTGTTGTTGCTGCACCACAATATTGAAAACAAACTAAATTTAAAATAAAAAAAAACAGCCAAATATTTAATGGAAAATTACATTAAATGAATCTGTTTACAAGCAATCCATTTTTTTTATTAACATTACTACTCATTTAGCGGCAAAACTTTAATTTTTATATTTACTTCTTTAATTTATGGCAATATAAATTACTGCTAGAACCGTTAGAGTGTAACTTGTGGTTGTTGTGCAATAAATTTTCTTTTTATTACATGCTTTTATTGCAATTGAGATTTTTTGTTTTTTCGTTGACATTTTCTTAAAAAGTTGATTGCACACTTTTACACTTCTCCATTTTCAGCACTATTGCGAACTAAGTCGTGCGTCACGCAGCAATTTTTGCTGTTAAATAAACAATTTTTGCAATACAATTCTTTAAATGGCGTATACTATACTTTTAGGCGCAAATTATGAAAGTGAAACTTATTTGTTTATGTTTATTTTTATGTTCAATGTTCAAATTTCTCATTTCAATGCAAAAACCTTATTTATATATATATATATATGAAAAAACCTAATGTAATTATAATAAACACGATTATTTTATTTAATTTTTTAAATTTAAATGGTTCACTTCATTTAGCACTTTTTATTTATGTAGTTTATATATGTTAGTTTATATAAATCTTTATGCTTTCGAATTTGTTGCTCAACGAAAAACGTGGCAGATAAAAAAAATATATATATAAATTTAAAACATGACACAATATTTGGACAAATAAATAAATACCTTGTTATATAAAAATATACAGTTATGCAGCACATATAAATTTATATAAAGAAATTTTAAACAAAATTTAAAAGCAGTAGGCGTACCGGAAGAAGGGAATTTATACAAATATATTGTATGTAACAGAATATTTTTTTTTTATTTGTAATTTCGCAATTTTTTATAACAAAAAATAAATTGTTAGTTTAAAAAATATGAAAATATGCAAACAGCAAAACTCCGAACTCCGAACTCCAAAACTCAACTTTATCATTACGCTTTCAAGTCAAGCAATGTATGTATGTAAATCAATTTGTTGCTTTTGGCAAATTAGCAATAATTTTCTAAAAAAAAAAACTTGTTTCCATTTTACTGTAAATCAAATGGACTTCATTTAATTTCATTAATTAAAAATAAATTACTTAAAAAATGCATATCAAATGTATTAAATTTATATTTGTGTTTATGTTACTGTTGTTGTAATCGCTTTATATTGTGTGTACGGTTTTATTTGTTTGTGTTTTTGTTTGTTGTTGTATAAAATTTTTATTTGAGGCCGTGTGGGCTGTCAAGATACTGAGGCGTAAATATATATTACGTATTTTAAATGAAATTTTAAGCTACTTAAGAAGTATATAAGGGTGTACGTTATTTCTGATATTTTGAAAAATATTTTTTTGAATTTAGATAAATTAAATTTAGAAAATTTATAAAGAAGAAATAAAGTAGTTGGATAAAGTAAAAGAAAAAACAATATAAAACGATAAAAATTTAAAAAGTAATAAATAAAATAATAATAATACAAAAAATTATAATATAAAACATAATAATATAAAAATTAAAAATATAAAACATAATAACATAAAAAATACTAATATTGTATAAAAATTAATGATATTGTATAAAAAAGAATAATATACAAAATAGTAAAAAATAACAAAAAAAATAATATAAAAAAAATTAAGTTAGAAAAAAATTAAAAATAATACAGTAAAATTAAAAATATAATAATAAAATAAAAAAAATAAATGATAAAAAAACTAAATAATAAAAAAAACGAAATAATAAAAAATAAATAAATAAAAAAATAAATAAATAAATAAAAATTACAAAATACCAAAAAAAAATAAATTAAAAAAATTAAATAAAAAGAAAAAATAAATAAAATAAAATAAAACAAAATTTTAAAAATAATAATAAAATTAAATTAAAAAAATAACAAAAAAAATTTGTTCTTTAAAATTAAATTAAATGAAATAAAAAATTACAATGAAATATAACTAAAAAAAACAAAAACAATAGCAACACATTAAGCAAAAAACAATGAACAGTATGGGAAATTTCGTGAAACAGTGAAAAAAGTTTATAGAGTTTCAAAAAAGCAAATTTTTATTTATATCAATATATTACAATGACGGAAAGCAGGTCAAATCCCTTCTTGTTCTACATTACTTGATTAAACCACTCATTATGCTTACCTACTTCATGCCTAACCACGTCGCCTCGGCCACAAATGAAAATTCATACAGCAGACAAAGCAATACTATTTCGTTTTGTTGCTAAACACGGTCTGTAAAAAGCGCCTTCCAAGCGTTCGCGTACATAAAATACATATACATGCATATATACATATGTGTATAATAGTAATAAATGATGCTGTGATGTATCGCAGTTATATAATATATGTATGTATGTGTAAGTATGGCTTTGTATACAAATTGAACCGCTGAATGATAGATAAGTCACACAACTAATAATAGTTGTGGTGGTGTGCATTTGGCGAGAGTTGCGCTTCAACACACCAACAAAAAAAATCTAAAATAAGTGAATAACCAATTGCTCTTGCCAGTATGCGCAAATTACTATATATATACTAAATACTTTAAATTTGGAGAATTATTGAAGTGTCACTTGTTGTTGTTGCGCTCATGTTCTGATTACAGTAGTACATTTCTGATTGTTATTGTTGCTGTTGTAGCTGCGGTTGTGTATGTTTGTGATTTGCGAAAATTTGTTGGTGGAAAGTGTTTTTGTTTTTGTTTTTGTTTTTGTTAATATTGTTGTTGGTGGTTCGTTTTTCAAGTATTTTGTTTTTTGTGTTCGTTTATTGTTTATTGTTTTTTGTTTCTTGTGTACAGTGTTTTGTTTTTAATGTTTCTTGCTTTTATTTGTATTTTCATTTATATATTCATTATTTTACGAGTTTCTATTCTATTATGAGTGGTATGGCGTTACATAGGTTGCTGGGAAGATGCCTTTCCGATTGCCAATCTCACCATTCCACCAATTCTCATCGGAACGATCTGTAACGGTGATGACGTCGCCGCGTCTAAAGTCCAACTCACCAGATTCTTGTGGCACAAAATCATACAATGCTTGTACGAGCATCTATGAGGTGGAGAAAGAAGGAGAGAAGAGCAAATTATATAGCATCAAAATAAATTTAGCTAAAGTTGCGCACACAAATTTAATATAGTGTAAAAAAAAAACGGTATTAGCAGGCAGTTTATATAAATAACTGAAATAAAATAGCAAAACTAAATGCGTAAGTAAAAACGTTGCCTACATTTAGGAGCGCATAAACAAAATTGACGAAACACATGAATAAAAGTGAAAGCAAAATGTTGTCTGCATTTAGGCGCGCAATAAATGCCACAATCAAGCGTGCAAAGCAATTAAAAAATGTAGTGACCACTTTTAATCAATAATAAAAATAACTACAATTAAGCACTCAAAGCAAACCAGTCTTACCACACTCACCTCTTCATGTATCATATCTCGCAATTTGACATCTTGCGATCTGGATACGCTTGCGGTTCGATGATATTCCACTAGCTCGTTGAGTGAGTTGAATTTAACAACCCAAAGGAAGAATTTACCCTGTGCGTCGCGTAAGACTTTGAAATGTTGCACACCATCCGGGCATCTACAAATGTATAGCGGCATAGAAGAGAAATTAAAAATTCATATACATTTTCGAAAATATGCACACTTACTTGACTGATAATGAGAAATCACCAGGACTGGATTCGCTAATGCGAATTAAGAATGCACCTTCATGTTTATTTGAGAGCAATTTCTCAGCATCGGCACGTGTGATGCGGCCATAGTACCAGCTGGATTCATTAAAAAAAAATAAAAATAAATTAATTTTTTTTTATAAAGTAACTACTGGCGCTCTTCACACACTCACTCATGATTTTTCATTTCTATATAGTTGCTGGGTATGAGACCCTCTTTACTGTCTAATTCGGCACGATACCAATTTGAATCATCTTCCATGTTTAAAATCTGTAAAAAAAAACGAATTTTGAAATAATTATTAATTTATTTAAAGTTATATATAGTGTAGTATTAAATTAAATATTATAGTATTAAATAATTAGTGTTTTTACTATTTGTGCTATTTTTTGCAAAAGTCGCTTTGTTATCAAACAAAAAAAAAAAATGCATTAAATGGAGCTGGAGTTGGTAGTCAAAGTCAAAACTCGAATGTCAAAGCTCGAAGTGTGCTGTCATCTTAAACAGCTGTCAAAGTTACCAACTGTCAAAAGCTGCAATAATTAAGTCATTTCTTTGTTAATAAGTGCCGGAAAAGGATGTAGACCTACATTTTGACTCAAAAAATCAGATCTCAAACGAAGCTCAAACGAATTTTGTCCAAATTAACTAGAAATTTTATTATTATGGGAGTGAGAGCAATCTATAAGTGTGCAAGTTAAGCAGCAATTTTTGGAAAATTTTATCACTTTTGAGTCGGTTTTTAAATTTTTGATAGTTGTAATTTTTATTTAAATGCATTTCTTCTATAGAGCAAATTGGCATAAATTAAAAAAAAAAATATTTTCTCTTTGACTGTACTTTTTATCATTTTATTTTTTAAGAAATCGCACAGCAATTAGACATAAATTTACGATCTATTTTTGCATTGTTTTGGTATCCAAAAATTCTTCCAAATGGCAGTCCATATAAGTTAAAGTGAGCTTTTAGGTTAGGTATTGTTTGAATTCAATTGTGCTGTTGTGGCGTCAGTTTGTTGGTAATAAAAATTTAAAAAAATTGAAGAAACAACAAAAAAAAGCATTGAAAAAAAGAAAAAAAAATTAAAAAAAATAAATAAAGAAAAAAAAATTAAAAAAAAAATAAATATATAAAAAATAATTAAAAGAAAATAAATTTAAAAGAAAAAAAAATAATAAATAAATAAAAAAATAAAAATAAAAAAATAAATAAATAAAAAAAAAAATTATTTAAAAAAATAAAAATAAAAAATAAAAAAAAAAAAATTTTTTTTTAAATTGAAAATAAATCAAAAACAATTAAATATTTTTATTTTTGTTATGACAACTTTTTCAAATTTAAAATATTTCTTTTCTTTATTATGTAGTTGTTTTGCAAATTCATTTGCATAACAAACCAGAATAATTTACGGTCGAACTTTTTGCGGCATTTAACTGCGTTCAATTTTTGAACATTCCGCTTTTTTTATTATTTTTTCAGAATGTCAACTAAAGTTGTATTGCAAAATGTAAATTTCATTAACGAATTCAGTATAATTGTACAATCTTTTTAAAGATATTCACATGCATAATTATTTGTTACTAAATGCAAGTGCTTTTTACTAGCAGATTTGTAGCATTTTCATGCGAATGTCGTCAACTCACTTGTGATGCCGCAGATTGACAGCAAAAATATTGCAATCGAAAAATTAACAAAATATTTAGCTATTTATCAATAGATATGTGATTTCATATGTATATACGCAATGTTGAAACAATTTTACAACAGCGTGCGCATATTACTTTTTTACTTGCTGAAATAGCGTAGAGCCGCCGCCTCGGGCAGTCGCATTGACCCAGATAGCATTGGGGCGTGAACGCATACGAAACTAGCGCCCAGTAACGTGCAGCTGGCAAAAAAACGCGAGAATTCGTTGACAACAGAAACAACAGACAAGTCATTAATAATTTGTGTTGCGGAAGCGACTAAGCGACTAAGCGACTAAGCGAGAATTGCGAAATATTTTCGATATTTTGTTATAATTTTAGTAAATTCACACAAATATGTATATATATGCGCTAGTGAATAGAAATGTGTGAAATAGACACGGAAAAATGTCAACATTAGCGCTTGAATTTCAACGCTCTTTATTTGGTTTATTAGCAGCAACTTCGCTGTCATTGCATATTGTTCCGCACTTGCCAAATTCCCAACAACGGTATATCATATCAATGAACTGTTAATTCCAATTGCATGAGCCCGGTTGCAACAACGAAAAATAACGGAAAAAGTGAAATATGCGCTAACGAGATAAATTATATTCTACATTGAAATTACATTGGAAGAAAGTATGTGTAATTAATTATTGGTAAATGCGAGTAACTGCACTTCCACAACAACGCTATATTTGTGTGTGTATGTCCGCCCGCTCGTGTTGCGCTGCAAGTATGCGATTTTTCATGCCTCCCGAATTTTTGCACGACTTGACTGAATTTTTAAATAATTCAAATGCAGGTTATTTGTTGGCAGAGCACGTATAATTGTTGTAAAAAGTTGTAAAAAAGTGTAAAAAGTTATTTAAAGATGCCAATAAATCAAATGTAAATAAAAAGTAAGGTTATGTTATATAGTAACCGAATAATTATTTCATTTGAATAAATGCAGTAAATAATTATACTAAATTTAAAAATGTGTTTTTTTTTCATATTTCGATATGTTAAATATTCAAGAACGTTTCCTCAACGAACTTCTCGAAAATCGAATTATTTTAAAAGTTACAGCAATTTTAAGTGTCATGGCAACTCGGCCGGTTTAATCAGATACAATTTTAAGCGCATTTTTCTCGAAACAACTTTTTCGAGGCGTTTGATTTATTATTGGCGGGATATAGCGTTTAAAAATTTAAATTCGGAAATGTCGATATTCGAATCGATATTTTTTTAAGTAGTCGCTATTTTACGAAAAATTGCAAAATTTACTAGTCAGTCCTAAGCGGATTAAGATCCTGTTTTTTATTTAGTTTCAGTTGACACTGGTTTCTAAAATCACCATCGCCCGTCGAGACTCTCCTGAAAAAGGTGTTTCTAAACATTGGCTTAGTAGCGGCCATTCTGTATCAAATTGTCAATATAAAAGTTCTTTGATAGCTCAAATACCTCTGAATAAAACTTGAAAGAAAGAAATCAAATTCATCTTTCCTTACGCCTACAATAATTTGTCAAAGTTAAGCCTTTTTAGGGTTTTAGACTGGTTTAAACCTATAGCTATAAATACAGAAATATTAAGTTTTCGAATGAAACCCCTGGTGATTTGACACCAGTGAGGAAGGTTGTTTGCCAAATAAATAAATTCGTAGCCTTTCGCTATTTGTAGTGCTTAAAAATGTTGACAGCGTACATATTGCTTGGAAGAAGACGAATTATAACCATTGCAACACTTCCTTCTCGCCTGTCCCGAATTTTCGAGGTCAAGGCTGAAACACCTTAGATCTACACAGCCACGCAGGTAAACCAGGTTTTTAATTTATTTTTATTATTTAGATTTAATGGGTCCAAATCGCTTTATCGATACATGAGATCCAACTTCAGGATTTGTTTTGGCTTCACAAGTAACTTGCCTTTAGCTGTTCAAGTATGATCCGCATGTCGGGGATCAGCCATATAGCCTAAGCTGACAGAACCCAAACCAATCTAAATTCCTCTCCTTAACCAAACAAGTTGTACAACCTCGCATAATCGGAGTAGTGGGAGTAGTGCGAATGCCTTCCATGTGCTTCAATATTTGTTCCTTGCTGAAATAGGAGGTTTGACGGTACGAAACCTTTGTGTAGATGGTGAGAGTGTCAAAAAAACTCGCCTCATATAGCAAACAGTTTACTGTAAAAATATTATTACGAGACCAATATACTAAGCAATGCTTAACCCTAAACATTTATCTGACCAGTCACGTAAAGTATAACCTATAAATTTGGTATAAAAAATTCTCAATTTTGAAGTAAATTTAACACATACAGTTTTGAATTTTCCGATTTACACAACGAACGGCGATCTGACGCCTTAAGACATGACCACATTTGATAAAGTACCCAGAGACAAAGTGTTTTCGTCAAATAACTCAGTTATTATCGCAAGTAATTTGAGCTTTAAGCATAGAAAACAAACAATTACTGCCACAAGCAAGAAAATAAACAATAAATCACTAGAAAAACTAACGAACACAGAAATTCAAAACAGAATAACTGGAATAACTGAATTTTTACCGACACGTGCGATAACCTCAACATGCTAGAGATGTAATCGATATATTTGCGTTGGTCGCGTAGAAAAATGTGTGTGAAGCACGATTGTTTTTGTTTTTGTTTCTATTGTAAGACTATATGCATGCATATCAGTGTTATAGGTGCGATAAGTCACCGCACAGTGGCACCCAATGACGCGCCTCGCCTTACGAAACCCCACCAATCTACCTCACCGGCAACCATTATTATTTATCACATTACACAAAGGCACTTACTACATATAGTATATTTCCTCGCAACTGTTTATCACATTGTTTTCTTTTTTTGTTTTTTGTTTTTTTATTTGTCTCTTGTTTTTGTTGTTGTCGCGGTTACGGCAGTACCTCGTAAATGTAATGAATATGCCAAAAGAGTTGGCAGATGAAACATAAAAATTCCCATAAAGGTGAGTTAATGGGCGTAAGCGTAAATGAACTGAAATATCGGATGAACCATGCACGTACAAGAAATCGCAACAAAAGCAAACAGACAATAAATAAAATGTTAAGTAAAAAGTGAAAAGTGAAAAGGCGAAGAATATATTGAAAATAATATACAAATGAAAAGAAGTACGATGAAGGTCAAAGTTGAGTGTTAACATTTGTTATTCAAAATTTAATTGCAAAGCGTTGCTTTGTAAGCTGGAAAATTCATCAAACCGCAAATAATTATCGCGTCAAATGAAATAATTATGCAATTACATGCTAATAAGGAATTACAAACTACACGGCATTGCATTGATTCATCTCTTATTGCAAGAAATCGGTCGATGACTCACTTATTATTATCTTTCATAAATGCTAAAAGTCTTGGTTGGCTTTTAATTTCATTCAAGTTGAAAAGAAAACTAAGATTTAGAGCTGTGCATTATCGATTATGCGTCTTTAGTTATTGCGAATATGCTTTATGGATTAATAACGTGTTGATTAATAGAACAACACGTGGACCCGAGTATTTTTCCACAATTTCAATTCCCCAATCATTTTACTGCTTTTTCCATGTGTATATGCTCCTTGCATTTCCTTCATTAATGTTTATAAACTCACGCGTCGGAAGTTTTGTAGAATTTTGTTAAATATTTCTAGGAATAAATATTTCTAGCGCTCAATTTCTTCGTGTACTATCGAGACTAGATAGCAGCGAACCAAAAGATGAGCGAATCGGCGAAGAATAGTTTAGTTTATCACGAGATTTCGTCAACACTTTTGAGTGGAAGCTCTTAAGGTCTGAAAGTCAGCTTCGCTGATCATCTATATCCATTTTGCCTATGCAATTGAACATATACAATACTTTTCGATAGAAAGACATTTATAGCGTTATCTTTTTATTTGGTTTCTGATCCTTTATTAATATTCTTATTTCAGCGGCAAAAAAAAGTTACCCAAAATTTCTTAGTAATGCTGCCGCGTTAACCCCAGCGAGATAAAAATGTCTGTACGTTCCGGTTATGTATACCCAAGTGTAGTAAGTTCCGGTTATTGATCTGCTGTATTTATGTTTGTAACTTAGCAAATGCTCAATTCTGTCAGTTTGCACCGATAATGGAATAAGTCAAGAAGTCTTCCGATCTCTGCCGTTGGCCCTGAATGTATATGATACGAAATGCTGTGCGATTAGCAGCGCTTTCCTGGAAGCTTTTGGATAATTACTCTTATGATGTTTGTAGTTTCTTGAATAGTCTTCATATACAATAGTACATTATCAGGTATCAATAGCATCATTATTATCATTATTATTTAAACCGTTTCTGAGTTTTTTATTAAAGACGATTGTTTTTACTGTTATATCTCACATAGATTTCCTTGAGAATGGTGTACTTACAGGACATATTTTGAGACCCAGAATTCTCGAGAATCTCAACTTAATTAGAATTTTAAATTAATAAGTAATTTTTCATGATGTTATAAATAAAAAAACTTATCAGCTTCGCGGAATCGGCTTTCTCAATTTGCTGCATTAAATCAAAATAAATATATCTTCATTTGTGGACAAAACCTTGAAACCTTGAAAAATTCTTCTGCAATTCCATAAAACCTGACCTAACCTAGAGTTACTTATGCACTAATTATGTTTTGGTAAGTAATTATTAATTAAAATGTTATGTTTTTGCCGAATTTCGACCAAGTCAAGCTGGTGCTGCCAAAAAAAAGTGTAAACCTTCACCCAATTTTCTCTTATCTCTCCACCATTTTTCGCTTGTCATGTCGGTAATAAATATTCCAGCGTGCACTTCTTATGTTTACTGCTGAGTATATTATGTATGTATGGTATTAACTTATTTTGCAAACCTTTGTTATATAATCTTATGCATGTTTATGCACAAATAGTAGCGAAGCTATCATATTAAACAAATTTCGCGCGTGTTTCAAATTGTTAACGTGTGCGGAATAGTTAATAGTCGTTGGGCTTGGCAGTCGCGTTACTTTTAGCTTGCTAAGAAATATGTAATCAAGTTCTGTTGTAAGTAATGATATACATTTTATAAGTATATTAAACCCAGTCTTTGGAAAGGATGTGAGATTCCAGCTTTGGAACTTCTTTTCTTATTTTAGAGAACAAAAACGAAAGCAAGAAGAAGTGACCTTGTTAAAAATATAAAGAAAATGATGTAAATCCGACAATCGATAATCGCTTAAGATGCGCCTCATTTTCCAAGCAAAAATTTGGGGCTATCCTGGGAAATCATTCCTCAAACAAAAATTTCGGACCAACTTTTTAATCCAGAAGTTTATCTTTGACCTGGGAAATTATCCCCCGAAATTTAAATAAACAATTTTTTGCATTTTGAGCGAGATAAATACGTATCAATGAGATCTCAGTACATTTGACCTTTCCTAATGTAAGGCTGTGGTGGTAGTTTAGAGAATCGAGACGGATTAATAATGAAAAATTGTAGTATAATAAACATAATTTTTACTAGAAATTTAAACATTCGATTATTTTCATTTCGATTAATCGTTTGAAATTATTCGTTAGCTATTAGAGGCTTAATAATCGGATATGCAAAACAACAGTAATTCTTTAGCCTTTGAAACTTTATTATTTTAAGAGTCTCTTGGGTTAAAGTAAAGGAATAATCGAAAATTTCGATGAATCGATTAACGGTCTGCAATTTATTGCAATTAATTCTTAGTCGTTATTTTTATATAAAGAGGCTTAAAAATCAAATATTAAAATCAGCAGAGTATTTTAGTCCTGCATCCTTTTTATTTTCTAAAGCTTTTTGAGTTAAAGTCAAGAAATAATCGAAAATTTCGAGTAATCGATAAAAACCCTGGAATTAGTTTCAGTTATTTGTTTTTTGATACAACTGTAAACTAAAATATCGTATATGAACGCTTTCCCCAATCTCTTTTAAAGCGATGCAAAGTTATTCTCTCCGCGGCCTCGAAGTTCAGATTTTTGTATGATAATAAAGTTTGTTAGTCATATATGTATCTAATTTATTTTCTTGATTAATTTATTACTGCCATAACTGCACTTAAATCAAGCGACGTCGGCTCACAAAGTAATTTATGCCATATATACAAGTTTCTCCATTAATTCATTGACTAATTCACATTTGCAAAACCAGCAACAAAAAAAATGCAAAAAATGTGCACAGAAATTGTTAGAAATTTTCCACTAGCAACAACAACAAATAAAGTAATTATTTATAAATGTAAATGAAAAGCAACAACAAGGGCAGATGAAAGGTTGGGGGAAGAGAGCGAGAGAGCCAGCGCTTAGTGCGAATAGAGTCTGTGGCGAGATATTGCTATTGTTGTAGATACATCAAGGAATATCGTAAATGGGTAGGTACACAATTAGAAATGAACAATATTAACTAATGGCATTACTAGCGAAGTATACCGAAGGACCGAGCTGCCGACAGACCTATAGACACGTCGACCAATCAAGCTAGACACCGGTAAATGCTACTTAACGCACAATTGTTCATATATGCGCCCATTAATGGGCCACGGCTAGCTGCTGGAAGCCCATGTGGAATACCTACGGCATTGCCAACTACTCACCGTCATTCATATCTTTATTTATATTTATAGCCGCCTCAGTATGTACCTATGAAGTATTTTTCCCATGACTCATGTGTGACTTTGCTTGCATAAATAAATATTGTTTATTTTAATTTTTTTTTTTTTTTTTGTTTTATGCTATACCCGCTGACAATGCCGAAGTTAATCAACTGCACAAATACTCTGCTGGGGGACGGAGAGGGACGAAGTGCGGCTGAGCGGCCATGAAGTGGCAGAGCGAGACGATATGGAGAACAAAAAAAAATAGAAGACACGAAAACATGACTGAAAGCCGACAAGTTGCACGCATGAAAATATTGGACGCACACAGTCGGTAAAATTAGAAATTTGGAAATATAGAAAAGGCATTATATGTTTCAACTCCTTACTTTTTAGTCCAAATTCGTCTCGTCAAATCTACGTTACTTTTATTGATTGTGGATCTTAAATATATTGCGTTGCTCTGTGTTGTGAACATTTTACTAAAACAATTTCATTTCATTACTGCTTAGTCCTTAAGGTAGTATTCTGATATAGAAATTAAAAATAAAAAAAAATTCACATTTTCAAAGTTTAATTTTTATTAAGTATTTTAAGTAAGTATTTGTCAAAATTTTAGTTACTTTCGAAGATATAACAAATTTAGTGACACGACATCCAAACTGGCTGGGCCGGTTGACACCGGGTGCAAATTTACCCGAAACTTTAAGTGCGTTTTACTCGAAACTACTTTTTCAAAAAGTTTGCTATGATTTCTCAAGTTCCACTAACCGATTTAATTGACTTTTACTGTGAGTCTTCTCTATAGAGGGCTCAACAGCTTATAACTTTTCGAATTTTTAACTTTTACACTTTTTTATGTATTGTTAAAATATGAACAATTATATTGTTTAAAAAAATTATAACAAAACTATTTTTTATGTATAACACCCGAAAAAACACCTCAAATTCTCATCTCTCTCTCTCTCGCCTCTAGACCAGAACACGCTCTTAATATATTGGAATGCGACCATGTTCTTTCAAGACTATCTTTCTATCTCTCTATCGCTTTGATAACTTCTTCATAACCAAACTTCTATGTAAAATATGTTATATCGATAAGTCGATATGCTTTAGTTTCAGCAAAGACTCTCATCTATGTTCTTTGATCATCCGTAGAAAACGATTTATGGACTTAAAATAGTTTACTAGAAAGAAGTATCGGTGATTTTAGATTAATAAAAATTCACTGCACACGAAGATTTCCATTGCGTCATCATCGAAAGGCTTCGAACAGGATATTGAAATACTATGGAAAAACGAATCGGAGTCTTTGTGATCAAGGTATAATAAGTTTTGCTAAATCCAACTTGGTGAAAACTCAACATATCCCAGAAAAAATTGCGAAACCACCACACCAAAATATATGAACGTAGAGAAGTGTCAAGTAACTTTATAATGATACCCATTAACTCCTTATTTTTAGGGTACAACTTTGCACAAACTTTTTGTTTTACTATATATACCTCGAGAACGACTCTTTGGAAAATGTATTACTATTAATTCATCTACGGAAAATAAATTGCTGAAATCTACTATCTCTCTACTTCAATTTTCCCAAGGCTTTCAAGTTCCAGTAACTGTCAAAAACTCATATTAACATAAGCAGGGATGTATTTAAAGTGAAAAATATTATGACAAAATTTTTTTATTTAAATTTTTCTCACATATTTTTGCAAACTAGTGCAACATAAAGGCAGCTTGCTTTTTTTACTGTTATCATTATTTTACGTATGTTTCTGCATGCTGCTGCACACTGTAGCTACCGTTAGCGTGTTTACTAAAGATGACATATGACTTGAAAAACTTTCAACAGCAATTTTTTTTTTTTATTTATTACCAGGTTTTCTCGAACAATTCAATAGCCTGCATATAGTTTTCAATAGCTTTTTTACATAAATAATCACACTTTCTTATACTTTTTACTTGAGAAAACTTAATTATTTTTTAAATTTTTTCGATTTCCACACCCAAGCATTATTGCTGCTCTCTATGCGTAGATGTTCCTTCAAATCACGCACCGCTCTCCACTTTATCCACATACTTCGCTGTGCCAACGCAATTTCATTGAAATTCCATACATTCACAGTTAATTCACTTTGTTATATTAAAATAGTTTAGCGCGTCTTTTTTCTTATATTACTTTTTTGATTTTGTATTCTGTTCATATTTCTGGCGACCAACAATAAAGCTTGCCGCCGGGAAATAAACACAAACATTGATTTCTGCGCATAAAATAGCAAACTTTGTATGTGGATTTATCTAATGGGCCGACCACGACCATAAAAGTATACACTGATCCACATACCCACAAGTACTGTGCATTGTAAAAGTTGTAGCCCCGCCGCCTAGACCGCTCTTCAGCAAATTTAGCAGGCAATTTTAATTGGTCGCATGTGTCCAAATTTAGGGCACGCTGTTGTTGTTGGTGGTGCTCTTGTCGACTGTTGTGTGCGTTGGTCGGTTCATGGGCGATAAACCGTAGCTGGATTAGCACAATAAATGTTAAGTATAAGGAAGTTGATGGTATTGGTCAATATTTGGTAATGCTTAGTCAGCTGAAATTTAGTTATCTCTTTTGTGGAGAAAATAAACGTTCTGAGTGCTATGTATTTACGTAGATGACAAGTTGTCTTCTCAAACTCTCTTTTTACATCGGGAATGGAAATATGGCAGCAATGAACTGAGATAAACAAGAACATAAGGCTTTTTTTCTTTTTCGCGTTCCTTATAGTTCCTTCTTCTGCAAATTCGATACATGGGTGGATAAATGGGTGCTCATTTCGTGGTACATTATCTTATTGAATTTCTAATAATATCTATTCAGAATATTATCAGTCCACAAGACATTTCTTCCCTTTACACATGTTCCCTTACGTAGATAAAATCTCTCAACATAGCAACAAATCAGTTAAAGATATGTTTGATAACGGAGATGATACCAATATCGCTAAGTGATACAAGTAGTAAGAGAAATTTTGTCCGAGTTGAACATTCTTTTGTCACTCGCTTAAATAAAAAATAAATAGTATCTAAGGAACTAGGACGATCGTATTTTAGATTTCGCCTCCGATGGATTAAAACTTATGAATCTTTTGATAATTGCCACAGCTAACCCACTTGAATAAACTAAAATAGATGAGAAATTAACCTGTTAAATGCTCCAACGGAGCTCAGTACCCCTTAGCGTTTAAGAGAAAAACTTCTCGGGTTGGTTTGAAAGAGAAGCGCATTCGAAATATCACTTACTGAATTTATGACCAAGTTTCATCTGAGAGACAAAAACAAAATTTAATTGATTTTAAATGAGTTTGGCTTTTAGTAGTGGAACAATGTGCGCAATTTGATTGAAGTTAAAAAAAGCTCAGTTAAATTACCAGTTTTTAGTTTGTTAGCTCAAAATCCACGAGGAAATCAGAAAATCACTCCCACGACATTTTTGTTTTGAACGTGCCCGTTCAATTAACTCATCTCAGATACATTCTTCGAAACTCTCTAGAATGTTTAATACTGTTATGACAATTACAACTATGAAACTATCAAAGATAGCAGGTGTGGCGTGACTTCGTCTATCAGCTTACATACAGAAAATGGAAAAAGTTTGTTATTTTATTAATCTTAATAATGATTTAGCAATATTTACGTGACTTATTCGCGTTTTGCTAAGTTATTAACAAAATGGTGGACGGGCGCCTACATGTGGGAGAATTAACAAATTTTGAGAAAACTACCAATATTTTTATATGTAAAAACACTGAGAAGGGACTCACAGATTAGAAGAGAACTTTCTTAATATTCGAAATATATCGAAAACAGCTTTAAAACAGCACAAGAAAACATTTGTTCAATTAAAAGTTCAAATAAAAGTTAACAGGATTTGAGAGTTTTCTGGTACTAGGGTTTTATTAAGGCCAGATACACATATCAATCCGATTTTTTATTCGGAAACAATTAGTTAGCCTTCCACTAAATTCACACAAAATTTTGTAAGCTTATTATAAAATAAATACCATGTCGATCTCTTGCAAACCTTTTTAGTTTTTTATATTTATTTTGATTTTAGCACTATAGTCATTCATATGCCCAGACATTACACACTCTTTGCATACTTTCGATTTTATTTCATTCGCCTCTTTCATCTAACACTGCCTCCTCCCATGTATATACATATATACAAAAATTTAAGATCATTAAAATTTTTTTTCATATTTTTTTCTATCTTCCGAATTACCAATCAATCGTCTGGCATTGATGACTTGTTGGCAAATTCCAGCGCTGTGAAAAAAGCGATTACTCAACCGGAATACAATTAAAATTTATGTGAATTCGATGAAAAGAGACGATTGCACTTGTATGTATGTATGTGTACGTATGTATTTGAAGCAATGTTAGTATGCGCGTGCGATGGTACAGACCAACGGAATGCACTGGAAAGTAGTCGTGAGCAGATCACATGCCTTTGTTGTTGGTATTTAACGCATGTGTGACAATAGATATCGGCGATTACTTAATTGCTGCCAACATAAATTGACACCCATTATTAACGGGGTGTATAGACACTATATTTATGTAAATATATTACATGTTCGTTGCATAAAAAGCTATTAAATTGTGCTCAATTGTTAAAATGGAGCGTTAAATTTAGCGATTAAAAACGAATCTAAGTTTTAAGTTTAAAAAATGCAATTGGTAAACAATTCTTTAAATAGTAAGTTTATTGCTATATTCCGATGACAAATTTAAAAAGCAAATTTCGATACTTTTTCTATCGTTTGATACAAAGTAAACTCTTCAAACATTTGAGGTTACGTATCAATATGAGAACTAACTTCTGTGTTCCAAATTCAGTGGACGATTTGAGAAGACTTGATAAAATGAAGACTGATAAAATTCTGGATAAAAAAAAGTGATGAATAAGTTTTCAATCGAGGTCAAGCGCATTTCTTTCATAGTACTGTAATATACACGTCGTTACATTGAAATCAATTGTTCTAGCAAATTTGTGAAGGACCCAAGACGCTTTGTTGATGCAAGAAGGTTTAGATCCATATACTGGATTTTTTGGCTTCACTAAGGACTTGTCTATAACTATCAAAATATTACTTTCATCCTGGAGATGTCATCATAACCTAACATATTAGAACATATTCTATATGCTTTTATTTGAAGTTTTAACTAAAGAGAGTCTTTAGTTAACGTAATCCGTTAAAGAAATGGATCCGTTGAACCAAACTTTCCATTTATTTTCAACATAAATCTACCAAATATTTGCTTAAGTCCGTCGAATTTTGAGAAATTGAGCGCGTAAAACATGGAATTCAAGATATTAGTCAAATATTTATTTAAGGTTAGATTAATAAATACCTTAGGTGGTACTCGGTGGTATTCCTACTCCTACTTTTATGTCGCTCAAAATTCTCTGAAACTCTTTTTCTCACTACTTTTTTTTTCTTACAGCAGTAATATGGATGGATCACTCAATCTCTATTGGTTAGAGCGACTTATTACGATATTATTTCACAAATTTTGGAACTATTGGGTTGTTCGGAAAGTCATTTCGTTTTTTCCCGCCAGAGGACTTAATTACGTTTTTTCGAAACTAACTTCACACTTAAGCCCCATAACCATTATATGTCATGAGAGCTGATATTGCAAGGCTTGTGTGTGAAAAAGTTCTATTAATTCTACCCAGTAGTTTTTGGTTGGTGCCTTTTTAAATATGGAGAGCAATAAGCAGCATTTTCGTCATATTTTACTTTTTAACTTCAGAAAAGGTAAAAATGCTGTCCAAGCGAGAAAAAAATTGACGGATGTGTATGGAGAAGGCGTGTTAACAGTACGCCAGTGCCAGAACTGGTTTGCAAAATTTCGATCCGGCAATTTTGATGTCGAAGATGCACCACGGTCTGGAAGGCCGGTCGAAGCTGACAAAGATGCGATAAAGGCATTAGTTGATGCAAATCGGCGAATCACCACACGAGAGATCGGTGAGAGGTTAAATTTGTCGAATTCAACTGTTTATGGCCATTTGAAAGGCATGGACTTAACCTCGAAGCTCGATGTGTGGGTGCCCCATGTCCTTACCGAGCGAAATTTGTGTCGTCGTGTTGACGCGTGTGATTCGCTCCTCAAACGTCTAGAAAATGATCCATTTTTGAAGCGGATTATTACTGGGGACGAAAAATGGGTTGTATACAACAATGTTAAACGCAAGAGGTCATGGAGCAGAAAAGATGAACCGGCTCAAAGCGTGTCAAAAGCCAACATTCACCAAAAAAAGGTGATGCTCTCCGTTTGGTGGGATGTCAAAGGAATCGTTTTTTTTGAGCTTTTGCCGGACAATACAACGATTAATTCAGAAGTCTATTGTCATCAGCTGGACAAATTGAATGATTCACTTAAAGAGAAGAGGCCCGAATTAATCAACAGGAAGGGTGTAGTGTTCCATCAGGATAATGCGAGACCTCACACAAGTTTGGTCACTCGCCAAAAACTTTTACAGCTTGAATGGGACGTACTGCAACATCCACCATATTCTCCAGATCTGGCGCCTTCCGACTACTATTTGTTCCGGTCCCTGCAAAATTTTTTGGATGGCAAAACCTTTACCTCAAATGAAGATGTCAAAAACCACCTGGACGAGTTTTTTGCCAGCAAGGACCAAAACTTTTATGAGAGGGGAATTATGTTACTGCCAGAAAGATGGCAAAAGGTGTTGGACCAGAATGGCCAATATATAATTTAATAAAATATTTATTCATTATACGAAAACTGTCTTTCATGTTCCCCAAAAAAAACGAAATGACTTTCCGAACAACCCAATATTATTTTGAAACTATGTAAGAATTAAGCTTATTCGTCGGAAAAGCACGTGATTTGTACTAGTATGTGGTGTTTTTCGGGTCAGAATATTGTCCTCGTTATTGTTTTATTAGAATACCATTAATCTGTGGGTTCTATATATAAAAATTTTCAAGATGTAAAACGTTGCTACCAACGCCTAAACTTGAGGAAACATTTTTGGCTTTCTTCCAACAGCCTACCTCAAGGACTTTCAACAATCTCTAGATTTTCACAGCAATTCTTGCAGAGACGTTTTATTATTCAAATCAGATAATCTATTATATGTGTACAAAGGTATGTAACTATATTTTAGGGAAACACATTACACCACAAAATTATTTTGTCAAAATTATAGTAGCAATCAATTTCCCAAAGCTGCCAACCGCAAAAACCCATCAACGATTCTAAGTAAATTTCGGAAACTTGGGCGCTGACTCGAATACAATATGCAACGAAAGTATAAATACACATACATAGATAACGATAAATAGTTGCTATAAGTTTTAATAAACAATATCCGGCACTCATGTAATTGGAAAAGTAGACAAAATCGATCTTCACGAAAATTAAGTAATAAAGTTTCAACTAAATACTTCAATTATCAACATTTTGGATGAATGAACGCAATGCAATGCAATGAACGAGAACAATTGGCTGGTTGTTGTAAAAGTGTGAATAATATAAATCAATTTGTGTCATAAATTGAGCAGCAACAACAACAAGTTGAAATGTTGCAAAGTAAATACGTAAAAGAAAGACGAAAAGACGGAAAGGTACTAAATATTGAATAACTTTAAGATGCTTTCTAGTACAAAATAAACAAATATGTCGAAAGAAAAATGAAAAAAAATAAGCAGAAAAATTAAAAGGCAAACAAAAGTGCGATGTGCCAAAATAAAAACAAGAAATTTGTCGACAACAAATGAAATATGTTCCAATAAATGCGTGGAAAACATTTTTGTTGTTGGCAACATGGGCAACGATGCCGAAGGCGACACGAAAGGGGGAAAATCACAAAATGAATTTATGAAAACGCTGCAAAGCATAGCATAAAATTTAAATAAAATTTTATTCGGATAAACGAAAATCGCAAATGAAAATATGCAAAGTGTAATCGGTTGGTGGGAGACAGCACAAAAATATTCATAAAATAAACAAACGGCGAAAAATGGCACATTCAAGGCGGAAAATTTGAGCGGAATTGTTGGAAAAAGAAATGAAAAAGAAAATGCGTGGACTAGTGATCTGTTTTTTGTTTTCCTTTTCCTTTTTTTTTTTGTTTTTTGTTTGGCGCACATATGTATTTTAGTATAAATATTTTTATGGAATAAAATTTAAAAATTTAAAACGCAATAAATTTCAAGTTATTTCGGGATATGAGTTGTATCATGGAATATATGAGGACATATGAAAAAGTACGAATATTGAATGAATTGAAACCGTTGAATAAATTTATAGAATTTTAATTGATTTTTCTGAAATTAAAGGTTTGGTCTCACAGTAGATCACAGCCTTCATATGAAGTAAATCGCTTTTGAACTGAATGTTTTTCCCGAACATCGTCTAAACTAAGAGGAAAGAGAAGTTGATTGAGTAAACTGAAGTAACAATTCTTACAGTGAGGCGATCCGTTCTCAAAACAAACATAACCTCGACAAATATCCGTTATATCACCAATTGGAAGCCTTCGTCAGCGAGTATTCTACGAAAATATTGGCGCAGATGATTTTTTTCGTTAGTCTACCACACCCTATGTCCGGTTATTTTGGCATAATTTTGAATATTGATTCTTTCCAATACCTTATAAATGTTATATATGAAATCTTAACTTCATTATATAATAAATAATTTGCCAGTTCTGTATTCGATGAGGTTCTAGGTATATTGAGCTACAAATGTGAACTTATTTTCCTTTGAGAACTTATGAGAAAGTTATTTTTGAGGTTACATAAATTCATAATTAAACCTATGAGGCCCGCCCGAGTATGGTGAGATATGACTTATTGCGATTTTTCACTGACGGCTGGAGTGGGTAAGAACGTGGAGTTTATTGCGATGGGATTTCTTTTTATAAATCTCTAAGTTACTTGAAAACTACAGTTATTTCCAGGTCTACAGCTACCTCAGTTAAATATTTTAAACTTTAACATATCCGACGTCATTCGGTTCGAAGTTTGTCGGGGAATATTTAGCATCTCTCTCAATGTCTGAACGTGGTTTGAGAGAAGTTGTTATTGTTGAGTTTAAAGGGGCCTAAAGCATAACCCAAAACAGTTACACGGAATACTGTCGATGCGACAGCCTTTGATTATAAACCCGATGCTATTTCCTTTCGGCCACATTCAACCGAGTATCTTCGGAATGAAAAATAGCACTTTGAAAAGTGTTGCCGGATTGAAAATAAAATTTTATTAATTTTTGAAAAAGCCCACAATAAACAAAATATATATAAATTTCAATCCATCGGTAATAGAATATAAAAAATTAAATATAAAAATTTTAATTCATGTATGAAAAATTAAAGTTCTCTATTTTGAAGTTTTCTTTGTCTGAATATCTTCCATAACTTTTAACTGCTCTAAGTATATGAAATCCACATTTATGTGCCACCAACAGATACATATTAACAGGGATAATTTATAATTGTACGGCTTCAGAAATTGTTTGGCTTGACCTTTGCAGGCGTGACAAAACAAAGGCGAAAGAGAATGTCGAACAAAACCAGATTGCAACACTGCATGCAACAAATTTAAGTACTTCCACGGTTGTAAGAAAAAAGTTAGGAAGTTAACAAGAAACATGTAACGAAGATACTTGCCGCAAACGACACCTTAAACCCAACAAACAACACATAAAAATATATAATATACAATGTATCATACATATACATATATATGGATGAGTATATATATCCGCCCTGGATGCAGTCTGGATTGAACCGCATGCTGCTTGGCAAAGCACACACTCCAGCTCCAGCCAAAGCACACAAGCGTACAAAAGCAACTCGAGAGCAGAGATTGTTGAGTGTATAAGCTGCTAAAAATAGCCACGGCGATTGGGAGTGCAAGTTGGTGTCCAAGTCTGCGCCTGAGATCGGACCAGAAAGACTGTGTAAATTGTAAAATGCATGAAGAAATGAAAGAAATGAAAGAAGATGCAATAAAGCGTTGGAGAAAACATTAATGAGTCGGAAAAAACTGGTCTGACCAAAGTAAAAAATGCCAACCACTTACAACGCATGTGTGTACATACATACATACATGCATAAATAGGTAACAATTAAGTGTGAAAACCAAGGAGGGGAGCGGAAGTAAACAACAGAATGAACTGAAACGAAACTAAAAGTTGCTGCGACAAGTAAGAAGGCGGTACATACATATAATGCTGGTAGAAAAATGCGCAGTAGAAACGGAAAGTCGACGCATAAGGTGAGCATAAACACGCACACATACACACATACACACATACATGCATGCATATACATTTTTATATGCAACAATGAAAATACTGCAAGCGAAAATCGCATGCGTGCCGCCTGCCTGTGAACGCAATAAGGAAGTGCAGCGGAGTCAATCAGAAAAAAAAAAAAAAGGTGCACACGTAAACAACAGCAAAGTAACAATGCTGGTGGCAGGATTTCGAAAAGTGTGCAGACGGCGGCAGTCAAAAAGCAATCAACCACAAATGGCAATCGCTAGTCAGGCGGGCATGCAACGAGAGCGTATTGGAGAGTAAATAAAAAGGAGCGGCCCAAAAAAGTTGCAAGTTGCACGTACTAGATGTGCGCCCGCCAAACAATAATAACAGCAACAAAGCGCGTTTCTCCCAGCTGTGTCTGACGGCTTAGCAACAATGTTGCTAGGCAAATTTCATTTCGGCAAGCAGCGAGGTACAACAAAAGTGAGAATGTTTAATTTGAGAAAAAAACAAATTTCCAAAAAAAAAAAAACAAAAAAAACCCGATTTAGTCGGCAAAGTTTGGCTATTGCAAGCAAATGCAAAAATCTGGGAAAATCAACTAAAACAGCGAAAAAGTAACAAAGCAAAAGTAGGGATAAAAGAGCATACAAAGAAAAAATGCATGGAAATATTGTGAGGCAGGAAAAGTTGTTTGACCAGCGTACAATAACAAAAGCAACAAATAAATAGAAAAATAGTTGTAGACCCGGCAACAGTAGTTGATGTGCAGCAACATTACAGCTGGCAAAGGAATGAGTGGCAACGCCAGCGACGGACAGGAATCTTTTCTTAGTCAGCACAGACCCCCAGACACAATTGTTGCTCGTGTCAGGGACACAGCCGGTATGCATTTGCGCATACATACATGATTATGTAGAGTCGGGGATATAATAAGACCAGTGGCAATATGTATTATACCAGGATGTGACTCATAGGTAAATGCGCAAGACATTTATAGAAATAAGAATCGGTTTTTGAAATTACACTAATGATTATTACATTGCTGAAAGACTGTATTTTCAGTTCTTCCTCTAATCACAAAATATAGGAAATGGCAACCAAGTAATGCTTGATATTGTCTAGATAACCACCAGTGCTAAGAGGTCTGTGAATAAAGGTAAAAAACCAAAAACAATACTGTCAAAATAAGTAAACAAAATTTTGCGTAAAAATGTCTCTCAAATAAGGGTTGTGGGTTGGATTGCTTCATTTTACCTTCTTCGCATCTACGGACCACCAGAGGTTTGAATAAATTGTTTTTGCAGTTGTCGATATAATATATTCTTATTTCAAAACATTTCTTTACAAAACAGATTCTCTGCGGATTTCGAACTGTAAGTATTCGACTTTCATTCATGACCTATGGCAAATTTTTACTAACTTCGGGACGCTTTGAGAACCACTTTATATTTGTTGTAATTCCAAGATGTCTTTACTTTAAAAAAGGAGTTTCTTCACGTTTAAAAACACTTTTCATAAAAATTTCTATCCAATTGGAGTTGAACAGAAATGATCTCATGTAATTCTATATAATTTTTAACATCCGTGTCAATCAATTTTTGATTTTCGATTCAATTGATCAGTCCGATTAAAATAAGCCAAAACAAAATGCATTTTGAATGGTGGTTTGAAAGAAGAAAAGGTTAGGTTAGGTTTTATAGCTGACCCTCATGATAGGTATCGCATTTGGGCTGATATATACAGTTCTTTGTGAAACTAGAAAAAGAAGTTCTTTAATCAGATCTTTTAAGTCGACGAAGCGCTTTGAGCCCACCACCATCTGCTTAGGCGTTTTATTCCTATCTAATTAACTAGCTCACCGGGATGGGCTGAAGGGGTGCGCTGCGAGTTGTTTAAACCTTGCTCTCACAAAGGCGATACAGTCAAGAAGGAAGTGTTGAGATGTTTCTACCATAAAAGATTATTGGGTAGTCAATTAGGACTTTTTAAGCGGATGACCCATCAATACAATATTTTGCCGCTCGAAAATCTTTTTGTCGCTCAAATTCGTTCACCTTTGATGATTTTACGAACCATTTTTGGATTGAGTCGCTCAAATTGTCTGGTAAAGTTATGAAGATTCTTACGGATGCTCAGCACATATCAGGCCTATCTAAATAAATTTTATTTATGCCAGTACTTTTTTAGTTTCGAAACTATTGCTTTCTAGTCACATTTGATCGATGTCAATAACAGACAAGTGTGCTATTCTTGTTTACTATATTTATCTCAGGATAGACATTTTTACTGCAGCATAAGTGTCTTCGATCTGTTCGAAACTGTTTACATTTGCATGTCCGCCAATGTCAATAGATACAAACATATATTCTTATTTACTATGACAGAATGCAGGTCTGCATGCTGATGCTGACAATCTTTTCTATATATGTATATGTATGTAAACCTAGGTATGAACGAGTTGCAAAGGCAGACATCAGCTGCGCTGACTAGCAGCAGACGCCCCAACAGCTGCCGTCCTATGGCAGGCTGCTGCTGCATCACTATCATTATGTTGTCTTTGTTATTGGCTTTAGGTTGCTTGAGTTTGGGCTTGATTGTTGTTGCAATATTGGCTGCTGGCATGCGGCCTAAATTTTTTGTACTTCTTGTTTTCCTTTTTTTTTTGTGCTCACGGCACATTGCACTCAAGACAACAATAAAGGCAACAAAAGAAATAAACGAAGCAATAACAAAAAAAAAAAAACAAAAACACGACAAATAGTGCAAATATCACGAACAGAGTTCAAGCAAACCAACAAGCAGCGCGGCAGCAATCAATAGCAAAAGTCAAAAAGCAAGCAACACAAGGTACAGGGCAAATCATATGAAAGAATATATATGCATATGAAAAAATAAACACAACAACAACAACAGCTGAATGCATGACAACAACAACAGTTGATGACAGTCAACAGCCGGTCGAGACAGTGTTGAGAGTAGTGCGGCAAATGCATTTGTATGTATGTATGTGTGTATGTATGTATGTATGTATGTATGTATGTATGTATGCATGTGTGCGAGTGATAGGTTATGTTGCTGAGCGATTTAAAGACTGTTGTATTGCTTTTGTTGTGGCCCTAAAGTTCTTGTTATTATTACTATCGCTAATGTAGGAATATGAGTATACATTTCGGTATGTTTTGTTTCTGTTGTCTGCATTTTTATTTCTTACTTGTTCCGTTTTTAATTTTTCTGTTGTTGTTTATTATTTTCTTTTTATTTTATTTATTTTCATTTTGCAGTTTTTTGACTGCATTGCGCACTCACCGCCATGCTTGCGACCCCTGATGACGATGATGAAAACTCTAATTGACAGATGAGCTGGGCAAACGTAGGTGAAGTTCACCCTGGTTACCATGTCTTTCACAAACATAAAAAACAATGTGCTCAGCTTACTTAACTCTCAAAAAAAAAAACAACACAAGCTCGAGATAAGCCAGCAACATTCTATTTACCACAAAATCTACCAAAAAAAACAAGAATCGTTAATTGACTCAAAGCTGATCCCACAGTTGATTAGTGGCATTCTAGTTTGAGGTTAGTGACTTTTATTGTACCGATTCAGCAATTTGTGGAGAGATACAAAGAAATGTGTGTTTTTTTCTTGCAATATTTGTACGAACTGTATACAGTGGCGCTATTTAAGTGCTGATATATGCCAATACTAATGAGAATGTGTCAAAACTGTTATTGTTATCATAAACCTGACAGACCTTACATACCTGACATTTAACGCATCAATCTCTTATAAAGCTTTCTTGTTTCTATTATTTGTTATTTTTCGCAGATAAGCTTGTTTACTGATAACGGAATGCCAACTAACAACGGTAAATATTATAGATTGAAGATTACTTGAAAAATAAACTAGTTACGTAGACTACATGCGGATCAAGCAGAGATTATGATGAAATACATTATATTAGTATAGTTGGAGATTATGTTCATATTTCGTAGATTTTTTTTAAATGCTTACCTCTCAAAATTTTTTGAATTATGTATATTATATCTCACTTTACTTTTTTTTTTAACATTTCTTGGCAATCCTATATGCTAACCCAGCAGGCAACCTAAAAACTTTGTGGTTATGATTATCATTATTCCTAGACCATACCTCACAAGTAGAAACAGAAGTACTACTTTGAACTGTCCCAGAGAATGCACCACAAACAAAAAATCTCTATCGTTGCCATAGGGAACAAACCTTAATTAGCATACTGTCAAAGTTTCATGACATTTCATCCATTCATGCTTAAGTAATTGATCTCAATGTGATGCGACTTCTGCCATCGTTGTTTACAATCGTAAAAATTTATTTCTTATTTCCTCAAAACGTTGTTTCCTGATTGTTTCCTGATTATTTCATATAATTCACCTATTTTTACAAGTAAAAAATCGTTGTTCTTTCAACAAGATAATGCTCCGATTCATTCAGCTCGTAAAGCGATCGATAAATTGAAGGAAATACGTAGTGAACACTAACGTGAACGCTCCCCACCCATCACATACGCCAGATTTGGGTCCCAACGACTATTTCTTCTTTTTCAGACTTAGAAAATGACTCACTGGAAAAAGATTTCACTCAAATGAGAGGGTTAAGGTGGAATCAAACGACTATTTTGAAGCTCATAAAGCTTTACACTTTCGAATCGGTATAAAAGTTTTAGAGAATCGTTACAACAAATGCATTACTGTAGAGTTAATGTCGAAGAATAAAGCCATATTTTTAGTCAGCAGTCGGCAGCTGGCATTCCTGATAGCTTTTTAATAATTCTGAAATAATCTCACTATTCTGCCATGAACTTGTTTCTTTTTGAATACATGCAAAGTAAATTTTTCGAAATTCGCTGTCTTTTTAGAAAATAAAGCAATATATTACCGAAGGAAAGTAAAATATTTCACGAGACGTGAAATTTGAAAATTTAATAAATAAAACCTAAGGCAAGCAAACAAAATAATTTAAATATAATAACAACAAAAACAACTGTAAGCAATACATTACGCCTACTGTGCAACAAAAATAAACATACGTAGGTATATAGAACGACCCAAAAAATCCGCGTATTACAACGAATTAAAATTTTTTGACAAATAAAAAATAAATTTGACATGTTTTTGCTATTACCGAATTTTCTACCCACCTAAGTTTGCAGGAATTCACCACACACAGGTTGGCACTGGCCTGGACCTTCTGTGTACATATGTATATGTTGTGTGGGTGTTTGGTAGAATCTGTGGTTGACTGCCTGGCGAGTTGGCCTAATAATTTCACCCCCCCCGGTGCTGCCAAAGCAACAGATTAACAAGTGTCTTGCGGATGAGTGAAGTGTAGGTGAGCAGCGGGCAAAGACGAAATGACGCGCGTCTAGCGTGCGCGTTGACAATTCGAATTGAATTACGTTGATGAAGTAGAAAATTCTATATAATAAAAAAAAGAAGCATAACTCAAAAGCTTGTCTTTCCCACAGAAACTACAATATTTTCCCCTATTTATTGCTTTTATGCATGAAAATGCTTTCTTTTTGCTTGCATTATAGCCGTTCGTTGTGCAGAAAATCTCTTGAACCTCACATCTATTTACTTTTCACCTTAACGAGCTGGCGCAACACACACACGTTGCACAAAATTCCACACTCCCGAGCGATCGTGGCGACTTGCTGGCAACGTTGGTGATGACGTTGAACTCCACGTATTGTTGTTGTAGTTGTTATGCAGATTTGCATATGAAAATGTTGGCAGACTGAGCATTTCTATGACCCGCCAGTTGCTGCATAATACACACACGCACACACACACATATATATATATATATGTATGAGCGTTTGTGTATGTGTGTTTGGTGCTCATATGCGACTTCGACAACATTCACTTCTTAGAAGCTTAACGATAACGTAAGTAAAAATGTAAAAATGTAAAGTTATTCACAACTGAGTCATGCATTGAAAGCTGCTATATTTATTTAAACACGCATATGACATATGCTCCAGACAACGGTTGCAACAAAAAAACAAAAAGCAAAAAAAAAATCCTATTTACAGCGCAAACATTTCCGTGCATCCCTCTCCGCAACGCGCAGGTGGCGGTCGGTCTTTAATAATGCGCTTATGCGCTGAATGCATAACGATTGTGGCATATTCATATAACAACTGTTGTTGAGCTATATTTTATTCAAATTAAAGTGCGTGATTTAATTACTGGACGTCAGTATATACTGAATGGCGGCTCGTGGCTTTGATTAAAGAAAATAATAATATTCGTAAATAATGTAAGAATGCGCAATAAAAAGTAATTATATAACAGGGAATCGTATATTTCAAAGAAATACAGTAGTGAGTTCAATTCAAAAGTTCAACAGCAATTTCGGCAGCCGGTTCTATGGAATTTCCGCCGATTCTATCCGTCCTAGCGCTGTACTTTCGGCGGCCTAACCCTGTTTGGATCTGTAGGTAGGTAGGTAGGTAGCAATAAGTTTGTCACTCTTGATGCAACACCTAGCAACAGGGTTGCTCTATATCCACCTGATCAGCGTTGGCATTGAGTCCAGCCGACAGAAATCGCCAGAACAAAAGCAGGAGCGGATTTCAGTCAGATTTCATAGCGGTTCTCAGTGGTATAATATTACTCGTTTATTTTTAAATATTTTAGTTTAAAGCGATAAGTCTAAAAATCGGACTCGACAGTTTCAGATTTGCGAAAAAAAATCAAAGCGTGTGACCACTAGCTAACTTTTTCAAGTCGATAGTCAGGTGTGTCAAAAAGGTTAGCAGCAATTTATGTGGTCCGAAACCGAACAACTGTCCAAGCCCTATGTGGTAGGTACAGGATGAGAGCGACTTCGACAAAATCCAATCATAGGAAAAGCTAGTTTAATTAGAGATTTTCAGTGAGTATACCTTGTGTTCTCTTCGATATACGCTAAACCGACAGGCATATAGACATTTAATACAAGTAGTTTAAACTACTTCAACACATAAAAAGAATTCTCTAAATTGTCTAAATTTCTAAAATAAATGCGTGAGTGTGATATTTGCTATCAATGGCCCATTTACTTTATTTGTTGTTTTTGTTGTTTTAGACCCTGCTTGGGTGAGAGTGCAAGTTAGTTTTCATCGAAGTCATCCAACGGGAGGTCCAGGAAACGAGTTATGTCGATGGGGTCGGACTATAGGGAGGGGGTGTTAGTTGAATTGGTTTAATAGGGCATACATAGAGGTGGTTAGTGTCATGCTCTCTCTGGGACTCTTTACATGCGGGACATTAGATTGGTATGCCGAGGTTAATTCTGGATAGGTAGGAGTTTAACTTGCTACAGTATTCAGAACGAAGTTGCGAAGGGTCATTGTAGTTTCGAGAGGCAACTCGAGCTTTTAGTCTGCAATGGGTAGAGGTTCGACGCCAAGGACGCTATTCCAACGGGATGGAGTCAATGTAGGTGTAAATAAATCTGAATAGCGTTCAGCGCCTGTCTAAAGTTAGTTGCGTCCGAAGTTTGATTGCTTAAATGTTGTATATCACCGAGATATTGTAGGAATGATATCTTTATTTTCCTGGCAGGTAGTTCCTCACTGCAAGCACGATTTCTACGAAAGCAACCCAGCAGAAACTACTTGGAGAAAAGCTCATTGTGCTCTTTAATAGCCAGTATACAGGAGTCATTGTCGAGATGTTTTACAAGAGACGTCAAGAGACATATTGTGATTGCACGGAGTGTGGTATTCTGGCAGATCTGAATCTTCTTCAATTGCGTTCTGCTGCATACAGACCATCATATAGGTGGTGCTCTGGTGCAAGTGGACTTTAGCAGCTAACACAACTCTATAACCCACTATTAGTTTAAATTAGTTGAAAATAGAAATATATATTTATTAGAAATCTAAGCAGCAAATGCAAATAAAATCAGCTGTTATCAGTTGCTGTCATTGTTGCCAACGACACGAGAACTACTGAAGTTGAAGTACTCTTCGCTTAATTGCAAGATTGTGATTAAGCTGAGCAGGAAGGTACACTTAAAATGGTCAACAAAGCAATAAATCAGCTATTTAATGTATGCAGCATGGAAATGGAACAAAAAACAAAAAACAAAAAAAAAAACAACAAAAACAATGAAAGTATAAAGTCATATGAAGAGCTTATCAGCTGCAAGAAAATACATACATATCGATGTTTACAAAGTGGCCAGCTGACCTCAAGCGCCTGTGGCCTCGCTGAACGCGACCACCCACTGACATATATACCGTTATGGACATTGCAATGCATTTCATTGTTTTTCGCATATATTTAACAGCTTGGTATTTGCTTACCTTTAAAATTTGGCTTTTGCGGAAACTCAATTCGTCATCGGCAGTTGCTGAGAAGTCGTGTTTGGCAATTGCTTCCATTTTTATTACTTTTTTGTTTCGTTATTTGTTTGCGCTATGTATAATATTTGTTGTTGTTGTTGTTGTTGTTATCCCTGTTTGGCGGTGTATTTAAACAATCGTTTTAATTGAAAGCGATTGTTGTTGTTTAATTAATTTGTGCTTAAAATAAAACTCTCAACTAATGTTTATCTGCAATAGGCAATTATTATTTTTTTTTCTATATTTTTCCCATATTAACAGTTTGTTTTTTTTTTAGTTATTTTGTGTGTTTTTTCCGTTTTTGTCAGCCTTCGTTGTTTTCTTTTAAATGTGTTGGTTTAAATTTATTGATAAAATTTGGTGTTTTCCTTATCTGCTCGCATTAAAATTAGTAGTTTGTTCACTCTGCACTAAATTATTAATCTAAAAAAAAAGGGAACACTTAAAACATTTGCTATGAAGTATACTTTCAATTAACTTTCAAATTTTAACTTTAAAAGCTTTTAATTCGCAATTGAAATGTCCGCACTTGTTGCCCACTATAAAACAAAAAGCAACAAAAATATTTCCACTTTTTTCGTATTTTATGGTATTTTACATTTTAGTAATTTGGCAAACACTTGTTCTTTTATGCGTTCTGCACACGCCAACAATTTTGTTTGATATTTAATAATTTATTTTATGACTTTTTTGGTTTTTTTTTTTTTTGTGTGGTTTATTTTCACGTTTGTTCTATTTTAGACGAATAATATATGAATAGAATTTGCATGTGTATATGTTGATAGATAGAATACATTTGTACGTAGCGCCCGCACGACGTAGCTTTGAAGAATGAACCAACAAGCTGAGCAATGAAATCAGCACATCGGCAGCGGCAGCGCATAGTTTGTTTGCTCCATCGCCCAGCTACATACTCCGCCCCACCATGCGATTGACGTATGGGTGCGGAGCGCGTTGGCTATGTTACGCCAAAGCGGCGTAAAGCTCAATCAACTCTTTATACCCCTAGCGACAATATTGCCAGATGATCATGGGATTAGTGAAATAGTTTTTTGGAAAAATTATAATTGACTTTGTCTGCGTTTCTGAACTTTTTGTTGTTGTTGTTGTTGTTGTACAGGTGCAAAAACTTGGTATATTAATATTGGAGTTTCAAAATGTTTTGTGGAAGTTGGAGCAAGTTAAATCAATATTAATGGAACGAGTTAACCTAGCGCATAAACTGACAGTATCAGCTGATTGCTTGACAGTTCAAAATGTAAATTGTATATAGTAAATTCGAGACTAGCCATAACAGTTCAAAAGATAAGATAGTTTCAGTTAAGAAATATGGCCGTTAGACAGCGAATATCTCCCACTTTTGTATCGTAACTGCCTTTTTCATGACCTTAATACACAGACTTCTTAAATATATGACATTTGATATATAAACTTGTCACGTTGTCAAACCACAACAAGGAAAAGTGAAGCAGCTGATTTTTTCTACCTTTTTCTGACAATCTCTCCACACAAAAGCAAAAACCAAATTTAATAAAATTTTTAGAAATTAATCTAATTATGTTTTTATAATTTTGGTATCAGATTTTAATATGTTAATTCATGCAAGCTCTCGAAACAAAAGTTGATGAAAATTTCATGAAGTTCCTTAACTTGGGCTAAGGTATTGGACACAACTTCAACGTTTTAAGTCGCCTCCGAAGGCTTAAGGATTTTATAAGGTTTTCCTTGAGGGTTTTGTACAGATTTGAATCCAACGCCGACAAATGATAGTAAGTTCTCAACATAAAAGTTTCTAAATTCGGTCTAACGAAATTCTTTTCATCATACTGAGACGGTCCTTCGTTCTACATATGCAAAAATTAGAATAAATATTGGGGAAAATGGGCCGAGCTCGGGAAGTTTTCAAGAAATTAGAATTTAAATTAGTGATAAGGGGATACACAGCCGGGTTTTGAATTTTCAATAATAATTAAAATGAATTCTTTTTCAACCTTTTCAATTTAATATTAATAATCCGAAGGTGCAGATCATAAAACATTCAAATCCATTAAAATTTCGTAGTGTTTCCTTTAATTTTTATGGTTTATATTTTTATTTGCGATCTTGCACGGCAGTTACAAATGTCTCTGTTGAAATATTTTTCTTTTTTGGACGATTTCAACCTGAGCGTACCAGTTATTGTTGTTTTAGCGAATACCCAGACCCTGTTTGAGGGCAAGCGCGAAAACTAACTGTCATCTGGTTCACTTAACGGTAGGTCCAGGAAACGAGTTGTTTCTATGGGGTCGGACCAAAGGGAAAGGGGTGTTAAGTGAGTTGGTTTTAGGGAGCATGGAAAGTGGTGGTTAGAGTCATGCGGGGATTCGTTACATGTAGGAGATAGGTTAGCTATGTCGGGATCAATTCTGCATAGGTAGGAGTTTAACCTGCTGCAGTATCCAGAACGAAGTTGCCCGAGGGTCACACTAGCTTTGCGCTGCAACACGAGCTCATGTTCTGCAATAGGGTGGAGGCTAGACTCCGAGGACGCCATTCACTGAGAGGGAGTCGATGAAGGCGTTTATGGCTCTTCTGTGTGAATGGCGTTCAGTGCTTGTCGTAAGTTAGTCGGCCGGCCGATTACCGGCCAGTCAAGTTGCCAACAACGTTTCTTTGTCTTTGCCCAAGGTGCTGCCGGCTAGCGACTTGAGGATCTTGTTGCGGCTCTGTACCTTGGTAACAATCGCTGTCGTATGCGGAGTGAAGGAATGCAAACTGTCAAATGTGACACCCAATATTTTAAGCTTGTACACTGTCGAAATTTTGACATCATCGACAAAAATATTGAGATCTAGCTTGTATTACTTCGTTCAGTTGGTAAAAATGGTCGCTGTGAACCAGGCAGGGGAGAGCGTTAGGCTCCTCGCAGTGAGGAAGCGACAAAGGTCGCGGAAAGAGGCGTTCAATCGTCGGCGTAGAAGGGCACAGAGACTCCCTCTAGTGGTTGAGGTAGTTTCGAGATATAGTGATTAAACAATAGTGGGGAGAGGACACCACCCTGCGGGACCTCTTGTTTAAACCTTCTTATTTTATATTGTTGACCTCGAAATAATACGGACGTTTGACAACCGCTCACATAGTTCATAGTCGACCTCTTCAGCCCTGGAGAGAGTGTGGTTTGCTCAATGTCTTCTAGTTGCTAAACGTTAAACCTACCCGATCCAGTCAACTGTCAAAGTCAGAGAGTTGTGCAACTTTTTATTTATGTTTTAAATAACGCTTATTTGGAAAATGCACTCCCACATATGCCAAATCAACCAAAATTAATCCTCAACCATCTGGTAATGCCGACAACGACGTTGTTATTATTCGTTTATTTTATTTCTCAGCAGAAGAAACTCGTGCGCCACTGCGCTGCCAACGTCACCTGAATCGGCATATTTCGGCGAATTGTTATTTGTGCTGCCTATATACGTGCATATATATATACATACACACACTCACACACACGCACACATAAGAAATGCGTATGTATGCATGTTTACTTTTTGTTTGTGGCGTTGTTGCCAACGTGCTGCTTTGCGCTGTCAGGTTTTGTTCTGGAACGAAATTTTATACCCCTCGTATCGTTGAAAACTATGCGTTGACCCATGCGCTATGCGGCTGGCTATTGTTATTTCTGATGTTGATTATTGCTCTTACTGATTTTTCTACATGTTTTTGTTGTATCGAATATACAATTCGTTGTTTTGAACATTCTTCCTATCTACTCTACTCTTCGCCGTGCATTCGTGGTGTCATTTAGCATTTCATACAAACATATTAAAATACATAAGTGAATATGTATTTTTTGTATTACACATTTTATATGCTGCGTTCTTGTTGTTGTTTGCTTCTTTATTTACTTCAATGACTTGTTTTTTGTATAGTTTCATCGGCGATGTTTATGACAACTTCGCTGGCCCCACGGACATATTTACGTATGCAACAACTTGAACGAACTTGGTGAAGATTTGCATATGCATGTGTGTGTGCGTATGCATGTATGTTTGTTTGGAACTTGTATAGAGTGGAGTAGGCAACAATTGTTGGCTGGTCCTGGTCCACTGGTGCTGATTTAGAGCATTGCAATTGAATTGATAAATATTAATTGAGAAATAGGCAAATTAATTATCAAAATGGCATAATGATGCATTAAGTCAATATCATAAATAATGCTACTGGCTAAGCTGTTTGGCAGAGTTAAGTTAGTCACATGCAAGTCGTGGAAACCTGAGCGCACAACAATTTCTAATAATGCCGTAGTATCGCTGTTTTTGCTTTTACTAAGCCTGTTCCATGGTGAGCTGCCAGATCAGTAGAAAAAACGCTTCACAGCCCATTAGGGTAAAACGCTGCCGAAGTTCAATATCCTGTAAAACAATGACAACAGTGGTCGCAGGCAAAGCAGCCACAGCGAAGACATACCGAGCGTCTTCTAGCTATACGACTTGTCAAACACCGCTACTTAGTCTACCACTACCCGCTAGTAGTCTTGCTGCAAATATGTATTTTATTTACTCTAGCGCGTGTGGGCGTCGGAGAGTAGCAAAGCGTCTATAGCAACAACAAAACTGAAAAATAATATTTCGTTAGCGGCACACTGTTGCCTTTTATGAACATAACAAAAATTTTTAATAGCACAATTTTTGATTTCATTCTTTTGTTTTGCACTTCACTCAGTTAGTTGGCCATATAAGCAGAATGTTCACTTGATTTTTTGTTAGGTTCATTTCAGGCCATAATTCCTGCTTTTCCACATACACACGCATACATATGCAAGCACCACCGAATTCCAACCAAGTAGCACAAAGGAATATCTTTCATACCGCTTCTACACTCAAGTTTGTCTCCTTTTCTTATGCCTTATGCCTTTTCAACACTGCGCTGCTTTACAAAAAAAAAAACAACTTTTTGTCTTATATATTTTTATGGGTATTTACATAAACACACACACACACACACACACGCACTAAATTTAGGTAATATAGAGTCAATAAATTGATTGGAGAAAATAAAATGAGCGTGCGTTAAATATTACTGTAGAATTTCTGGTGCAGAAAAAAAGTGACGGACGCAAACCGCGTTTACATACACCCGACAACGACAATGACAGACGACAAGTTAAATTCTTCTGGATTCTCTTTTGTGGGCATTTTCTACTGCCTCTATGAACATGCAGGGTTGCTACTTTAATTCTTTTGAGTTTCAGGATTGGTACTTTCAAATCTAGTTGCAACAGTGCGATGCTTGAGGAATTCTTGTGAGTAGCTGTGAATAATGGCTGTCAAACTGTCGATATTTGTCGATTCAAACTGTTCCATGATATTGAAAACAAGTAATGGTCTCCTATTTTAGCCTGGTAATCATTCTTCGTTGAAAGATTTATTTCGGAGTGAACTGTAGAGTGTAATTTTAAATATTTTACTAAGATTTTTGTAAATGACATTTTTAAAACCATAACATCAATCAAAACCACTGTTGTTAACATAGTGTTGGAAGCCACTGTTGTAATAACTACAAGGTGTAACAGAGGTTAGATAATTAAGCGTTCTTGTTGCAATACAAAATTTCTTCGTGCCACGGCAGAAAAGCGGGGTATATGGTGTTGCTTGAAGAATTGGTTGTTATAACGAATAATAAACGTGCATTTTTGTTTTATTTCCTTCGGTGTCACCTTCTAATTAAGCTAAATTTTATTACTAGTTACGCGTTGCTTCCAACTTTGCGAGATTCGCGCTAGTTATCTAAGTAAATTTCGAAACACTAAGTGAGATCAATTCCTGATCATTTCCTGGGATTCAATTCCTGGGATCAAATCCCCACTGAGTCTTTCCAATACAATGCAGATTTCCCTCTTTCTCTAATATCCCTAGCTGGTACAGCTCTTAGTTCCATCTTATTATTTGCCTCTGCCAAAACGTATAGATCCATAAATCTATTACAAAATCTTGTTTCAAGCCTGTTGAATTTGAATACGCCCACTTTTTGAAGTTTTCGCCTTGGAGACTAAATTTTCCGACTATCGGACCAAAGTATGCATTTTTGTTCAGTTTACCTGTTAAAACTAAAGAGTCTAAGAAGGAATCTTTAGAGATTTGGATTGTGGTCTCATATTTACCGGGTTGAACAAATCCTGCTCCTTAACATGACCGCTGTAATAGACCTTGCCCCAACTATCGCAAATTTCTTGGTAGCAGTGATGACAACTTTTTTGAAATCAAAGATATCAGGGACACCCTTCTCAACAAGGGATCAGAGATACTAAGTATCTGCCGTTAAATAATAGTCCTAAGTTCGTTTGCAGTGATCATAAAAAAAATAGATGGACTCAACCGTGGCTTAAGTGTATTTTTCATAGGCTTACTTCCTCCTTACTCTAAGAGTACTAAACAACACCACGAGCTTACATCTTATAGAACTTGGTGATGTTTTATAAAGAGAAGGGAGCATAATGATCTAAGTCGGAGTCGGAGTCGGAGCCGTAGTACATTTCTCGCAGTGGGCACAGTTCAGCCTTCGAAAATAAGGACTTACTGAGTCCGTATGGGTAACTGGAGTAAATATTGATAAATCTATATAATGGAAGATTTTGTTGTGTCAATATAAGACTACGTTGATCGGAAGATACTTTTCGAATTGACCGCTTTCGGTGCATAATAACATCATGTAAATCTATTGAAGATCAGTAGAAAGACCACTGAAAACAGTTAGCAGCTTTCCTTTCGAACAGCTGAGGCACAACTGGTGATTCTTTTCAGAACCCGAAGTATCAGCGCTTTGTAAAGATACATAAGTATTTAAAAAGAAGTTTCATGCGATTTCCTTGTGAGCTTTAGTTGTACTTCTGCAAAAGAGTTCAGTTCGGACGGATTGTCGAGTAAATATTTAAGCGTCTGTAACTCTAAAAAATGTGTGCTCTTTAGAGTCAAAAAAGTTGAATTTAGATAACTTCTGGAACTGATTTTTGAGTTAGTGAGTATTTGGAAGAGTTAAAAATATAGTCGAACTCTTAAGAGTTAGAATATTTGTCGATCTAGTGATCGATTAAAATGAAGCCTTTCTATCAGTTCTATCAGTTCTAATGGTTCTATATCTTAATCAAAAAATCATTGCTGATCTATATTGTTTATAAGCGTCGGAGGGTTCTAATTTACCGGATATTTGCAGAAGTTGTAGTCCAACCTGAACCATGTATCACTCAGATGTCGTGATCACGTGATCTATTATGACATTGAGTATGGCCTGTCAGTCTAATCAGTTGTATGATTGGTTATGTTTACAAACGAAAATAAAAATAGTTGTCAACAACTGTCAACACTGAAAAACAGAACCGCTAATTAACCAATGCTCATATCTAACAGTCATTCTACGAATGCACGAAAGGACTATTATTACAATAAACGGACATTGCGTTAGGCGAACCGTTGCTCAGCGTGCGACAGTCGGACACACTGTCTGGCATTTCTAATGTCCAACTGTTCCATGAATAATAATACCCAATGAGCTCATACAATTTTTTGCAGTTTGGCCCAAATGTTTCACTTAATTTGTCGTTTTGTTGTTGTTGCCGGTGTCAGTTGGCAATAGGCACGCGCCGACGTAGTTACGCCCACGTAAAAAAAATGTAATAAAAGTAAAAAAAAAAAAATGTAAAAGGATATGTGAGCACTTCAAGTGAGTGGCATAAAAGCAGGCTAATCAACAGTAAGGACACGCCAGGACATGCCAAACATAGACAAGCAAAAATAAAAACAATTAAACAAAAATGGGATTCAATTGTGGCTTGTTGTGCGTTACTTCCGAGAATTATGTGCCTTAGAGTTCAATATCCTGCGGCAGTGTTTCATATGTGGCATGTGGAAGCGAACTGCGAGTTGAAATGGTGGCAGTCGAAGAGCCGTTTCCGTAGTTTGTACGTGGATTTAATTACTTTTGCTCTCGATATTCATTCACCTACGCATGCCATGAAGTCCGTAAGGCGCTGGCTGGCGCTTGTGTCGTCGAGAGCGCTAATGCAGTGCGCAGAAAGAGCAGTCTAGGCATGAAAATGCTACTAAAAATTTTATTTATTTTTCATTTCTTTCGGTTACAATTTTTCGTAGTTCACCTAATTTTCAACATTGCACTCTGTCTATATTTAGCATTTTACTTCGGTGGGGGAGGACGTGCTGGAGGGTTGTTTGTCTGCCTTCGGTAATTCAGAATGAATGAATGAATTGACTCATTTATTATGCGTGCCAACAGGACAATCGTTTCGTGGGCAGAATAATGTCGAGGAATAACAGCTGCGCCGGCGTACACTATGCGAAGGAAAATTAAATATTCAGAAAGCGTTCTGTATATTGATGAGGTGTGCGCTTGAAAAACAAAACCCTATAAAATGTTCTTAATTCGTCGGTTCGAATTTCTTTTTATGAAGATCTCGAGCATCTAATGTTTGGCCTGCTGCTTTATCGATGGTCCTGTTATTAGAACCATATTTGGTACTATATATTTCCGATTTTGAGAATTTAAACATGTTCGGGAGACTGCCAATCGGGCTCAATTTGTAGGCTAGTTAGCTCAAATTCTAACTTTGACCAAGCCATACATCTGAACTCTGACTTTCGCTTTCGAAAATGGATAGTCCAGAGTTACTTGAAATTGAAAGTGCATAGTCATAATCATACATCATCATACGTTATAATCTCCAGAAATGTTTGCAAACCTTTCTAAGAGGCTTTTACAAGCGACATCTATTGGGTCGCCCTCAGATATCAAGCTAAGAATTCTATTGATCTCTTCTTCTGTGATACTGTTTGAATATGTAAAACTATTACTTGGCTTTTGTTACAAATCATCATTCTTAATATCTGTTGGTTTCAGCCGAACATAAGGCATTGCCTACACGAAACCTACCTACATATATGAAAGTCTCATTAAAAAATTAATGCATATTTTTGAAAAATTGTGCCGGTTGGTAATACAATAGAATTTTCAGATTTTCTGTAGCGTTAAAAGTCAAACAATGACTCTGCAAAGCCTATTTTCTGTGCTTCCTGTTAAATGTATCTGCACTACATTACATTACATTAGAGAAAACTCTTTCCTTTCTGAGGGAGTAGAGTTTCAAATCGAAATTTCAGATTCCTAAGTCACCTTAATCTAATTATATGAGAATCTGAGTTAGCGTTTTGGAAAATAAAGTTGTTCTTATGACAAGGCTCATTTTTCCAATACCCAATATTTCATTAGGAGGTATTTTGTGCGAAATCACCTTACATGTGAGCTCTATTTTAGCCAGAACCCTTCTGACACCTAACGTCAGTCAACCTCTTTGTGGGTTCGGCTCTCAATTTTAGAGTGACAGTGTGATACAGAAACTCAAGCTCCTTTGTTTGAAATTGAACGGGAAGTTTCGGGAGACAGTCTATTGTCGTGAACTCCCCATCAACTGTACTTTCAAGGTTTTAGACCAATGCAGCTTTTTCAAGTAGCGGTAGATTTACTCCTCGGAGTGTAGCCTCCTTAAAGGTGAGCATTCAGTTCGATATCAGGTCAATGTTACAGGCTTTCAGCTCATTAATAGGACGTTCGAAAGTATTTAAAGACTGCTTAACCTCATTAACAATTTTAACGAGTTTCTTCTTAATAAAACTTATACGGATGCATGGTGATAGCGTAATCGTTGGAAAGTTGAAAGCTGGTGAGCTTGCAAGGAAAAGCGCGCTGGACTAATTGTCATCAGATTGGGAATGGGTAGGACGTGAGTACTGTTCTCTTGCGGTTTATTAGAGGACATCGGATATCGTGTAGGCTTGGCAAGGCCTATCAAGGGCCATTAAGAGCGCTGCCGTAAGGTTCTTCTGGCTCAGGCGTATCGAAAGAGGTTTAAGGAGATCCTAGCAGTAGGGCTAAAAATGTAAATTTCTGAAAAGTGGCGAGGTAGAATCATCTCGACTCTTCCTTCTTCACTATACTGCTTTTGTGAGATCTTAGTTAAAGCACTTTGTTTCCCAACATTTCAGTCATTCGCGACAACTAGCTGAAATTGATATTGATCACTTTAGTAGATCAATGATTGAATCAGTGTACTTCATCGATAGATATTGGTCCGTCTACAGACATTTTTGACACCACAAAGGACTTGTTTGTAATTGTCGGGGTATGAATTCAAAATTCAGAAATCAGCCTTGATACCTATCCTAGGTTAGGTTGTCAAAAAAACGGAAGTAGATGAGACTTCTTGGATTCTTTCACTGGTTTCTAAAAGCGGTTGCATCTCGTTTGGTAATGACAAATCTCCGAACATAGTTCCCGCCATTAAAGTGTTGCTCCCAAAGTCCATTAGCCGTTCAGCGTCGACTTAGATCAATCCATTTGTTGGATACCATCCAGGCGCGCACCTGAGACTAGGTCCTCAAAGAGAAACCTCGTCTAAGTGTCCAGCAGAGATGTAAGTAATTTATGTATATTATATATATGAAGTATTTGTCCTCGTACAAGCATAACTGTACCTTAGACTACTTAGCGGCTGATATTTATTAGAATTCTACGGCTGCATATCGGTATGTCAGTATGTAAGCTTACAAATGAATTTCAATTAAATGCCTTGCCATGGCGATTTGACAGTCACTAAAAGATATTTGTGCATATATGGCTTGTGTGTACGATCGCTGATCGTGTTCGGCTGATAAGCGTAGCACGTGAGTGCTTATCAGCGGCAAGCCACGGTTCATAGTAGTTGTAGGTGTGGTTGGCAATTCATTAATGGACTAGCAGATACTTATATGCGCATATATAGTATTAGGACCTCTAAGGACACATATTGTATTACGGTGGTGCTTTATCGCGTGCTGTGGCATGTACTTGCGGCTAGTTGTTGATACTTGCCACACAAACGGCTAAAACATACCGTGCATTTACGGTCATACGCCAGCTGTTGTTTGGCGTAACGCCAAAAGAGCAGACATAATAAATATTGAAATGACTAAAAATTAGCATAATAACCCTCAAAAAAGTGCACGGCAAGCATTTTTCGAAATTTTTCAAATGCAACTAACTAAAAAAAAAAAAAAATGTAAGTAACAGTAGATATGCATATGTATATATTTACATAAGTATATAGTGTCATATGCGACATGCAATCGTAATAAATATAGCATACGCCACAGCTAAATAATAGCAACAGCTGCTGCATGCCACATGCCTCACTTTCAAATGCTGCTGCAGCGCCGCTTGCAGTTTACATCTTCCCGCACTCCAGCACACAAAAATAATACATAGAGCCACACAAATGACATGGTATACAGCATGATCACCCTCAACATCCATAGAGTTACTGAAAGGAGCTGCCATATGCGCAAAATGCAAACACGCGTGGCAATGAATCGGCCACCAGTTAACAGCCGCTCAATCAGTCGGCAATGTATGCGATCCTGCTGTTTAATTCATGTCATGTTGAAATGCCAAAAGTGGACTTGATCTATGCAATATGGAGAGATTACACTCGTACTACAACAAAAACAAAGTATAACCGACAAAAATTTCGACAACCAAGAGCCAAACGAACAGGCTCATCATCATTTGCGACGATCCATCAGCAGCAGTCCGAGGCGCAGGCGCAGCAGTTGCATATTGCTACAGCACCCGCATAGCGAACAAGCTGCACTTCCTTAGTCAAAAAAAAAACAAAAAAAAAAAAACAAAAACACGCACATCCTTTTTGTGGCAACAATATAAATGTTTGCACTACTGACTCGTGCCTCAGCTCATCTTTCAGCTTCCTTTTGTGACCCACATGCACGCACATCTCTCTTCATTCTTCTTATCACTCTCTGCTAGTTTTGTGTTTATGGTTTATTGTGTTCATCCGCCGTTCCTCTTTACAACTAACACACCTACTTACTTACATCGATCGCATTCAATGTTGCGCGCATTGTTCGGCTCTTCGGCCACTAATTTTAGCTCAATTTTTCAAGTGCGGACATTGCCTTTTGTCTTCGTCGGCATAATTATTTCTTACAACATTTCCGCGACCGTAATCTGTTTTGTTTAACCGTAAGTAATCTATTTTTAGTTGTCACTCTTTTCCAAGTAATTCATTCAATTCAAATTCAATTTAATTTCAGGCACTTCCTTCCTTTGTCGCCTCGGTAATGTTCTGACTGTGTCCGTGTAAATTTCAGTTTTGTTGCAGAATTTGAGTTGGTTTCGAATTTTTCAAATTATTAGGCATAAGAAGGCTGTCGACGAGATGTGTATCGCGTTTGCTCACTACAGACGTCAAGCGCAACCTTGAGAGCACTTTACAGCAGTGTTTGACGCTGTTTAAGGGCAATCCGAAGAAGTTTCGGCGTAGTTTCGTCGACGAAACATTTTATTAAGCATAAGCAGCTTTATCTTACCTATAATTCAACAAGTGTGGGGTTTCAACCGCTCAGTCGTAGTTAGTTTATAATCATAAACCACTGGCTTATCCACAAAATTTATGTCTAAGTCAAACTACATGACATTGACATGCAGCTTTCCTGATATTATTGGCAAAACCAACACCAAAAACCAAACCAAGAACCACTCACCAAAAGTGGCTTGTTGCACCATCTTTGTGGAAAGATTTTTAACTATTTCGCATTGGTATCATATTTAGTTTTTGATTAACCAATATTCTATATATTTCCATTATCTAAAAATTCCAGATAAAATATAGGGTCTCACATATAGAAGCTTCTTTATAGAATAACATATGATAGAAGTAATACGTTAAAAGTTTTAGCTAGTCAAGTACCTTGAAAAAAGGGCTAAGTTCTATAATTTATGCGAGGAGTAAGGAAAAGGCAATCGAATTTCTTTCTTTCAGGCTCTATTACACATGTATCTGAGTATATAAAAATAGTTTTTGATATTGCCATTTTTATATAAAATGGCCGCTACTGGCTCAATCTGCCGAATCACAATTTTCAAGAGCACCTCGACGGATTAGACAAGGAAACTTTCTTTTTGACTATTCTAGCAGTTGAATAATGTTTTTAGGACCCTAAAGAATACTTTAAACCAAAAAATAATAACTTGTTTTAAATGCTAGACAGCGCTAAACCGTTAAGTATGGATCCAGCGAGTTGAGAAGAAATCTCTCTTTTTTCTAAACACACCTTTTTTTTAGCATAAATTCAGTAAGTGGGAGAAGAATATTTTAATGTCAGCTAGTGATTAATTCAAAGGGTTTTCCGATGGATTCTCAAAATTTTGAAGGTTATATAGAGATATCGATATAGATAGATATAGATATAGGAGGTTACATAGAAGGAGAGACGAATTTGTAAAAATTTTTTTGTAATGATCGACTTGGCAATTAAGGATACCTACGAACGGATGGCGTTCTAATTTAAATGCAGGCTTAATATTTTTTTTTCAGCGCTGAAATTAGAACCAACTCCTGGTAGGTTCAGATTTGCATAAAAATTATTAATTGCCCGACAGCTGGATTAAACATAGACTTACACAAAATAATTAAGAACTCATTAATTTGATGCAGCGCAAGTAAAACTTAGCTGAGAATCGAAAGTATAAAGGTAGAAGGATATTTGACATACAAAGAGGCGCGAACTGCAGAAGAAAATATTTATGTTCATGAAAATATTTATCAACACAACGCTGACAAATGACAAATGGAAATCGTATGCAAATACGGCCAAAAGGGAGAAATAAGAGCGTCTGGCTCTGCCTTACTGTACATTTGACGCTTTGTAAGTATGTATGCAAATTTGTGTTCACAGCAAGCTCAAAATCAATGACAAATATTAAATTTCAATGCGGGAAAGCAGGAAAACTTTCAAAATCAAATGACAAAAAATACTTAAATACTGAAAATTCTCACCGACTGTCGGAGCGCGCATGCAAATGTGCTTCGGACGTTAGAGCGAGTACGCGCTCGTCGCGGTGGGTTTACATTTTCGGGTTCGGGTAAGCCGAATTCGAAACTGAAGTGCACGATCATTAATAACAAACGCAATATTTACAAAACAAACGTGTCGCATTGTCTGCTTTTTCCAAATGCTTTCAACAAAATGCTGGAGAATTAAAAAACGAGGAAAAACACGTACGCGCGCGCACACACACACAAATAGTTAGTTGTAGGAAAAAGGCTAACGATAAGAAAGGCTGCGCGTAGGGAGCGCTATGCATCCCGAATGTCAAGCAGAAAGGTGTGATAGTGCCGTTGGCCCATAAATTTAACATAAATGAAAGAAGAGAAAGCGCGCGCACACACGAGCACACACGCACACGCATGCGCAAACGCGACTTGCTATTCTAAGAAGGTACATACATATTCATTAACATAAGTGGGACAATCACGGAGATTACAACTCAATTTCGAATTTTGTATACCCATGCGCGTGTGTCAGCCCTTAGCGCTTTGCGGCGCTCAACCCCTTCTCCGCGCAACTGCTAGCCAGCTTACCTTTGGCAGCTTGTCACCGCGCTTACAAATTACCATTTTTCGGACATTAATCTTTTACACGGCCAGCTGTTTCGAGTGTGTCCTAGCGGCGAACGCATACACGCACACACTCATGCACACATATATCATATATGCACATACAAGGACATGCAGGCAGCGCGTTTAGTCGAGAGGAAAATCCTTTTATTCGCTTACATACTCGAGTTGTTGGCAGTACGCATCGCGGCGCTTACATACATACACATATACACGCACACATGCATGCTTGGACAACAATTCCGCCGCGCCATATCCTGCGCAGCATTTTGTACTTATTTCTGTTATTCCGCTAATGCTTTCACATTTTCTCCACTGTATGCGCATTGTCACTGTCATTTGTATGTTGTTGTTGTTGCTGTAACATTTGCCATTGCACATTTGCATTTCACCGAAATTTCCTTTTCGGAAAATCCATCTACATACCAAGTTCTTCTACGTAACCCCATTTTAGTTGGCTTCCAAGCGAATTCTTGCTCTTTTCTTCTTTTTCTTTTTGTTTGCTGTGTATGCTATTTATCCGCTGTCGTTTATTCCACGCGCGTTGTCATTCGAAGATGTGCATTTTTTTACACGTTTTGTCACTGCGTGCGCATTTAACTTCTTCATTGACTCTTGCGCTCATTGTCGCTGGTTCACACCTTTTGCTGGCGACGCCTTTCTTTTGTTACCCGCCTGACGTTTACTCGGGCGATTGCTTTAGTTTACTTGGCATACAAAGTAGTTCGTCTTGTTGTTACTTATTTCAATTGTTGTACATGGAGTTTAACATAGTTTTCCTTCCACGGCAGCAGCTATTGTTGACTTTTTTCACTCAACTGAATTTATACAAATATTTTGACTGGGATTGTGGCATTGACAAGGTAGATGAAAGGATTTTGCAGAAAAAATTCTTAGTGCTCAATTAATTTAGGGCGACTTGATACCATTACATATCACATTCATATAAAAAAAAATCTAAAATATACATCTTATTTAAAGAAAATAATGAAAGAAAGCTAAAGCTGAGATAAAGCTGATAAGTTGCAAAAATTCCAGGTCATTGGATTTTCGAAAGTGATTCGGGTGGAGTAACTAACCATTACTACTTCTTAAGAGAGTCTTCTGAACGATCCAAGTAACAGCACTTACCCGGTTAAAATCGGGATTAATTATGGTAATGTAGAACAAGCTGTCGTGGAATCACTTCTTCTTCTTCTTAATAGACGCTATATAAGCTCTTGGGATTTTCGACAAGTCTACTATAGCGCTTTAGTTGCTTCTTTGCTCCACAAATTTGTGCAAATGCGAAATAAAATGTAATTGAATTATACATCTCTCTTTCTACTTCCATTCTAACGACTTGTCTTAGTAAACGAAGCCATGGATATTGTCGTGAAGTTCGTACAGCTCATTTTTCCATTTTATATTACATTCATCAACATCAACGGGCTTTATCGTAAATCACAGAATTGTTCTCACGAACACCCCAAGGTCCGCTTTTTCGGATGTAGTCATTGTCCATTCCATGGGTTACGACAGACATACGGAGAGACTGTTAGCTTTGTTTATTGAAAGGACTTTTCTTCGAAAACGCCTACTCAGAACTTGTAAATTTTCCTTCACGTAGTCTCTCTCCCACCACAAATCCGGGGCTCAATTATCGCTACCTTCTATGTCGTTGATAAAAAATAAAAATCAATTGTCTCTTTGCTCAGTGTCACCCATTGCATCTTTTGGGTGGTCCAGTATGCCCAGCCTGGCAGTGGTACATTTATAAATGAATGAATGGAAAATTCAGCTGCGTTTACCCAAAAATATTAACATGCCCAGCCTTTTGCTCCAAGATAGCCAAAACCTGGCAGCCGAAACTCATGTTGGATGGACGCTCTCCGCTTTGGATTTGGATGAACTCTGAAATCGAATATGTGGTGATGGTTCCACTAAAGATTCCTCTCCCCACTATCAGCTTTGGGACCAGGCTGCACACAAAATGATATTGCAACCCATTCAAGGTCTGCTGATATTACCAGGGTGAGCAAACGAGAAGGAAAGTGTCGGCATAGAGCATAGCCTTGCAACTGAATACCCAACGAAAGAGCGATGGTCTCCATGAACTGTCCTGTTTATACCAGAATTCAGTCAAACAAAGATTCTTAAAGTTAGTAACTTAAGAATCTTAAAGTAAGGAGGAGAATGCGTCGGCTGTAATCATGGAAGGCTTTTCAAACTCAATTATGATAAAGTGAGGGTTCTCTGTTTCAATTACAATACTAAGTGATCTGGTGCTATAGATATTAAGCAAAGAATTAATCTCTCTCTTAAGGAACAACTTTGATCTCATTAAACAACAGAAAAAGTGCTTCCGGTTCCAATTTCTACAAGTCTTACTGCATTACCGATACTATTTACTGGGAAGGCAGTGCGGTGCTTAAGTACAGCACTTATAAAATATGATAGATCTCTTCTAAAATGATCTCCAATGGATTATGAAAAGGTGTGCTGTACGAGTTCTTGGGTGACAAAACACATAAAGATAGAACATAAGTTTTTACCAGAGCACGTCGTACTAATGATCTAATGAATGACCCCTTAAAAGTAATGGAAGTAAAGGGTCTGTCTGCACTTGGTTTGACATACATAGGCAAGTTTCAAGCGAGCTATGGAAGGTTACGGATATATAGAACTGCGATTGAAATCAAAAACAATACAAACGAAGTACCGCTAAAGCCGTTTGCCAATAGTTAGAAAGGGGGAACTAGTGGTCAGTACTCAGCGCTCGACTCGGGTATAAGGTACCAGTTTTGTTTCGTTATAAGTCCAGTAAAAATCTTAATATATCACATTTGAAATTCGTACTTATTTATTATTAATAATACTTATTTGTTAGTTTTAGTATTGCTCATTCCTGTGGCTCTTCACTTATAGGCGTGAATTCGGGCAGATAAATTGGTGGTAAACTCAGATCCGGTGGAGGAGCGGCAAAATACTGCGTGTGTTGAAAATTCTGAAAAGAGAAAATTAAAATAGTAACACAGTATTGTACAGAATTGTCATTATTTGGGCGCAGCTACTTTTGGCCAGATGTTGCCAAATTATAAGAAACGGCAAAAAAATTAAAAGCGACAAGCAAAAAGTGAGATATATTTAAATAGAGCATGCGTTTTAAAGGTAAACAAGATTTGAATAAATTAAAATAAATCTTTTGCAATTACAATAAACAAGTTTCGCTTGATTACTCGGCGGTCTGGTCTGTTAGCACACTACTTAACATGCTTAAGTTCGCACGCGACTACTTACACCGTTGTATGCGATAACGGCAACGTGTAGAATCTGCATGCGAGCCGCTGATAAGATAATGAAGATGACAAGTAGGTAAGCGAGAAAGCGCAACATTTTGCACACTCCGTTCTCCTTTTGTTCCTCTTCGAAGAGCAAGTGGCGTAGTAGAGACGCGTGAACGGTATGTAAGCGTCTGCGGCTGGCTCTTCGGCGAAGCCTGTTTGGAAAATGATGTTTGACGGCTGATGGCGTACGCCTTAAATATTGGCCAAACGCTAACAAGACCGCCATTTTTGCTGACGTTGACCGCTTTCGAAAAGTAATTAATTGTTTACAAGGTGTGAATGGGCTTGGAACACTAATTGCGTTCATAATTTATCGGAGCAATGCTGAGGAGTATGAAAAAATACGATTTAGTATCTCACTCAATTTTGAAAATTTGTATTTCAGACGGCATTGTTTCATAAAAAAATTGTGAAGAGGTGTTCAAAAAATATTACAAGTATTTTAAGATTAAAAGTTGGTATAACTTAATTCGAATTGAGTTGAGAACTTACGAGTAATTTAAGCCACTAAGAATTAATCTGCCGTAATAAGGGAAATTTAGATAAACATAAGCAAGTATGACGTAGAAAATTTTGATAAGATTAGAAACTAAATCAGCGGATCCAAACAGCTGATGCCAGTCAGCATTAGGAGCAATCAACTTTCTAATCTAATTTATGAAATTAATATCTTTCAAGAATCTCACTAAATTATACAAAATTCGTCCTAAAAAAGCTTTCATAAGAAATTTTATTGGCCAATCGAACAACCAACTCGTATAAGTCAACTGTTCTATTTTAATGAGGTATGAACACACTCTCTTGTATTGATTTTAATTGGATAATGATTTAGTCTATATTTAGAGTATTTTCAATAATATTTACTACGAATTCATATCTTGGACCCTAACCTGGAGAAATATAGAGCTGTCCACTTATGGATGGTCAACGTTATACTTACCAGGTCACTTTGCCTTTCGATAATAGTTCAGTTAGCATAAAATCTTTTAAGAACTACTCAGGCAATGACTAGGGAACATTTTAAGTTCTTGCAGCTCTTTTTGGTGGATGCAGTTGTTGCTGTGGCGGCATAGAACCATCTCCAAAAGGTTTTCTTGGCCGGATATAAATCCTGTCTTTTCGGGTAACATATACTCATTTGAATGGGACCGCTGTTTTTGCGCCTTTTAGTGGGCGATGAGATATTGTAGATGAACTAACTCTTTGTTGTGAAAACATTCAGCAGCACTATTTCATAGTTCAAAAGCGCACCTCTTAGATGGTGCCAAAGTTTAGTCTAACTACCGTTGGAGGTACAGTACTCGTAGACAAAACGACAAAACTTTGTAAGCTTTTCAGTCGACTACAGTGCTTCAACTCATAACATAGAGACTGACGACATCGAAGGATTATTAATTAGAATATGACTAAGTTTTAGTCGAATTCTGAACTTTCAAAAAGCTTTCACTTAAAGCTTCAATGAACTCTAAATTTTGGCCAAACAGGTTCGGTGGGTCTGGCGTCGGGGCTGGGTCGATGACAACATGACCAAAAAAAAAGCTCGAAGTCGGCAAATAAGCTTAGTCAGTATTTTAGCTGAAAATATCTGGAAAATTAAACCAAAGATATATATATTTAAAAGAGGAAGGAGGCTGGAGAAAACAGATCCCAGTATTTATGGTCTGTTTATCTATTAGCCATCTTTACGCGAGCAGAACTGATCTCGACAAATAATTGAAAAGTGCTTTAATATCACTCAGATAACCCTAACATAGTCATTGGGGACTTCTTAAAAATTATTTTTATCAGCAAGCGAAGATTCTTCACGGACCTTTGAAAAACTTAAACCTTGTTGTAGGCACAGTAGAACTTCTTCGTCAGAAATTGTTGCTTAATGGGTTGTTGATGGTTGGATGATGGATGGTATGAAACACAGTATAAACTGGGCAGATGTAGAGAATCTAAAATAGGTATGGCGGTCATCCATTCGAACCATTCCAATGATCTATTAGTACTATAAACCTTTGGCAAATATATTTTTTTATATTTATTTTTTAACCATTAATTTCTTGAAATACTAATTGTGGCCAGTAAATAATCTCACCAAAAATAAATAATTACTATCATATTTCAAAGGCTAATATATTCATAAGGCATTATGAATCGTAAATACATGCATACAATATGAATGTACATACATATGGAAAAAAAAAATATTCTCAAACATTTTTCAACATCTCAAATGCTCTTAATCCTCATTGAAAACAATTTAAGCGCATAATAAATTTGATATTAATTGCAATACTTGGTTTATAAAATGTTTGTATGTGTGTGCTTATGTCGACATTATCATATACATATCCATTGAAAATCTGGTTAATTTCTAAAAACAATGGTAAAATATTCATTACTGAAGAAATCCAGAAATTTTAATCGCATTGTAAAAACACACGCATCCTTTTCGACATTTTTCAACAGCTTCCTTGCTTGTAATCCTTTGAAAGTCCAGCGGATTACAACACCATCTATAAATTGTTAACCAAACCGGTACTTTGTATTTACCGTTGCTCATTTTCTGGTCTTCATACCTACGCGTATATTTATTTCATCTTTTTAAATTTTATGAATTAACTTGACCATTCTTGGCCAGCTGCTCGCTCCTCGCGTTGTTTACTGTCATAAAGCTCAAGATCTGCCTCACTTTGACAGCCTTCAGTCAGCAAACTAGCAAATATATGCAAATTAATGACTTCAGCCCTTTCTTCCCTAAGTCGATTTTCCATATATCCACATATGTAACTATGTAAGTGTCTTTATACCCCACAGCATTTTCCAGCTTCGCGCTTTTGATGTTTTTCATGGTTAACTTCTCTTTTCTCGAAGTCCATCCCTTTTGTTTGTGTCACAATGTCCAGTTGTAATCCTTTTGTTTCAACCCGTCCACCCCTTTGTATGCGGTGCTTGAGAAAATCACTTTCTTCTGCTTTACGTTTGTCTCATTTGCCGTCTTAGCTGCTCGAGGCTGCCCTTTGAAAAATTATTACGCTCCTATTGTCGCAGAGGTGCTGTTATGATTCAATTAACGGCGAACAAGTTGACCAAGGATACAAAATGTATTGTATGTTGCGCCTTTCCAGCTCTCAGTTTTCCGCATTCTTTTCCCGCTTGGTTTCCTTTTTTTCCTTTTTTTCGTTTTTGTAAGTACTCTGGTCGAGTTCTCTGATTACACAATATTGTTCCTGCCTTGCGGCTCTCACACTCACTCTCTGCCTTGTCATAAATTAAAATATTTTTAACTTATGACGAAGTAACTGTCAACTGTAACGGTTTATTTGGGTAAACTTGACTAATGGTCATTTGATATTTTTTCGTTGCCTGCGAAATTGTCGAAATGGTATGGGAAAGGACTAGAAGTTTGAATAGCTTGACTGGAAAATGATATAAGCATATCTTCCGAATGTCGCTTAAAAATTACTTGATCGTAATTTGACCAAAAGAGAGGCTGAAAGAAATAAAATTAATTTACTTTAACCTTTTAAAGTATTCCTTAAAAATATATTCTGCAAAATTTTTTTAGTTTTACTTTATGTGGAAATTTCGCTGGACTTGCCTACTATCCGGTACTATTCGGGGTCATACCAAGTATGTTGATTGTTGTCGTTTTTTGACTAGCTTAACATTAGGCAGGACAGGGTTCGATCCTTACTCCAACCAACATTAAACATTTTTTCTAATAACAGTCGGCAATCGGCTGGCAATTGCAAATCTCCGATCATATTTCTACCCTGAAAAATTCTTCTCTCGTCACTCTATTTGTCGGACAAAATTAATGTGCACACCAAAAATGGGTGAAAAATTAGCTATCACATTATTTTTTGGGTTCCGTTTAAACATGTTTTGCCAGTTTCTTTATTTTCCGATAACTGCATATTTTTCAAATTTTATTGGATATTTTTCGGAGCAATATAGTCTTTTCCGCTATTCGGCCCAGAGAGCAAAGCTCTATTGCAAACATTTATTTTTGACAAATTCTTTATAATCGTTTCCACAAATTTAAATTATAGTCTCTAGTCATATATATTTCTCAACTCTTCTTTCTTTCAAACCTTACAGTTCTCGGTCTGTCTTTGGGCACATTGGTTGAAGGTAAAGGCTTCGAAAAACATTTTATTGTCGGTAAGACATTGTGATAAATCATGAAGTTCAAAACGACAATAACGATTTCTAAAGCCCGACTACTCAAAAACAAAATTTTGGAAAATCGTTTCAGCAATTTACGTACATATGTATATTGCTTTTATGGCAGAGAGCTTTTTCGGTTAAATCCGGTGATATCTGTATTAAATTAGCCAATAACCCATACGACATCTGAGGTGATGTACTCTGAAATCACTTTAGCTGAGCCAACGATGCATTCTATAAGGAGGAAGATATAATATTATGAAGTCTATAATGTAAGCGACAGGACGTTCCTTTCCTAAATTCTAGAATGCGAGATTTTTTCATTAATTTCTGGGAGAAGCCAGTTGCTTTTTTACTTTTTTTTGTCTTTTTTTTCTCTTTTTTGTTATTTTTCTTTGTCGTGAATGAATCATTGGTGCATCGATATTTCTTTCAAATTGCTCTGTGCTCTGCTTTTTCATAACGGATTTATTCTTCAATAGTTATATATGACGTATCATGTTTTTTGGCCGATCTAGAACCGGTAAGAGATCATTTGACATCATCATTAAATTTATTTTCATCCAAACATAAGCATGTTGAGGTTTTTTACATTTCTCCGCGTTATCATTTGAATAACGGCAGCAGGAGTTAATAAGGACTAATGAGATAAAGATTTGAATGTTGAAATGAGATAAAGAAGACTTTTAAATGAGTTAATTTGTTAAATGAACTTTTTAGTGGATCGAATGACACTAATACCGTTCTCACTCTCTTACTCTCTCTCCTTCTCTCTCTCTCTCTCTCTTTGTCATTTTAGGGAGGAGTTATTTAAGATCAAGCGCTAATTAGTAAGGAAGTCTACAAGTGCGGATTTCTAAGTTAGGCATGGTTTCTAAGGGTGTACTGGTGATTCTAGTGGTCAAAACTAAAATTTTTGTATTTATTTTAAAAGTAATGGGAATCTCAATGATGTTAAATGAGCTGCTAAGTTATTTTGTTACAAGATAGACATAAAATTATAATGTATTTTCGAATTAATATTTCATTACTGCGTCACTCCCATGGTGTGTGTACTCTTAAAGAATCCCTAAATAACCATCAGCGATTTAATCATATTTACAAAGTGTCTTCGTAACAGTTTTAACGTCTTTTTCGGTAGTAGTTAATATTGCATATATACATACAAACATAGAATAATAAAATAAAAAAAAAAACATATAAATAAGTATATAATTGCATGGGAAAAAGATTTTTATCTTTATCACAACTACACATGCGAGCAAAAAGGCAAAAATTCTTCAAGAAATGCATGCAAAGTCGCATCATTTCCGAGAAAGAAGCCACACAAGCAACCAAAGGTGGACTGGCGGAGTGTGTAGTGGCGTGTAAAAAAATACGTTACACTTTTGATGCGTTGAATCAAGTTTACTACGCGGCCATGTATACATATGTGCATACCCTAATTGAAGCGCATAATGACGCCACTCAAGCGGAGGTGACCAACCAGTGCCGGTGTCGGTGTCGGTGTCGGTGTCGGTGTTGGCGTTGGCGTTGGCGTTGTTGACCCTGCCAACCAGCTCTCGGGCTGTCGGTGGTGGTGGCAAGTGCACACAATTGGCTTTACATTCGCAGAGAAGATGGTCAAGTGCAAGCGCTCGCAACTCAACACAACGCCGACGCATGTGTGACAAACCCGTATTTTGAGGCGAAAAAATTTTCGTTTTTTAATATACCCGTATTTTTTTTTTTTTCGTTTTTCATTTGTTGCTGCACACGTGTTCCCTGCCACTGCACAACGTGTGAATGACATTGCACAAAATATGCGAACATTAAAATTTTTTTATTTCTAGAATCTTGTTTTTTTTGTACATTTTTGTTGGAACTGCAGCGCTCAACTCGCTGCGCCGTTTTAGTGTACTTTGGTGCTGCCAGCTGCAAAGCCGCGTCTTCAATTTTCAAATTTGTGATTTTTTGTGCCGCTTTAGGTTTTCATTTGCATGTTTACATGTGCTTTCTGATTCCCCTGCTGGGCAAGGCGAAACGTCGCCACAGGTGACTGCGCAATGGCGTGGCAGCAACAGGTAGCTACTGAGGTAGCATAGCTCGGAACTTAGGGATACTACTCGTACACATTGCATCTGCTTACTTATTTATGTATTGAGTGTAGTAAAATAATGAGAGTGAAGTTTAAATGTCCCGATGTGTTTAATAATGTGCTTGTAGTTAGTCATTGCGCATTTACGCACCTTGGTACAGTTGCTCAAATGCGGGTGTTACCGTTTTAGCTGGTTTAAATGGTTAATTGGCCTGTGAGACAGGAAATTGCAACGCTATTTTCTCATGGGAAAATTTAGTCAATCATTTGTACTGCAGTTCTTAACGTGGTTGGTGGAAATATCGTTACTTTTCTGAAGAACGGAGTAATATTGAGCACCCTATACTGTTTAAGAAATATCACTTGAATTTTCTTTTTAACGAGTGACAAAAGAAACCTGGTTTAAATACAATGACAAAATTCATCTATAACAACAACACAAACTCGTCGCTAGTTCAGCGAGTTTAGTTAAGAATTATACATTATTTCATAGTGAAAATCCTTAGTATATGAGGGCTGGAATAATTCATGGCCCGATTTCACACATTTTCGATGCCGAACTTTAGAATATTCAAGATTAGACAATCACTAAATTTCTCTAAAGTATCTTACATATTGACCGTAATATACAGTATGAAGTCAACCGGAAGGTCGAAATACACTAAATTGAATATATGGGGACTAGGGTAATTCACGAACCTGTATCACCCATTGTCGGCATCAATTTATAATCTATCAAAAGTTTTTCGTTCATTTAATTTTGCTAAGACATCTTACATATTGACCGATATATACGATAGAAAGTCAAGCAGAAGTTTGAAAATCTTTAGATTAGATATATGGGGGCTTGGGGCAGTACCAACGCGATTTTATACATGTTTGGCTTTAGGGCACATTATAATCATGGAAAGCAACTCTCTGAATTTCATTAAAATATTTTACACATAGGCCGAGTCCTTAAAAAAGACTCTTAAAAAAGTTAAAAAAGTCTTCTTTAAAAAATCAGACATAAGCTCTGAAGTGCTCATATTCGGTATCAGGATATATATTGCAAATTAAAGAATTTGATGGAATTTATATGAGAAGTAGACGTCGTTGTAGTTCGATTTCGATTTTCAGCAATATAAAAATGTCCAGATAGTGTTACCCACCAAATTTGGTTGACATTGGTTTAATAGTTCCTGAGATATGGGATTTCACCTAAAAGTGGGCATTGCCATGCCCATTGTCCAGCTTTTACACCGATTCAAATGAGGCCCATTTCAAATGAAGAAAATGACTTTGTTCTTTAGACAGTTATCGCAACAATTATTAACTAGCTTCGAAGAGATCTATACTTGCTTCTCGAATTTCTCGAATTTCAAATTTCTCGAATCATTCCAAACGACTTTAAGAATCAAACTGAGCTTAAAAATGGGAGTTGGAATGTAAGACGCATTGAGAAAAAGCTGCCAAAACAGTTTTATGTTTGATTCTTGATATGATGGTTGATAACGAAACCAGAGTTAACTTAAGTGACCAAAATATATACACTTATCTCTAAGTATAAAGCTAACCTGTTCAAAACTGAAAGTGACCACAGCGTCAATACAACTGCGTGACACTTTAGTACACATTATATAGGATGATGTTCGGCGTTATACTACCCATTGCTCCAAAATCTCCGGAATTAATAATACCCTAAGGAAAAGCATGCAAAGATCAGGCGAAATTAAAAAAAAGAAAACAAAAACACTGAAAATAAATAGCGAAACCTGGATGCAAATTTCGTTTTTATTTAAAAGAAATCTCGAACTCACAACTAAGTGGTTCGACAGAGATCTTAAGAATGTCAGTACTAACTTCACTAGGGGCAAATTGCTGATACTTCAAGGTTGTTTCAAAGGAAAACCAATATTTTCTAAACAGCTTGAGTTTATGCACTTAATTCTCCCAACCCCCTTAATTCACATCTTCATTTCAATAGCTTATGTAAATGTTGTTGCAACATTTAATACAAAAAAAAAAAAATTACCTACAAATTACAAATGTACATATTTAGAGATAAACACCGCAACTCTTGTAGTCAATAATTTCACATGCAAAAATCCGAAAGCAATCCCTTTCGATTTACCCCTCCCCTTCGAAAACAGACAGCATAATTTGCAAAACACATTGTCAGCGTTGCAATTTTTGACACATCCGCTGCACAGTTGCCGTTTCATTGACAGCTACATACAGTTATTGACATTTATTGAAATGTACAGTAGATCATCGTTTTGTTGCTGACAAATTCATGCAGCTTGCTTGTAGATTATGTTGGGACTTCGAAATAGAATGACATTGCGATGTGTCTTGAAGAAAAGAGGGTTGTTAGTAAAGAAGTGTTTGCCTAAATTGTATGCGCCCCTTTTTAACCCTTTCTTCGGGCACTCGCCAACAATAAGATGTTGCATTTATTTGATATTGTAATAACAGATGGTTTTGATTAAAATAGCAACAACTGTCAAAGTGCATTTAAGTTGATGAGCGTGCAAAGTAAGTCGATTTGCATGCAGTTTTGTGTCTGAAGAGATTTTTCTTGCTGCAATGTCGGAAGGGAGTGTAGAGTTGCCATGCAAAGGGTTTTCGGTCGCTAATCACCAGATCGATCGAAATTATTATCTTGGAGAATGCACAGAGTACTTGATTTACATTAGCAGGGGGCAGAAAAAGACTCACTGTTAAACCTGGAAAATGCAAAGTTTGAATCCTTACGAGAAATATGACAATCTCACATATCAATCCACAGTTTTGTTGTGCCGGATATGAAGATCAGCTTCAAGGTACATATCCGAGTATTTATGAAATCTGCAGGAGACACTTTTCACTAATGCTGCGCCTCCACTCAGATAATGAAAATATGCAAGCGTGCTTTGGTCAAATCTAGGACCATGTGGCCCGAATTCGGCCTAGAATGGGTATGTGTGTGGGAACTAGGACTCACTGGAAGAGTGTAACTGAAACATGCTCCACTTTGCCAGTACGCGAATATTTGATGGAAGGCTTGAGCATTTACAGCATGCATGGAGATCATTTCTACACCGATGATTTAAAAAGCTGAACAGCACAAGAGTTTAGCTCTTTGGAAGATATTGTCTTCATCAACTAGCAAGTCTAGAAACTACAGCAGCTTTGTGTCATCACTAAGTCGTATAGCATCAGTTTAATAAAAAGGTATTCAGTTTTTTCCATAATAAAGAGGCTGAACGTGTGGATTCCGGGTTACACTTATATAGAAGGTAAAGGTAGATGGGTCTTGTTCAAGACTAAACCATGGTCTAGTTCATAAAAGAATATATTGGAATACATTTGATAAATGCTAATGGAGTCTAAATTAATTAATTGCTATAATTGAGAAGATCATGAGATAAGGGCCCAAATTGCCTAGTTTCAGTAATAGGTGCACATGGATTCCGCAATCGGATGGACTAAACACTAATCTTCTTTTTCTTAATTGCATTTTGTTTTTTTTTTTTGGGAAGATATTTATCCAGAGAAGATATATGATGATGTATGATATATAAATATGTATATGAGTATAACTCGAAAAACAAAATATATTCCTTGTATGCCCAAAAATTGGAGGAACATATAAGTCCTATATATAAGAATCAGAAGCTCTTTCTGTCTGCCGAAAGACTGCTACCAGACAGAAATGTTTTTGGCGGACGGCCGACTGACCATCTAGTAGTCAAGCGTCTTGGTTGGGTCTGTTCGCTTTAGACTAATGATTTGCTCAAAGATTTCTATGGCAACCCTGCAAATCTCTATATTTATATGTAAGAGAATGCAAATATAAGTTGCTTTTACCTTTTTGCATAAAAACGATCTTCAACGAATGCATCCTGCCAACCAAGTTCGACCCGAACTAGGTAGAAGAGAGACAGCGAAAGATCGTAATAGACAGTAGACACGCTAACAGCGCTTTTCTTTCCACATTTATTGCCCATACATAATCCCGTTAATGGCATTATTGCGGATTGTCGCGCTCATATACAAATAACAAACGAAGTATACAGGATATCGAGGCACATAATCTTAGGAGCATTCACACAGCATATTTAGCATATTTTACAGGGAAAATTTGTATGCGCATAACTTCTGAAGGTGATGAGTTTAACTGATCATTGCTTGCTGATCGATGTTGTAAAATTGCTTTTACAATTTTTTCACATTCAAATCTGAAAATCCGCTGTTATCGCTTTAATGGACTTATGAATTTTATGAGCGCCGACGTTTCGTATATTAACAGTGACCTTAAATAAATGGCAGCCTGTCGTGTATACTGCCTTCCATTGTGCGCCGAGGGTTGGTTTACACTCTCTTTGCTGCTTTTTTCAATTCTCCTCAATGTCATGTCAAAAATTGTTACTTTTTGAAACTTTTTATTGGTTAATACTAATTTATGTCTTTTCAATGCAAGAAAATGCATGCGAATGTGCAGTTGCGGTGTCCTTGTCCTTGCGGCGCAACTAATCCATCAACCAAAACTACGTTTGACATTCACGACTTTTGGCATTGTTGTTGTTTGCTTTTTGTTGTTGCCTTAAGTTTAACTACTTTTGTGCTTTTGTTTTGCTTTGCATTTAAATCGTAAAAAAAATGCAACAAACTGACTTTTTACGACCGGTAACGGTTAGCGACTACTGTCTGTGACGTGTCCTGTGAAAATACGCCATATACGTTGCATGCCACATATGTATGCATGCATGTGTACCGTTAACGCGTAAAATTACTTTTGTGGTTTCTGCGTTTAGTTTCTGCCGTGCGACTTAAGTTTCACATTAAGCTGCTTATTTCTTATGTTTTTACTTTTAAATACAGTTATGTATATACATGTTGTTAGTGTAGCGGAAATTTGCGGTTTATCCTTTCAATAAAAGTATCACATTACTAATTGCAGTTTTATAGCATCGTGCGGAAAGGTTTCTTATAAGACCAAACATATTAGAATTCAACTTCCAGGAAGCACATCTGTTAACACCAATTGCATAAAGTAAATCATGCCTATGATCGCAAACCTTATAAGTGTGGGTCCTTTGGGGGCAAAATATGGATTCAAGCATTTGGTTAATAGTCGCATAAAATATTCCAAAACTCTTGAAAGGTTATAAAAATTCATCGAAAAAGGCTTCGAGTTTTTTAACAACGAACCGCACAGTGGTTGCCCAAGCACATCATCAGCTGATGAAAAGATTGGGGAAGTGAAGAAAATGCATGCAAACTTTACAAGACTTTTCACTTTAAATACAGTTCTAACGGATGTTACCTCAGTCTGTGGTTATCAGTATATATCTATATATGGATACCAGTTGGTTTGGTGCTGACAAGTAATTTGAGGCAAACACCTTTCGTTTTCGAGTCTCCCATAAGGAAATGACAGATGACGTTCTTTCTTTTTCTTTCTTTTTTGAAATTCTTCAAATTTTTGTTGGCAAGAGACGTTCCTCAGCGTCATGTGGTTCTACGTATACTTAACATCAACTAGAAATTGATCACTGCTTAGGCGCTGTTATGATGTCGATTCGAAAGCCCAACTGACCAATGAAACCACTGGATTAGAAGAATCGTCGCCATAAATATAGTACTATAGATATATAGGTGAGAGAGTGAAGGAGACAATGGGGTTGCATTACTTTTTGTAAAAAAAAGATGTGACTTTCGACTTAATTTAAACAAAAAATGTTCTACTAATAAACTCAGTTGGACTTTCGGAAGTGAGTACTATCTCGCAATTCGCTATTTTACCGAATTTAGCGTAATTCCACTGCACTACTTCACACTTCTTGAATATCGTAGAAGATCATCTAATTCTTATGCCAGAAAGCATCGATGATGTGAGTGCATTGTTAATACAAGATCGACAAATGACTTGTGTGTGATTGAGGCATGCTTGGGCTTCAGAGTTTCCAAGAACTTAACCTCGCGCTATTTGAACAATTTTACGTTCTAATTTTGGCGATTTTCTCTCTTCAAAGTATAGAAAATTATCTTTTGATTCTTTTCCAGATAGAAACTGGAAGCCTTGGAAAATATTATTGACATCCAAAAGTTGAGAGTGGCAGGGACTTTTGAACATGAAAACCTTTTGAAACCTAATTAATCTAATGTAACGCAACATGATCCGTTCCGCAACAATATTATTAAAATATGCCAATATTCTTCCAACAAGTTAATAGAAGTCAAGTTAAAAAGTCATTAGGAAGAACTTTAGTTAATATATGGCCGTCTCCTAAATAAAATAGAACCATATTATAGTCATTATTCAGCAAATATTACGCGTTCGAAGTTTATAAGGTTTTGTAAGTTTGTAAGGCCTATTATATAGAAAATATTGTTCTGAAATTGCTACAGAACGATACAGCTTAGAACGGTGACTGTATGCTGACTTGTCGATGGAGAAAATGATAGCATATACTCCACTAATTTTCTAGTTTATTCTCTGTGAACTATTTGTAACGTCCAGTAATTTAAACAACGACAATAAATAAGTCATAAAAGTAAGAGCGTAATTTTTCAAACGCCTACGACATTAAATTTTTAGTGTAAAATCTTATAAATTCCGAATATAACTAACATATATACATGCAACGTATTTATACTGTGACAAAAATTCAATATAACGCTCCCCATATCTTCCACAAATTTCCTTGCTCTTTACATATCAGATTTGGAATGAAGCTGTCAATATTTCAATCGGAGCAATAAACTGTCAAAATGTAGACACAATTTTAGCGAATGTCTGCGATGTTCTCATCATAAATCAGAGCGAAGTGTCATGTCATGCAAACAACGTAAAATTTCGACAAACACACACATCGACACACATCCAAACATATCAATCAATATGAAATCGTATACTAAAACTTGATGAGAGATGCTAATGTCCTCTAAAGTGACAAAATGCAGCGACGTCTAGACGGAAACGCTCGTAAATCTATGTGATATTTTCTCCCCCCAAAATAATATAGATAAAAATTAAGAAATGAATTCCACATTAACGTCTATAAAAATCAGAAATTGGAAAATCAGAAACTCTAACAAAAGTGCACACATGTCCATCAAAGATGTGATAAAAATCATAAAAATGCGATTAACGATGTGCCAGCAATGAGCAGAGAGGCACAGGCACGCACGAGTGCTAGCGAGAGTTAGAGAGAGTCAGTAGCATAGGCAAGCCGAGTGACTAGCATGACGAATGCAATGTTGCAATTTTATGAGCAAATAAAATTTTTGATATAAAATTGATGGCATTACAACGAATCAATGTAGAGACATCGATATGGTGGAGAACAAACGGATGGGTGCTGAAATGAAGTTTTGAAATGACGTTGGCAACTGCGTAACATAGTAGCCGTAAGCTAATGCGTACTAAAACGAAACGTGTGTGCGCAGGAAATTCGGCAGCTGTAATAGTTTTTTTGAAGGATATTATTTTCAAAATGTCGAAATAGGCGGAAATTGCTGGCACTAAAAATCAAAGTATGATATTTACGAGGTAGTTTAGAAGAATTAGGAAATTGAGAGGGAGTGAAATGTGGGTTCTTCGAAAAAAAAAAATATGAAAACGAAATATAAAACTATTATAGTGATTGTATTAGTCGGATATCATTTGGCACGAGCTATATTCTGGTTGCTGAAAAATAAGCATAAAGAAAGAGAAGTTAGGCAGTAAGAAAAACATGAAGCCTATCCTTGTGTATTTTCTTGTATGGGGCATAAATTCTAGAGCTACAAGCTAAGTGGTTCTTTCCTTAACTCAAAGATGTATAAAGAGGAGGAGATGATTAAAGGGACTGACTAAATGTTCAGTATAGATTCCGGCCAACTCTGGGTTATTATATATATTAGTAAAACCTGAAAAATTTTTGAATATAATGTAAAATAATATTGCTTGGTAAATAGATTCTGAATATTGATTATTCGATACTAAATTCTTATCAAAAAATATTGTTTTTGAGTTTTGTTCCAAGAACTGGTGTATATGTAACTTCCGGTTTTACTTCGCGGTTCGGCTTCTGTTGTTGTTGCCTGCAAATAACTTTCTATAAAGCGAAATAGTTCGGGGACTCTTTCTAAATTTTTGGAACTTGACGATTTTATCGGTAGTGTCGATGAAGAGTTTTCGAACCTTCAAGTTTTCCATTTTTTTTAACTCCTTTCGAGACTTAAACATCGTACCTATATTTAGTGAATGAGGATATAATCGCATTGGCTAAGCTTTGAATTAGAAGCCATTCATACTAGAATTCTTCAGGAAGGCATTAAGACTGGGATCTATCGTATTAACAAAATGATGATATCAACCAAGGGACCGAAAAGTCTTGTGCCTAACTCTGATATTGATGTCCAATCAATCCAATAACGCACAGGAATTTTGTTTTTAGATTGTTCTACCATGTTCGAGGTAGTCATTAAACATAATTCCATGTTCAATTTCATGTAGAGTAACTTTGAGATCAATAACTTCAGAACGATTGAATAAAATATCATGGAACTTGGACAGTATTCGAGATAAGGTGAATACTCTAAGGCAAGGTACATATCTTTCACCAAGCAATCTCACCAAGAGCCAAAGATTTTTCACCCCATGTATAAACTCACCTATAAAATACCGAACCTTTACGGAATTTCTAGGTTATAAATCTTTAAGTTCTCCAATGCTTTGGTTCAAATACGTTTCTTTGCTATTAAGGTTAATATTTCTCCTTTGAATACTACACATTGAAGGACCAGAGCTCACCCTAAACCCCAAAGTTTTCATTACAAGGGAAATGTTACAAAGATTTCGAATACTACAACCAAAGTATTTTGTTCAGAAAAATAGAATTCGACTAGTCTACACTTTAGACACACTTTATGTGACTATAAATAGACTTTAATTAACCATTCTTTGCTGTCAAAATAAATTTGCGATTTTTTCAACAGATTCACAAACAATTTGCAGCGCTCTTTTGCTTTCACTTTGACCATTCACCGTGTTTGTTTATTAATACCGTTCGGCAGCTGAGAGTCAACTATTCGTTTATTCAATTGTCTCCCGACACATATTGTACTTAATGTCCACAACAAATTGTGTGATTTGTTAACCACAAGTATCGCTTATTTAATTCTACTTATTCACTTTGTACATTGGTCCGCTCTTGAACGCAAACAATCAATTGGTTCTGCGGCCCGCATTGAACCGTCGCTTGCAGCATTCTGCGAAGTGGCCTTTCAACGAGGCAAACACACGCTCACTCTCCCGATCGCCGATCGTTGGTGACGCAAAACGGGACAATGCGGAAATTTTTCCCGCAATTTTCAAAACTAATTTGCTAAGGTACATTTATTCAATGCCAAGAGTATGCTGGTTGTGAGCTGCGTCTCCGCCGCCAGCGAACATTCACTAATTAATATAAGTATTATTATTTCAGCACACACATCCTTCTGAGTTTCTCACTTGAGGAAGGTAAATTATAAACGATGACAACTAGTTGACTTTGCATGTAAAGTACTTATCTTCTTCTCATTTTTTTATACTCTCGCAACATGTTGCAACAGAGTCTATTAGTTTTGTTCAACTAACGGTTGTCCGTTCGTCCGTCCGTCCGTGCAAGCGATAACTTGAATAGAAATCAAGATATTTTGATGAAACTTGGTACACGTGTTCTTTGTCATCGTAAGACGGTTGGTATTGCAGATGGGCGTATTTGGACATCTGCCACGCCCACAAATGCCATTAATCAAAAACGGATAAAGTGCTATAATTAAGCAGCAAATTAAGATATAAACGTATAATCTGCTATAGATGATCCTTGTAGAGTGGAGCATCTGTGGGCAAACATTTTTGAAAAATTGGGTATGACCCCGCCCCCCAATAGGTTTAGTATATATATCTCGGAAACCGTTAAAGCTAATCAATCAAACTTGCTCCGATTAAGTTTTTCTGGCATCTCTTCAAATACTGAGAAAATGAGTGAAATCCGATAAAAACCACACCTACTTCTCATATAACAAAATTTTAAGTTTCATCTGATCCTTTCATCTGATCAAACTTTGTACAAATAGTGCTTTCAAGATATGCCATCTTATGCGTAAAAATAGACGAAATCGGATTATAACTTTTCAAGCCCCCAGATACCCAATATTAGGGCCTCTGTGTCTCTATCTGACTTTTTATCGAAAATATCGGGAAATATGTAAGATATTGTAATCAAATTGGAGGACTATCTTTCCATGATAATAGTGTACTCTGGTGTTAAAAATGGGAAAAATCGGGTAAATACTACGGGATTTTCAACCTTCCGGTAGACTTTATACCATATATTTCGGTAAATCTGTAAAATGTTGTAATGAAATTGGAGGGTTATCTTTCCATGATAATAATGTGCTTTTGTGTCAAAATTGGGAAAAATCGGTTAAATACTTCCTCTAGCCCCCATATACCTAATATAAGGATTTTCAACCCTCCTGTAGACTTTATACCATATATTTCGGTCAATATATGGTCATCTCTTTGAAATTAAGAGAGCGTCTCTTTCTGATAACAGTGTGTCCATGTGCTTAAAACGGATAAAATCTGGTAAGCACTTCCCCTAGTGGATTTTCAACCCTCCTGTAGACTTTATACCATATATTTCGGTCAATATGCAAGATATCTTAGCAAAATTATGTGAGCGTGTAATATCGGATATACAATAGTTTGCTGCTGAAAAAGTGTGAAATCGGTCTACGAATTATCCCAGCTCCCATATACTAAATATAATGATTTTCGCTGTTCTAGCAGACTTTATGCCTAGTATGTCGGTCACTGTGTATCTTCACAAAACATATTACACGTGTGCACGAAAACATATTACCTAATATACTTGAATTATGAAAAGGGTTAATGTGATCAGTGCAGATTTTCCTTTATCCGAAAAATGCCCGATATAAGAATTCCCGACATTCCACCTGACTTTAAACCGTCTATGCTGGTCAATATGTGTGATATTTTAATGGAATTAAGTGGATATGTTTTCTTAAACACAATGTGATTTCACGCTAAATATGAATGAAACCGGTCTACACCGTGGTCTAAGCCCCATATTCCTAATATAATGATGACCTTTTCTCTGGTTTACTTCTTCCTCATCTATCTAATATTTCCAATTAAGCCACTTTGGTTGAGTTTATATCGCATATATCACTTTTGAGTAAATTTGGTGGATTTTAATATAAATATCTCTGACAGGAAGCTAAATGTAGCAAGGAAAGTACATGAGTCTATGGCCTGTAATATAAGTTAATAAGATACCAAATTTAATTGCAATCCATTGACAATTTCGTCGAATAATGAATGTTGAATTCCTCCGCAACATTTTTTAATACAAAGTTATGCCAGCTCCTGAAAACATTTCCCCGCCTCTGATCCTTGCACATTGGGAGAGATTAAAACGGTTCGGTTACACCCGAACTTAGCCTTTCTTACTTGTTTAATATAAAGTTTTGCCAGCACCTGAAAGTATTTTCCCTCCTTTGAGCCTTGCATAATGCGAGTATAAAATGTTCGGTTACACCCGAACTTAGCCCTGCCTTACTTGTTTTTTTTCTTCTTGTTTTCATTCCTCTACTTTTAGTTTACAATTTCCGCTTCCTTTCGCCGTTATCCTCATTCATTTGTCTATTGTTTTCTAGCGTCTTAAAGGAAGTGGAATTTCTTTTAGAATCGAAATTAATTACGCAGGTCGCATTTTTAACTAGTTCTCCATGGTAGCTTAGTAGATTGCATGTACAAATGACTGTGCTCTGCGTTTGGGTGCACATTTTGTGAGGGGTGCGCCAACGGAAGCTTGTTATGCTAAAGATATACCTATGGAAAAGGAAAAATTGAGGGTGGAAAATGCTTGAGAATATTTTAGTTCCAATTAATGCCTTGTCAGAAACGAATTACTTCAATTATAAATATACTTTTATATACTTAAGTACATATGTACAACTACTCAGACTTATACCGAAGTAATTGAATTTGCATGTTTTACGGAAAATTTAGAAAAGATCGCTTTCAAAGATTCAAATACTCTGGATTCAAAGCAAAGAAAATAAGTAAACACAAGAAAAACTGTTATTTCTAGGGCTTTACTTACTATTTTGCATTAAGAAGTTACCCAGAACTGCAACGAGATCCTGAAATCGCTATCCGACAACTCAAAGATAAATTTTATTGAAAAGTTCTTCGAACGGAACCATAACAAGATCCTAAAATCGCTGGCTGACAGCTCGAAGAGAAAACGGACAATTTGCAAGGAGGAAAGCAGCTTCTGAAGGAAACTATAATATATCCAGTTCGGTATAACTGATGTTCAATCGAATATTCAAACGAAACGCCAGTTCTCTGCGCTCTTTATTTTAGTACTCAGATGTAAGTTTCGTCAATATGTATTTTGATTACAATATCAAAGACGGACTGCTCTCAATGGCAACGTCCATCCTCTACTGCAACGGTGAGACACACATGGCCTGATATTACATTCGACTATTTAATGCATGAATCTGTAAGACATATTTGAGGTTCCAAACTACACTAATGCATACATCTGATAACTTTGTGGAAGATTATTCTTATACATTTATTATTATATCTTTATTCAATTATGCCAGTTGTTTGTTCGACTCACTAATCACCAAGTGGGCCTTTGTTGACTGGTTAAAAGTCCAACGAACTTTTTATAAAACTTTTAATGGACGCTCTTTAGTTCGAGTATGTTGGACCAGTTAAAGTGACTTCGGAAGTTGTAGTAAGAGTTCAGTTTCCTCGATAACAGACAGGTCTAAAAGTAAGTAAGTTTGCTAAGCAGCAGTTACTGTATTCTGGAATGGAGATAATTTATATGCAGAAAAAGTGGCACAAACTAACCAATTAATTTTGAACTATTGCTTACACTAAGCTTGCCTTTAGTGGAGCTCAAGTTCATAGAAGTATTTATATCAGACGGCGGATTTGTAGGTACCTTCGTGTGTACTTTGAAATGCGTTAGAAAAGAGAAATGGGATGGGAAATGGGTTATGAGATCTCCACTGAACCCCACTGATCCTCGAAGATCCCACGATATTTTGACACGAAGGTAAGGATTTTGACCGATTTTTAAATATATTGCTTTTGATAGCTAGAAATCCAGCTGTGATCGTCCTGGCAAGAGACACTCAACTGTCACTTACGCAACTAGCTGTCTTGCAACTGACGCAAACGAGCTTAAGACACAGCTGCCGGCGTCGATTTAAAATAACAATAAAAAATTGTGTAAGAAAAACGCTGACATTTCGTCTCAAATATTTTCTACAAATCTACCTAAACGCTCACTTAATTATGCATAAATAGGGCGTTCACACAGAATGGTCTAATGTCTAAAATGCTATGACAACTTTCCCTTGTAACCCATTCAATGTAGAGTTAATAAAAAAGCTGCACATGGCGCTTATCAACTAAGGGCAGATATGATTACATAAACGCAATGCTTACAACGGTATTTTAGACGATACTTTTCTGCACAAAGGTGCACGCAATCAATCCTAAAAATTTGACAGCTCTTACAACTACCGTTGATCGAGTAGTGGCGAACGCTGAAGTTGTTGCTGCTGTAGAAATTCGCCATGGATGACTACAAGCTATTGTGTACAAGTATGTATGTAGATTTTTAACCAACAGCAAATGATGGCACTTATGCATGCACTCACGTATCCCGTTCGGGAATTTCTACATTACGTCACGGCGTGTTGTAATGCGGCGTGATTTTCCCCGCTGAACTGTTATCAATCAAAATTCGTCACGCTGTCAGGAATTATGTCACTGAAATGTATCAAATTGCAAACGCAATGTTGCATTGGCGGCGATTATTTTTTAATGGAAACTTGATTTGCATATATTTGTGGTGCTGAGGATTGGATATAATATATATATATATATTTTTTTTTTTGGTGTTGTGCAGTGATTCTTTTATTGCCTTGTTAAAAAAACTCGAATTAAAGGCAGTAAGGAAGGTGTGAAAACCCCAGTTAACCGTTGGCAACAAATTTTGTGCATTGTTAATTATAAAAAATTTTTTTAATTTTTGTTTTAAAATAAAAATTTAAAAAATCACAACAAAACAAGCATACGAACTCACCTTTTTCTATACTTACATGGAATTTTTTGTTTTTTTTTTTGAGAATTGCAACGCGTCACTACCCATTGCAACCCCACTGCGGTTGACAGCTAGACAGTTATCAATCAAAGCTTTTTGAGGTTATCATATGAGGTAAATGTCTGAAAATTAATACCGAAGTTATTAAATATTAATATTATGCATGAATTCATAATTTAGCTATAAATAAAAAATAAGTGAAGAAATATAAAAATTATAAATTTTTTCTAAAAAAAATTTTTGCTGGGAAAAAATATATTTTTCATGAAATTACTCTTAGTTACTCTTTGAAACCTCAATCACTTCCAACACTAAGGCAGGCAGTAGTAGTGATAAGTACCAGGTTGGTTGGAAGCTCGTATCGCTTCTAGGAGAGAGCGAGAGAGAGCATGGATTGTCAAACAATTGGTTTGTGAGAAATAGCATTTGGTATGAAACTTCCTTTTTCTTTGGTAAAAGTGTTCACTGTAAAAGTATACTTGAATGAAAGCGTCTGCCAAGGAGTTAAAACTTTTAACTCAAGAAATTGATTTTCCTCCAGCTAAGAATGAAGGAAGCTTGCTTGGCTCAGCACTCGTCTCGCGAAAGTATTTCTTAAGTGTTGTGTCTTTAGAAATGTTTATCAGCCTATAGGAAATGTTATAAACTATAAATTTTTTAAAAACCAGTTTGTTAAATTCTAACTTGGAGGAACTAGGAGCATAGATTTTGGACAATTGGACAATTGGAATGAATGATCCATTACAAAACCTGAGATAAATGTTTCCAATGTTGATTTGTAAGTTGAGCTTTTCTATTAGGGCTCGACAAAGATATTAAAAATGGCGTTAGTCCTGTCGGTTTTCGGAAGGAACTCTCTGGCTGTATAAGATAGAAGTAATATTGGTTCCAAATTTTATTTGTGGGATTTTAGCTTCGCACCCGAACCTGTGACTCCTTAAGTAAGATGTCCTCAAGTAGCCGTCCGTTTGAAAGAGAGCGCTCTAGCCACAAAAGTCTTTATGAAAACCACTGCCTACATGGGCAAAGCAAATTGCTGACGTGCCTTTTGAAGTATCTCAATCACACTCAGTTGATTGAAGCGGCAATTAAGCTGAAGAAGAGTTAAAGAATGCAGCGTCAGCTTTGCAGTTTATTCCCTGAAACACGATTCGCCGTCGACAGATTAATTTCGGTATAATTCATGTACATTTTTAATGATATCACGAACTATTGGGTGAAACCCTCTTACAATGTATATAGAGGCAATGTGTATCTAAGCGTATATTGACAAAAGAAGCTGACAGTTGATGCGTATAATTGAAATGGACATTTGATACAATACCGTAGGAAAGTGCGCACACGTGAAACAAAAAACCTACTAAAACCAAATCCACGTTATGTAAAAGAGTTACAAAAACAATGTGGCAAGTAAGATCAAAGGGTGCTGTAACCTAAAGTGGCACTAGAAATGTGAAGAATCTTAATCCTTTCACAGCAAGTCGAACCTCGAATTGTAATTTGAGGCCAAAGTATTTGTAGCACAGCGCCTCAGCGCCTCAGCGCGCTAAGGTGGGGCGGAAAGTGAACACTCAAAAGGTTGAAAATAAATTTGATGCTTGACGATTGAAACATTTGCAATTGGATACTAGCGCTATTTTTAAACGGCTAGACGCGTTTTGTAAGCGCAATTGTGTGCCGCGGATTAACGCTTACGGTAGCGATCTCTCGAGTATTCGCGCAACCCTCTCTCACCTGGGAAAACTGACTGTTGTCTAACACATAATGATAGGATGTACGCGCTTTTTGTTGTACTCTTATTATTTCCTTTTGTTCTTATAGACTCATTAAATTTTTGTCATTTCTTTCCTTTTTCGTTTGCTGCTTGCTTTCCTTAGATCTTATCACATTGTCGTCTTCCTGCCACAAATAAATTTGGCGTTTTATTGCATTTCTTAAAGGCGCTCAGGTCCTCTTTTGACTTTTGCGCAGAAAAAAAACGAACTAACTGCCAAACAGGCTGGCCACAATTGTTCACACTTTAGCGCGGTGAAAATGTTGCGTAACAGCAAACTACAAAGGATCGCCGCAAACAGTCAGCGGTTTTTTTTTTTTTGTTTTTTGTTGTTGTAGTTTTCGATGTTGCGGTAGATTGTAGCTGGCTACTGTGCTGCGCAGGCGCGCAGGCTAAACGTTTTCTTTTTCATTACTTTTATTACTCATTTAAGCTAAGCGCTCATGCCTCCGCATCTTGTTTTTATAATCGACATCGCCATCGCTTTTGATTCTCACTTTGAATTTTCTTTCCTTATTCACACGCATTTTGATTAAGATTAACGATCACACTCGGCAATTGCTGGTTGTTGCGTCTACAGCGATTTAAAAAATGTCTTTTTTTTGCTTACTCTCCTGATTTTCCTCAGAAAAGCATAAAGATGCGCTGATGGGCATTTTAATGATTTTTTTAAAGGATTGAAACAGAAATTGCTATAATTAAATTTTTAATTACTTTTTTAAGGAAAACTTATGCTAGAGCATTCTTTGAAGTGACCTTCACAATTTGGCATCACTAATGGTATAGTCGACCGCCCATGTAGTTCGGAAGCTGCGGTTAAACTAGTAAAGCAACCGTACAAAGGAGATCTAGAGATAATTTCTATTCACGATAAACCAACATTAGCACCAACAGCCAAACCAATCAAGATTTCCAAGGAAGAAACACAATTGCGGAAACAAGTGCTTTGAAGATCTATGTACTGAGTAGGCAACTAAAGTGGTCCCTCTTCGTACAGGTAACACATTTTGTCAAATCTTTTGACAGTAGAGCTGAGAAGGCACTTAAAGTATTTAAGATAACTATTCTAAGAAAAAATGGCGAAAGCGACAAATATCCTACTGCCCTGACTGTGTCATATTGATCGAGTAACCTCGAACAATATACCCTAAAGTACCTCTGCGGTTTGAAACGGCACAACATATCTTTAATCTCATGGTGTAGTAATTACTAAAGTGAGTCCTTAGAGTACATAGAGCCAACCTTTGCTCGAGTCGTGTTATGCTTTCAGCGTTTCGTTTAGCACAATTGGAGGTCTTATTAGAGTCTAAATTTGAAAATTTTCTTTACAATATATTTTCAGTACAACTCAAACCAGGACTTAACCAGATTGCTTGAACTTACAGTTTTATTATGGGTCAATTACTTCAAAGTTGTCTTTAAATACTTGCGCGGAAAAGTCAGATCGCATACGAACATTTATTTCGGATCAGCTCGAACATAAACTCCAATGGATGCTTTTTTATCTAAACTCGATACCTGATCTAGTTTAGGTTAGGTTAGATAATATGGCCGATACATGTGACAAGGCTTATGAAGGATACCACTTAGACAACTAAGAACACCGGATCTTTGTAATGCTACCAACTCCTAAGTATGGAGCAACAATGCCCTCGTGAATCGACAAAGCGCTGAGGTGGAAATATCTCTGTAGATGTCTTTTCGGCGAACACAAGTAAAAAATCACAAAATTTTTGAGGCGACAAATATCAATATCGACAAATTCGCCTAAATCGCCTAGATTGCCCGGTTCGCCAAAGTCTATCCCAATCTCAGTCTAGCGAAAGCTGCACAGTGGAGGAGAAAGTGTCTAGATATTTCCATCTCGGCTGCCTTCAAATAACTGATCGAAGACCTTTCGTGGCCTCCCTCAGCAGTATACGAATTTAATATTTATAGCGGTTCTCAGGAGCATCCATAATCTTCAGTCATCGGTATTTAAAGTCATCCTTTACACAACAAAAGACAGCTTCTCAGTCAAGTCTTAATTAACTTAATCAAGACCAGAGAAAGAATTTGACTTTTTGATCTATTATTGACTAGTCAAATGTTATTTATTTTCATGAGGAATAAATTGTTTATGGAGGCTACCGGAATATGTCTTAAAAAATTAAGCAAACACCTATGGGATACTTGAGTTTATAGGGAAGCAGACAGACAAACTGCAAACTATTCTCATCACCTACTAAGGCATCAATCAAAAACTGACTCTTGTGAGGAAGATAAACAAACAGCAAATTGGGACAAACAAGGTGATCCACAGCGCATTGCGAGAACCATGCTGAACGCCTGTGGTGCTTCTATTATGAGGTACACCATAATTTGAAAGGTACCTACACATAAGTACAGTGTGGTATGACTTAACAAAAACTCGGCCGAGCTATCATACGTCAGTAATTTTGGTCTACCGCGATAAAAGACAGCATACATATAATATGTAAGTACATGCAATTGAAAGAGAGTATGGAAAAAAAAACAAATAAAGACAGACTCTGCACGCTTGCTGATCCTTCCTGGTAATCACGCGCCTCTCGTGTTTGTATTAAATATTAAAATGCTTCTGTATTTAACGTGAATACACGAAACTGTTTCTAATCCACGCCTTCTAACCTACAAAAACAAAAAATTGTGACTGTAACACGCTTGTCGGCGGGGGAGAAACGAGGAAAGTATAAATAGAGGCGACAACAAATATTTGTGCATGTGTGTGTGTATGTATACCGTAGAATTCTTAAATAAGCATAATTTTAGAAATGCATAATTTTCTTCTAAAATTTAACATATACAACACAACATATTCTACACCGACTTACTCGCTAAACTCGCAGGACCGATATGTGATTATGCGCACGCACGTTGAAAAAATGGTGTGCTACACCAAACATGAATGTGTGTGTGAGGAAAAGTCTCCCCCTGATCCACCATTTGATACCCAAATGATCACGCCACTTGGATCTACTGCTGCAGCTAACTCACTATTTACTCTTTTAACTTCTATAATGCGTTGCTGCGCTCTCACTTCTACGCTCTCAGCGCGCTCTCGCCACGCCGGCAATGCGCTAATGAACTGCTTTGTTTGCGCAAGAAAAACAAAATTTTCTTATCCCCTTAATTGTACTCAAATATTTCCAAGTCACACAAATTATTTTGTTTGCCTATATAAATTTGCCTGTTAAAAGGCGTGGCGTGATAGTAATAACAATAAAGTGGAAAAAAACGTTGAGAAAATTATCATAAAAAGTGTGTTGCATTGGGAAACTCGTTTACTAACACTTCTGTGCATCATCGCGCACTACACTTTGGGGTTTTACTGTTGTGGTTTCTCCTCATTTCGCCCTGAGTTATGCGCATTTGCCGTCGCTCGTCTGCCGTTGTCAGGGTGATTGAACTCGTTGGTGTTGTGTTGCGCATGCGCGTACGAAAGGATTTTTTAACGTTTTCTTGATAAATCATTATACAGACACATATTCATCAACATTTTCTCTGTTATTTGTTATGTTTTGATGTTTGTAGTTGATTTTGACAAGTGATCGTGGTGGAGAATCATTTGAGACTTTATGCGGAGATCAATGATCATTTTGTTAGATAACACAAAAAAAAAAACAAAAACAAATCAGTTGTACAAATTAAGGTTACAGCAAATCCAACCATTAATTGTTTACTTACAAAGGGTAAAGGGTGTTTATTTGATTAAACTATATAAACTGTACATTATTTGTGAGTTATGGTTTGAAGTAGTAGAGATTTATCAAGATAACCAAGCGATCACACCGTTCTTGTGTAAAATTGTAGACTTTCTGAGGTTGCCGATTGGTCTATAGTTCACGTATATGCTTACATATGTATGTACAATTGATCAATTTTGATCAGAATGGGCTTGTCTGGGCAAAATTGATGAGGAATAAATTTTAAAACTTTTGATTTGAAAATGTGTTTGATTAAAGTGCTGAGAGCGCTAGCATGACGTCGACGTGGAAAGTTTTTTTTAAGGAATATTTTGATCTTCCATACACCATCGTAAGCGACTAAAGTGGCTGATCGTAATTCATACTAGTCTTTGCCTCGCTTAGTAACTTACAACAACAACCATATTTTTTCAAACAAAACGAAACTGTCGATGGAAATCGATAACAATAAATTTTGACTCATTAGCGCTACCATTAAATGTGTGAAGAAGCCCTTGACGGTTACTAGTTTCAACAAGGCGACTGGTTGTCAGTTTGCCAATCAAACTATTCAGTTTCTGCAACAAAAATTCCCTTGACATTTGTTGTCAAAAAAAGGCAATATTGACTTACCATCCAGATCGCTAAATTTTACCTATCTTTGTGAAGTTTTTTGAAAAGTAGTGTGAACACCAGCAATCCTCGGACCATTGATGAGCTCAGTGCAACATTCTCTGTTCAAATCACTGTCATATCGAACGAGATGCTCGAAAAAGTATTAGGAAATATTCCCGAAATAATTTGAGAAATATTACCGAGTTGACTGTCCTCGGCCTCTGTTATAAATTCGGGTCTGACCCGGTTACATAAAGATTGGTCACTCGTCGATACAGTCGCCTTGCTAATGTAGGTTACCAAGAAAATTAAATGGTGGTGATTGTTGACGTTCTTCAAATCTATGCGCATTTATCCGGCAGGAGCTTGAAAAGGTTCGGTGGCCTTCGCTGAATTTCGACCGGCAAACAAAGAAGAAAAAGGGAGCTTATACACATTAGCTTCGAGCGTTTCTGTGGGCTTGACATGTGAAGCCTTTCCGAAAATCATTTTCATGAAAACCCTTTGGTACCGACACTAAATTAATTTTCTATTGGCTTACGACATGAACAAATGGCCTCATTCCTATTCAGCGGAGAAGAACTTAGCTTCACTTAATATTTCGAATTGTTTGGGGAATCGTTCCTAATGCATTTAAATCTTCATTCAAGAAATGTGTTAGTACCTGAAGCTATATTTCCCGCGAACATCACTTAACTCGCCTAGTTATGCGCTCTTGTTCCTGTTTTTATGAGTTTTACCGTTACACATATGCACGCCTTCCAAAATATTGCTCTTATCGAAATCGTCAAGCTTGACGACCTAACTATTACTGTTCACGGATCTATGCAATCTTTAACTTTCTTTCATTTTCTAGCGCTTGCCCTTACTCTACAAAATCCTTAATGCTAATAGGTTATTGTTGCTCATTTAACAAAATCATAAACGTCTGATCCTTCATTGAAGATTATTGCCACACCACAACATCTTGTATGTAATACGATCTTAAGCCAATTGAAGCCATTGACCCGCATTCAAATTAGGCCAAAATAAGTAGCTATTTTGAAGAGGATTAGTAGTGAAAAATACTTGAACTGTGACCAAAGTAAGATGCACATACTGCATACATATACATACATATGTATATATACAAAGTGAAATTAAGCCGATGTTCATAGGCTTAAAATAAATAGTGGTAGCGAAGCAACCCTCGTAGACAGAATCTAGCCCCTATCTTTGAGAAGAGAAGGTAAGGAAAGTAAAGCAAAACAGTAAACCACATTTATGACTGTGCCACTTTCATGCCGAGCTCCTTGAAAAGAAAGTAAGGCAAACATTGGGTGAAGATTTGCGCGCAAGAGATCGATTGCTTGATCGATCGACCGAACGAAAGAGTGAAGGAGCGAAGGAGCGCCGCCTGCAAATTATTTTCATACAATCAAAAGAAGGGCAACGCCAATTCATTGTTTGCGGAATTCCAAAAAAAAAAGGAAGCTAAAATCTCCTGAAGATGACATAAACAATCTCATTGTGCACTCAAGAAAATGATGTGTGAGATATCAATTGTCAAATGTGACAATAGAAAGTGACAGATCGGTATCTCAACTCGCTCTTTGATACCATCAGATGGTGGTAATAAAATTAGAACTTTATTGATTTGTCTTGACACATTTCTGATGTGAGCAATTCGCATATTATAAATGGGTGTGTCGATGGGTGGGTCCAAAAGCAGTCGACAGTCGAAAAAATCGAATGAGTTAGTGAGCGGCGAAAAAAACGACGAGCAAACGTTTGTTAGTGCATAGTGCGTAGTGGCGTTACCAGACGCCTGGGAATGCTTGCAGTTAGCTTGAGTGTCGGTATAACTATTGATTCATGTACATATGTATGCAATTCTCCATTTTCAATTGTTATTATTATTGCACTAAAAATTAACTGCAATTAATGCTGAGTCGCACAGTTCGGCTGCAGATTTCCTTGCGTGCAACTTGTGCGCATCCCCTTTACTTTAATGGGCGAAAGGAGTAGCGGCGCTGCACATGCTGTTGATATATTTTATTTAGGCAGTGTTGCAAAGTCATAAAGTGGCACATTTTATGACGCATCGTAAATATTTTGATGCATATTTGGCATATTCTTTCCAGCGTTTTTGTGCAAACAAAAGCGCTCGCTCAATTACTGATTTCAGCATGAAATTTTCGTTGCCAGACGCTCCGGCTGCAAAAGGCGATAACTTTTATGCATGCATTGTTTGTATGTATGATTGTAGTGCCTTTGACTATTTCCTGCCTCAATTGATAACTGTAATTTCTAACTGTTGTCAATCGTCAGTTGGTTTTCATCAATATAAATTGCCGAACGTCGCTACTGCTGTGCGTTTTTCCATTAATTACTACCGGAGCTGTCACGCTGCGCGGCATTTTGCCGACAATTTTGCTGCTGTTTGGGTGTTGCTGTCTTAACCTCATAGCTGTCAGCATTTACCAACTAATTCACTAATACAGGAAGATATTTCTTCGTAATTTTTAATTTTTCGTGCCCGTTGCAGTCTTATTAGTTTTAATTGCTGCAAATGTCGAATTTATTACTGTAGTAATTGTTATTAATGCACTCACTATACAATGAGGAGAAGAGAGGGGATTATTTTAAATCGAACGTTGATGCTTTCGTTTAACTTCTACAATGAAATTTCGCCTGAGATCCGACAGCTAGCTGAATTTTCGTACCCGTCGTACTGAAACATATACAGATTGCCCAAAATACATTAATCAGTTATTTGGTTAGGTTGGTTGGTTTGGTCAGACTGCCAAGTTCTTACCGTTTCAATAAAAAGTCGCAACAAGAATTGAATCCATAAATTTTTTGGCTAAACCTAACCCTGAAATGACATATGTGTGAATTTCACAGCTGTCGAACAATTGGTTCTTGAGATATATTGAAGAATGTTATCCGGGCTTGGTGGGCGCCAGGCGAAGCCACCATTCGTAAGTGGCCATATAAGCACCGAAGAAGACGATTCTCACAATAGCCGGTTCCACGGTGCCGGAAGTGACACGTATTTTATTCCACCGTGGGATTTTATTTCCGAGATCTTACTCTCTTTGGATCGGTAAGTAAAATTAAAGAACTCAGTAGACGTCAAAAATGTTAGTTTAATACTGTATAATAAAAAGTTAAGGATCGTGTTATCGGCCATTCACTTCTATTAGCGCCGTTAACATCGAAGAAGTGTACGATTTCGAGTTCGAAAATCATTTTGGTAATAATAGGGAGACAGCTAAGGCTTTCAAAATCTCTCAGGTATCAGTTCAACAGATTTCTGTAAAGGGATTAGGCAAATCCAGCGCCCTCAAAAAAGGCTTAACTTTGAAAATTTATTCTGGGAGTATGGAAAAAAGAGTCGAATTTCTCTCTTTCAAGCTTAGTAAAGTCAAGCTCAAGTTCAAGTAGTAAAGTAATATTTTAATATATAAAAAATTGTGTATTGACTTTTTGATACGAAATGGTGGCTATTGGGTATTTTTAAGAGGACCTCGACGGGCTAAGGAACTCGTCTTTCTGAATCAAAATAAAAAACGGGACTCTAATTTACAGGAGACTTACCGACTGACCCGAATGCGCTTCCACACTACAGCGATTGGACAGAGAACCTTCACTAATCTGC